>VZSZ01004703.1:77601-260750 GCA_013398815.1 Ibidorhyncha struthersii | reverse complement strand
GCTGTGTGGCCTTCCCAGCAGATATCAGGGTAGTTGAAGTCACATCAACCACTTCCTTCAGGACTCACGGATGAATCTCATCAGGTCCCATGGACTTGTGCACCTCCAGGTTCCTTTGACGGTCTTGAACCTTATTTTCTCTTACAGCAGGCAATTCTTCATTGTCCTGTCCCTGCCTTTGTCTTCTGCAACTTGGGTGGTGTGGTAAAGCACTTGCTGTGGAGACTGAGTCAAAAAAGTCATTGAGTACCTCAGCTTCTCCATATCCTGGATAACCAGGTCTCCCATTTCCTTCCAAATAGGGCTTCCATTTTCTCTACTCTTCCTTCATCACTGACATACCAATAGAAGCTTTTCTTGTTGCCCTTGACATCCCTGGCCAGATTTAACTCTATCTGGGCTTTGGCTTTTCTAACCCGATCCCTGGCTGCTCAGAAAATTTCTCTGTATTCCTCCCAGGTTACCTGTCCTTGCTTCCACCCTCGGTAGGTTTCCTTTTCATGTCTGACTTTGTCCAGGAGCTCCTTGTTCATCCACGCAGGCCTCCTGGCATTCTTGCCTGTCTTCCTCTTTGTTGGGATGCATCGCTCCTGAGCTTTGAGGAGGTGATCCTTGAGTATTAATCAGCTTTCTTGGGCCCCATTTTCCTCCAGGGCTTTATCCCATAGTACTTTGCCATCACACCTTGTTTACTGTGAGTCAGGATTTGATTGTGTTTTGCCTATGTTGAGCTTTGACTGCCACGTGGAGGGAATGATAAATACACAGGTATTTCAGTTCTGCTTTATTCTACTCATTCCACGACAAGTTTCTATCTTTCCTCTATATTCTCTTCCCATTATCTCTGACTGAAACACTATACGCTTGACATGTTTCTATATTTGAAGGCTCATATTGCTTTGATGTTTATTTTGATTTTTGTCTTTCTTATTTATGGATTTCACTAATATTTTTACTCTTTGTTTTCTATATCCTTTTGAAAATCTAGGCTATCAGCCTGGATGTCTTGCATACTGGCTCCCATTTGTGTCACCTCCCATCTCTCTCACTGTGTCTTTCTCCATCTGTCTTGCATGATACCTTTTGTTCTGTATGAAGCAAAATAAAACAAAGATTGTGTCATATGCCCAGAAAGAACTTTAGGATATTTTTTTCTCTAAGTAATTTTGCACAAAACTTCAGGTTTTCTTCTAAACAGAAGAAACTACCATATTTCTAAAACAGGCATGTAAAAAGATTATTTTTTTTTAAAGAATATTAGCCCTAAAGATAGATTTATTTGTCTGCAACCATGCTTATGGGTGAAGAATGGAACGTGGAGAACGCACCTATTTCTGTTTTTTATTGCCTCAAGAAGTTTGAGGGCCTGCAAGTCAGAAAACATTACTGAACCTAGCTGTCTGGTGTCAGTGAAAAAAATGGAAATTAGCAGCCAGAGGAAGTAACAAGAAGGTTAATGCAAAAATGCATTGTAAGGAGAATTACAGTGTTGAGTAAAAACCACATTCATAACATTCACCTACTGGTCCCCTACATACAAAGTTGAATATCATCCTTGTTAATACCCCAATTCAGAAGTTGAGGCATTTGGTTTTCTTTTTGTGTTGTGCACGTACTCAATCCCTTGTGAAATCAGCAACACTTAGAATTTGGTTATTGCGTTTTTCTTAATAAAAGTGAATTTAAAAATATGCTTAAAAGATAAGATTGAACTGAGGTCTACGGCTTGATTCACAAGATGTGTGAAGAGTCTCACTGACTTAAAAATGGTAGGCACTACTCTGACAATGGTAGACTCTGTGCATGTCTCAATTGTCTCTATGTGTAAGTCAAACAAAAAAAATCATCCGAATGCTCTGAAATGAAGAATTGTCAAAGTGGAAGAGATTAGGTAAAGGGAAGATAATAATTTTTTACTGAAATAGAAGAAAAAGTCAGACTGTAAAAGCAAGGTCATCACTACATAAATCAGTGGAGACTGACTGAGGTCTAGGTCACAACCACATCTAAGGAAAATATGAACGGAATGCTACCTTTCCATAAGACTAACTTTATATTTTTTTTTACTACACAATTTCATAGCAATCTCTGAGAGTGTAAAGTTTGGCTTACTCTCTGCCAAGACTATGAAATAAAAAGGAAAGCTTTTCTAAATTTCCATCTGAAACCAACAAGTTTGAAAAACATGCAAAAGATGGATTCCCAACTTAAGCACATTTTGAAAAACATTGAAGTACTGTTCATGGATCATAGAATCACAGAATCACAGAATCACAGAATCACAGAATACTTTGAATTGGAAGGGACCTTAAAGGTCATCTAGTCCAAACCACCCTGCAATAACCAAGGTCATCTTCAACTAGACCAGATTGCTCAGAGCCCCGTCCAACTTGACCTTGAATGTTTTCAGGGACAAGACATCTACTATCCCTCTGGGCAACTTATTCCAGTGTTTCACCACCCTCATTGTAAAAAATGTCTCCCTTATATCTAGTCCAAATCTTCCCTACTTTAATTTAAAACCATTACCACTTGTCCTATCACAACAGGCCGTGCTAAAAAGTCTGTCCCCATCTTTCTTATAAAACCCCCTGAAGAACTGAAAGGCTACAATAAGGTCTCCCTGGAACCATTTTTTCTCCAGGATGAATAACCCCAACTCTCTTAGTTTTTCCTCATAGGAGAGGTGTTCTATGCCTCTGATCATTTTCGTGGCCCTCCTCCAGACCCACTCCAGCAGGTCTATGTCTTCCCTGTGTTGCGGACTCTAGAGCTGGATGCAATACTCCAGCTAGGGTCTCATGAGAGCAGAGTAGAGGCACAGAATCACCTCCCTTGACCTGCTGGCCACGCTTCTTTTGATGCATCCCAGTGTACAGTTGGCCTTCTGGGCTGTGAGCACACGTTGTCAGTTCATGTCCAGCTTTTCATCCACCAGTACCTCTAAGTCCTTCTCACTAGGGCTGCTCTCAATCCCTTCATCCCCCAGCCTGTATTGATACCAGGTGCGGGACCTTGCACTTGGCCTTGTTGAACTTCATGAGGTTCACATGGACCCACTTCTTGAGCTTGACCAGGTCCCTCTGAATGACATTCTGTCCCTCAAGCATGTCAGCTGCACCACTCGTCTTGGTGTCATTCACAAGCTTGCTGAAGGTGCACTCGATCCCACTGTCTATGTCATTGATGAAGATATTCAACAGTACTTGTCTCAATAGGGACCTCTGAGGGACACCACTTGTCACTGATCTCCATCTTGACATTGAGCCATTGACCACTACCCTCTGGATGCAACCATCCAACCAATTTCTCATTCACCTAACAATGCACCCATCAAATCCTTATCCTTGCAATTTGGAAAGAAGGATTTTTTTGGGGACCGTGTCAAAGGCCTTACAGGAGTGCAGGTACATGACATCCGTAGCTCTTCCCTTGTCCATTGGTGTAGTCTAACATTGGTGTAGACTAACCCTCGATGAAGCCATACTGGCTGTCTCGAATCACCTCCCTGTCCTTCACGTGCCTTAGCATAGCTTCTAGGAGAATCTGTTCCATGATCTTCCCAGGCGCAGAGGTGCAGCTGACAGGTTGTTAGTTCCCAGGGTCCTCACACTCCTTTCTGGCCTTTTTAAAAATATGTGCAATGTTTCCCTTTTTCCAGTCACCAGGGACTTCACCTTACTGAATCCTAATGTGACCTGCCACATGTGTCTCAGTATCTTTGAGTTTAAATTTAATACCTTTATTAAGTAGAATTCCCTGTTTTGCATGTCTTCAAACTGTTTTCTTGCTTTAAATTAGAATGGGGCAAATAAAGAAAAATAAAAAGAAAATAAAATAAAGAAAATTTCCTTTAAAAGAAAAACAAAAACAAACAACAAATCACAATTTTCTCTTCCCCTCCTGTAGGTTTGATCTCTGAAAATACTCTAATGACAAGATTTCACTGGTAAAAATGTTAAGAGACAATGAATTCTTATAGGAAGCTTTTTGCAAGAGTTCCATTTAAATTAACATGAACAGTATACGTGTCAGAAATTGTTTATGCCTAACCAGCCATTGTACAAAACTATTTATCTACTCCGTCATAGCTATGGAATGGAAGTTAATCCTTGAAATACCACAATCAATGCAAAAAAGGTAAAACACCAAGTAGAGAGTAAGTCCCTGAAGTCATGCTCTTGCCTTACATGCATTACATAAGGAGAAAGAACCTAAAAACTAATTGCACCTGTTATTTCTTGTGAATTCTTAGTGCAACGCTATCAGCTCTAAGACTTTCTTCAGATGCAGCTCCACCTTTTTTTTCTGTGTTTTGTTGTTTGGTGGTCTGGGTTTATTCCTAGTTAGTTAACAAAGATATCCCATACCGAGTGTATGGGGTCATACACTTAGCTAAACAGGTTTCAGAGCATAAAGGTGAAATGAAGGGAATTGTAATTCGACTCAGCTTCGCCTGGACTCGCAGATTCTTATCTATGCAGAGATGACTGGGAAGAGTGGGGAGGGTGGGGGGAAGCAGGGAAGAGCTGCGGAAACTGTTTAGCCCTGGGTTGCCTGAACACTGTGTCACGGTAAGAACCTGAACCCAAATGGAGCCTTGAATAATCCCTTAACAAGCAAAATGGGCTGAGTCCCGTTCTATCACTATTCAGTAATTTTGTGTACTAGACATCACTAAATTAGCAATACAGACTAAGGGGCCATCACATCCCCAAAGATGAACATTCCAGATAATATAATCCACTCAGGCATAATCCTGCTCACCCATCAAATCAGGAAATAAAACCCGTAAGCTTTGGGTAGAAAAATGGGCAGTCTTTTCCAACAATACGGCTGGCCTGTAGGAGATTCTTCCCCCCTTGTCCAGCACACTGTACAAGGTGATTTCCTGGGGATTAGGAGGCCCTACATGAAGGATAGGGTAAGTGATTAAGAAACATACATATGATATTTGGCGTGCTTTAAGATCATGATTAGTGCATTCTTTTAAGGTATTAATACCTAGCACACTTGTGGTTTGTGTTAGTGCATTCTGGAAATCAATTGTACATTGTAACAGTGTGTCCTGTGAATTGTTTTTTTAATTGCAATAGTGCATTCCTCCATTGTATCCATAAAAACTGCAATAGAAGCATATTAAACCAGTGACTGAAGTTCACATAAATTGTTAGTTTGAACCTTAAAGTGTAGTCTCTCTCTTTTTCTGACACACTAAGTTCTATGTTGAATGTGTCAGCGAATTAGAAATGCCTGAGAATGTAATCTAAATTAAGACACAGTGCACTGTGGGGCAAAGATGCCTATTTTCACAGCCCTTACAACTATATCTTTCATAGGTTTGCAAAACTAGCTTACAACTGCAGCAGTATGGAACTCACGGTAATAAAAACTTTAGGGCTTACAAAATGTCATAAAAAGCTCATGGACTATTTCTAGAAAACTCATGAATTATTTATGAAGCAACTTTCAGAATTACGTTTTCTGTCCTGCTTCTATTTACATCATACGTCTCAGGGTCATCAATTTCAGTTTACTTTAACTTATGAATGCTAATCTTTCTTTTTTGCACCAGAAAGTAATAAATTTTGGGCACAGTGTCAAATAAAAGGAAGCCAACCATTTATGGCATATATGAAAGATATGCTTATTAATTAAACATAGACATTTAAAGTGAGGAAAATGTTAAGTGTCCACAGCTTCAAGGCAGCTTAAAATTTATGAGAGCTTTACTAAATGATTTATTCCAGTTTCATCTGATAATTAAAGTTGAATAAACAACTTGCAAATAATCATTTTTTTTCCTAGCAAAATCATCCTTTTCTTCTGTTTGAAAATGGAGTAACAATATGTGGGTTCCTGTGGTGGGTTGACCTTGGCTGGATGCCAGATGCCCACTAAGCCATTCTATCACTCCCCCTCCTCAACTGGACAGGGGAGAGAAAATAAAACAAAAGGCTCGTGGGTCAAAATAGGACAGGGAGATCACTCAGCAATTACCGTCATGGGCAAAACAGACTCAGCTTGGGAAAATTAATTTAATTTATTGCTAATCAAATCAGAGTAGGATAATGAGAAATAAAAACTAAGTCTTAAAACACCTCCTCCCACCCTTCCTTTCTTCCTGGGCTCAACTTCACTCCCAACTTCTCTACTTCCTCCATCCCACAACAGCACAGGGGAATAGGGAATGGGGTGTGTGGTCAGTTCATCACACATTGCCTCTGCTGCTCCTTCTTCCTCACTCACGCTCTTCCCCTGCTTCAACATGGGACCCCTCCCATGGGATACAGTCCTTCATGAACTGCTCCAATGTGAGTCCTTCCTACAGACTGCAGTTCTTTAAGAACTGTTCCAGCATGGGTCCTTTCCATGGGATATAGTCCTTCAGGAATGGACTGCTCCAGCATGAGACTGACTTCCACAGGATCACAGGTCCTGCCAGAAAACCTGCTCCAGCTTGGACTTCTCTGCATGGGATCACAGGTCCTGCCAGGATTCTGCTCCAGTGCAGGCTCTCCACCAGCTGCAGCCTCCTTCAGCACACATCCATCTGCTCTGGTGTAGGATCCTCCACAGGCTGCAGGTGGATATCTGCTCCTACCCTGGAACTCCGTGGGCTGCAGGGACACAACCTACACCACCGTGGTCTTCACCACAGGCTGCAGGGGAATCTCTACTTTGGTGCCTACAGCACCCTCCTTCTTCACTGACCTTCGTGTCTGCAGAGCTGTTTCTCTCACATATTCTCACCCTTCTCTCTCTTCCTGTTGCTGTTGTGTAGCAGTTTTTACCCGTTCTTAAATAAGTTATCACAGAGGTGTTACCACCATCAACGATGGGCTCAGCTTTGGCAGTGGTGCATCCATCTTTGAGCCAGCTGGCATTGGCTGGCATTGGCTCTATCAGACACAGGGGCAGTTTCTGGCATCTTCTCACAGAAACCACCCCTGCAGTCCCCCACCTTGCCTTGTAAACCCAGTACAGATGCCCTGCCCCATGCTCTGCAGGGAGACAGTAAGTCGCATGTAGGACTGTCTCTCCCATTGTGGGTATTTTTTCCCCTTTTTTTTAGTTTATTTTAATAAAATTATTAAATAATAATTTAACAAAATTATTCAGTTTTTGTATAATTTAATTTTAATGATAATTAGAATGATCACTAAAATACACATTCATCACAGTCTACACTATTCACAAAATTCGCTTACATAAACAAAATAATTTCCCTCACCAAAATCAAAGTAGCATCATCATAGCACTGACAAAGGTGGACAATTTACACATAATCCACCCCTCGTTCCTTCACCACAATTATAACAACAAAAAATCCTCACATTTATTCCAACCTAGCAATGTTCAGTCCATATTTTGCCCGTTAGCTCTCCAATTACTATCCTTATCTCAAGTTCCTCATGCCCCCCATTGGGCACCAAAACGTCTTGTGGTCTGTTGACCTTGGCTGGCCCCCAGGTGCCCACAAAACCATTCAATCACTCCCCCTCCTCAGCAGGACAGGGGATAAAATGAGATGAAAAAAACCCTCATTGGTCAAGTTAAAGACAGTTTAATAAAGAAAAACAAAGGCCATGTCTGGAAGCAAAGGAAAACAAAAAGATTTATTCCCTACTCTCTATGAGCAGGTGATGTCCAGCCACTTCCAGCAGGATCTCAGTATGCACGGCAGTCGCTCCAGAAGATCAACACCTTAATAACAAATGCCCCCTCCCCTTCTCCTTTCTCTTAGATTTTGTTGCTGAGCACAATGTTATATAGTATGGAGTATCTCTTTGGTCAGCTTGAGTCAGCTGTTCTGGCTATGTCCCCTCCCAAACTCTTGCTCACCCCCAGCCCACTGGCCTTTGGAAGGCAGGATTAGAGAGACAGCCTTGATGCTGTGCCAGCACTGTTCAGCAGTAGGGAAAGGATTGGTGTGTTATCAACACTGTTCTAGATAAAAACAGGAAACACAGCACTATGAGGGCTGCTATGGGGAAAGTTAACTCCATCCCTGCCAGACTCCATACAGTTCCCTAATAAGAAAAATAAAAGGTTGTGTGCAATTGACTTCCATCACATCAACGCGTGAATAGAAACAACAGAGTTTCTGTGGACGAAAATGCTAGATCCTTACATATTGTTGGACAGACCAAACAAGGTGTATGTTTACAGCCTAGACATACACTTCAGAAACTGATGTTCTTCTCTAGCAGAGCTGTAGCATCAACAAGTGCAGGAATATTCCTATCAGACACAAACCAAAGACTAAATCAGATCTAGAAGGCATGTTCATCACTGAAATATTAACATCTCTGTGTATGTGTGAGTTTTCAAGTTGTGTTTTTGAACCACCTGAGAGAAGTTAGTGAAGGACTGGGGGATGAGGGAAGCCTGAACTGAAGGAGAGACAGTGCTTCTCAGTGTTTATGAGCTGAAAGAACAAACTTATCAGCTTTGCAGTGGGAGAGGAAAGAGGTTTTCTGTTTGCATTTTAGTGTACACGTGTATCTTAGATCATCTGCTTAGATTCCCCTTTTAAAAAAGTGGAGAAATTACAACTTCTACAGTACAACTCATTTCATTCTAAGGGAGACAACTACATCGGGTCATGTGAATTATGTAACAGATGCACATATTTCTCTCAGTTGAACAGAAATGGAGCTTAGGGCAATCATCCCAACTGTAGCTGTTTAAAGCCAAGCAAGGTGAATCCTGCCTGGGGTCTTCACCTTCAGAATACACGTGACCTCATATGTATGTCTTTCAGGATTGGAACAAAATTTTTTTCTAATACTCTCCAGCAATTGTGTAAACTGTAGCATATAGAAATGAACCATCAGTTGCTGACTTCTGTTGAGTCACCGCACATATAAACAACATATTGTTTTGCGCTTCTGGAAAAATCAATGCTTAAATCTATTCAAATAATACAACATTTTGGTAACGAAACAATGAAGATATAGATTATTGAACAATGTACATTTTACATGTATATAAAACATTGTATATAAAACATGTATATAAAACATTACTGGTATGAGCTGGCTAAGGAAAAACTCATGTCCTCAGAACTCCATATAGTTTATCTAATATCACTGGCCAAAATATTTTTTTTTTACTCAAAACATTCTGACCTATCTGTCTCAGTGAGAAAATATCAGATTATACAGCACTGCATAGAATGCAGGAGGCAGTTGAATTGTCTAGGTAAAACAAAGAATTGTCTGACTTCTAGTTCATGTTGCAAAAACTAAAAATCAAAGCTAGGCACTGTAAAACCATTATCAGAAATTTAAGGCAGGGTGGTGGCAGTGGCGTCTGAAGCAGCCAGGAGTTAATAGAATCATAGAGTCACAGAATGGTTAGAGTTGGAAGGGACCTTAAAGATCACCAGTTCCAACCTCTGACACCTGACCAGGTTGCTTAAAGCCTCATCCGACCTGGTCTTGAACACTTCTAGAGATAAGGCATCCACAATGTCACTGGGCAACCAGTTCCAGTGGCTCACCACCCTCAGAGTAAAGAATTTCTTCCTAATATCTAATCTAAGTCTACCCTCTTCCAGTTTAAAACCATTACCCCTCTACCTATCACTACACTCCCTGATAAAGAGTCCCCCCCATCTTTCCTGTAGGCCCCCTTTAAGTACTGGAAGGCTGCTATAAGGTCTCCCCAGAGCCTTCTCTTCTCCAGGCTGAACAACCCCAACTCAGCTGACTCAGTGAAGAAAAGCTGACTTGTGACTGAGTGCTGATGGTGTGTTATACCAAATGGTAACAGCGTGTGGCTGTGGCCGGCGCATTGTGGCAAGGTGCCCACCCCAAACCTCTGCTGTGTGGGATGAGAAGATTATTATTCATCATCACACCTCACGGCTTGGTGCCATGACAAGTTCCCTGGGGAGCCTGTTCCAGTGACAGATCACCCTCTCAGTGAAGAATCTTTTCCTAATGTCCAATCTCAACTTCCCCTTATGCACCTTCATACCGTTTCCTCATGTCCTATCGCTGGTCACCACAGAGAGGAGATCAGCAACAACCCCTCCACTGCCCCACTTGAGGAAGTTGTAGACTGCAATGACGTCACCCCTCAGCCTTCTCTTCTCCAAGCTGAACAAACCAAGTGACCTCAGCCACTCCTAAGTCTTGTCCTTGAGACCTTTCGCCATCTTGGTTGCCCTCCTCTGGACACACTCCAATAGTTTGATGTTCTTCTTATACTGAGGCACCCAAAACTGCACAGTATTCAAGGTGAGGCTGCACCAGTGCAGTGCGGAACAGGACAATCTCCTCCCTCAACTGGTTAGCTATGCTATGCTTGTACATTCGAATGCACATTCGATTCCTGCAGCCCAATCATTTATAAAGGAAAGGGAATTAAAAGGAAGGGAAATAAAGTTTTTTGCTTGTTAAATATTATTTCTAAATACCATGAAAAGTGAAATTTTTGGTCCTCTGGTTAGAAAAAGCAAAAGAATGCAGTTAAATTATAAATTTAATTACTGGTGATGTTACTTCATTTAAAATAGCATTGACTGTAATTAATTTCTTCAGTTATTTCAGCATATCTTTGCGTGTACATACTATTTCAAATCAAAAGTAAGTCCTTGCTGTGACTTTTTTTACTACTCTGAAAGATGGGACAATCAGTGCCAAAAGTTCTGTATCAGACTAAGGCTACCTTGGTGTATTTACATGTTTACTCCTGAAATGAGAGAACCAAATACCGTATAGAGTAGGCAAGGCACTCCTGGGAACTTGGGCCAACATGAGCATCTAGTTCTCAAGAAAAAATCTCAAAAATTGACTTGAACCAGACAGTAAAACTTCCTTCTTCTATTCTTTCAAATTAGTTTTTCACTTGGAAGCTTTTAAGTAACTAAAAAACTTTCCAGGAACACCTTTCTAAGCTTAATAACTTATTCATACACCCACTAAAAACGTTAACTAGAATAGTGCTAAATGATGACACCTGTTAGAACCATGCATTTTGACTACAGCTTGTCAAAGAACATTTCAAATAGTGTTAACCTGCAATGTCCTTTCAGTCTGATGCATAAAAAAGGTTTTCTAGTCATAAAAATAGAGTAGTACATGTACATCATATGGTATTCCACGGATCTCGATTAGAGAATCAACCCATGTCCATTATAAAAAACAGGTAGAAATAATTCCTAAATTTCATATGGCGATACAAACACTATAATAATGAAAAAGGTAATATTTTGGTTTTATATTTCCCCTTAGAATTACAAACTATGTTTTTATCCTTTGATATTGATGAATTACTAGAACATACTGCAAGTACAACCAAAAAATTCTTACAATTTGATCTATTTGATTTTTTTTTTTTAAATGAGTTCTCTTTCACCCCTGAATATTTCCAAGTATGGAGCCCAGAAAATCAGCTAAGAAATCTACGCCATTTTGAAGTTTGTGAAATGTTGGATCTGTCAACTTTACTTTGCTTTAACATTCTTTGATATCCACTGCAACTATCGAATCTGAAATCCACAAACTGCACAAATTGGCTGCAGTTTTTTAACACCCTGTAATTACTCTAGACTGTGTCATCAATGACTGCAGATCAGGTCTCCAAAATATTTCTTTTTTAAACCCTGGCAGGCACATGGAAGTTTGTTTGCAGTATAGCAGCTTAGGCTTTAGACAGGGTTTTCCAAAATCTGCATATTCAATCACTAGTTCTTCACTCTCTGATGTACTGCCAAAATTTCTCTAAGACATCACTAAAGAATTCTAATGACACTGTCAACCTGTTGCATATAACTGACAGTTTTAACCTTTATGTTTTGAGAAACATCCAATAGTTCTTCCCATACCACTTCCCAATAATATCTATTTTCCTGTTTCTGTATGATGTGTTTGAGACAGCTTCCCTCCCACGTGCCAGGTTATTCAAAGCTGCAATATAACCCACAGTTAAATAGAGAATTATATGACATAGATTTCACCATCTGGCATAGAAGCTTGATTTTTTTTTAGATGTTCTAAAATTATTTGTTAACCAAGAATACTTCATTAGATAGCTGTTATGCAGTGATGATATTCTTCATTATATGAAAGTATATGAAAACAGCACTAAAGATCAGGCTTTACACACTTTGGGCACATCTGTACAATTAGGTACAAAGACATTTTCAATGATTCTGAAATATCTAATGTATGTAGCAACTTAGTCCTGTAAACACCATGGCTGCATTTGAATAGCAATGTGCTAAAGTCTAAGTCCAATCCAGAAGGAAACCTTACAAGAGTACAACACAATTTCATATTCAAAATAACAATAAGTATATTGATTTCAGGTGGGAGTTGATCCAGACATTATTGTACAATACCATTAATACATACCAGCTCTTCAATAACTCAGAATTTTTTCTACCATACTTCACTGTGTAGACACGTCTTCTGACACCATTCTGAGGAAATAAAATACAATATGGTCTGAAATGCTTGTTGAGGTGAGGTCCTTGGGTCACATAAATAAAATAACCCCATGGATTTCAACAGAGCTGTATCGAGTTCTGTCATTCACTGACTGAAAAAGCACATCTATTTGAGGGTTTATTTTAATTTGCATTACCATAAACAAGGGATGTTTTGCTTAGGAATTCAAAATTAGAAACAGGTAATCAGTACCTTTTATTAGCATTACGTGCCCTACTACAGTACATTTTGGGGACTCACAGAGTCTGAAAGTGGAATATGATAAATTGCTGAAAAGTTTTTTGTGTGTTCTTAGTGATTTAAAATAGGTTCATATACAAGAAAAAAATGGCCTCTAGTAGCAATAAACCCAGGGCCAGTTTTCAAAAAAATACAAATGCCTAAAGTCATGGAGAGAAACCTGTTAGGATTGTTCAAGATAAACCTTGTAACTCCCAAGGACTCTACCAAACATCTCTGTGAGAACTCATCTGCTCTTACAGGTACCTTGATTTCTTTAAATCTGGCTGACACTTCTTGAAAACTCTGATTATGCCTGTGCATATCATTCACAGAAAAACTGTGACAAACTTTTTTAAAAGTAGATTTTTAAAAAGTATACCTAGATCTATTCTCTTAATTCATGAAAACTTATTTAAGCTCCACGTGAAAGTGGGTCAACAGATCTGTCAAGTACCCTGCTGCTCCAGTGTCCTGCCGCTGCCAGACTGGTAGTTCTTCTCAGTAACTATACAACAGCGACTCCTCATTCTGAGTAATCAGAGAGGAGGTTGAAACAAAATAATAAAAAAATGAACTGTATAATGGGGGAAGGAGGGTAAGCTTTAGGCAAAAAGGATTGACTGGGAAGTTGTTTTTGTTCCAGGAACTTGGCATTCTGATGAGACAATGGTGCTTGAACAGCTCGTGACTGATTGCACACAGAAGAAGCCAAGTCATTTAAACTATGAGTTGGCCATCTAGGAAGAAAATCCAAACACAGATATACTTGGCTGCTTGACTGCAGTGCAAGGGCTTCTTCAGCTCGCCAAGTACATACACTGTAAACAAATGGTACCGAATGCAAACAAACATGTGACCAATTCTTATTACCACCTCTAACCTAGACAATTTCTTCAGCTGGCAGATGAATTAATCCAATTGGTATATTTTACCTGAGCCTAAGATGGTGGAGACAAGAGCACAGCAACTGAATACATAAAATCAATCCTCACTGCAATTGTTAAAATATTAGGACAATTACCTACGCTGTCATCTCTGTGTCAAATTACATGATAAGTAAGTAGCCAGGAAAAGGGAAGGCAGGAAGACGTCAATTTTATCGTTCTACCAGCATGCATATTTTATTTCTACTAAATCATTTATAGAATACTTTCCGGTTGTCTACCAAAAACTCAAGATATTTTTATGTATCATTAAAGAATCTGATGACCTATATCCATGTGTGATGGGAAAGTCCCATGGGCTCAGTTAAAACTCATATCATTACCTACTTTAACTCTACAAGATACTTGAACTGAATCTGTTATGCTACTGCTTTTTTACCATCAGGCATTTGACATGTTCAAGTGTATCAACATAATCAGCTAAATGCTGCTTATTTTTTGACAGTCATTCTCTGACAGGACATAAATAGTATTTGCTGAACCAGAGAAACTACAGTTACAAGTCATAGGCTGTGCTTTAAAAACAGAGTAAGTATGGTTTCAGCTACACCATTTTAGTGCAGACTAAGTGCCTTTCTACAATCTGGAACTTTTAAAAAGAAAGTTCTCAAAGTCCATGCTGAGGTAATTAACATAAGTAAGAGTCTCAGCATTTGATCCTCAATCCAGATTGCATTTCAAACTGCAAATTTTGGCTAATGGACTTTTCAAAATCCATTTGATGCAGAAAAAAAGAAAACGTTGTGCAGGAGCCTGAACTCCTTCTGGCAAAATGCCTTATGAACCTAATAAAATCTTCTGAGGAAATAATGCAGTGATGGACTTTTTAGCTACATACAGCAGAAAACAAAAATAATTCCTTTGAAGAATCTTATTGATATGGAAAAAATAAATCACAAAGAAATTATTCATAGCATGTCTACTTTCTATTGATAGAATTAATCTCATTTGAGCAGGAGGGGGGGGTGTGGCACAGGGATGGGTAATGCAATAGCCTACCTTTACTTTTGTAAACAAGCCACACTTTGTTCAAAGCTTATTTTCCTTGGCTGACATATGGCTTTGCCTAATAGCTAGTGTTATTAGACTGTATTTCTTTTCTGACTTTCAAATATTTTATACAACTTACCAGAAGCTTGAAGACCCCAGAGGGACCTAAAACTTCTAAGAGCTTTTGCAAAAATAGATGACTCAAACCAAACAGTACCTCAACAGGTAAGTTATTTGAAGTTGCTTTCTGTCATAGAAGTTCATCTTTCAAGGTGAACCAACATTTCAGAAACATGTTATGAGTTCATCGTCAAATTCAAATTCATAAACTCTCTAACATCTCTGTAAAACCCATATAAATTTGCTCTTGTTTTTGATCTGAGAGACCTGCAAATATTTTTCTTGATATTTATTTCATCTTTTTCCTTTTTGCAAAAATATGTTCTTTTATCTGCTTAACTAATATACCTAAAATGGATATAATTGTTTTCATTGCATAAATTTCAGAAGCCCTTCCCTATAACTGTACATCCTTGATTTCCCTCAGCATCATTGAAAATGTCAGAATTTATCTGGGATAATATTAGTCAACTAATGCTTCAAGAACATAAAAGGGAAAACAAGTTATTTTTTGTTAATGAGTTTTCTTCCTCCTGAGGAAGAAATTAAGTTGAAACATTTAGGGAGGAAATTTATTCTGTCTTTTTCATGGTGATATAAAGGTACACAGTAATATGACTAAAAATAAGTCATCTATTCTGCCCTAAATACAAGCACAGGAAAATCTGAACTAAAAGAAGGCATTGAAGAACAATTCTTTTCCGCACAAGAGGTCAAAGAGACAGCGACTGCATGCTTAAAACAGATCCATGCAAGAAAAACCCTCAGCTGATCCTCCTGTGAAGAAATCATAATTTTCAGTGTATATACAGTGATATATATATAGTGATATATATATATGTGTCAGATGAAATATAGGAAGTGGCTGGCTTTTATTTTTTCCTCTGGCAAAGCAACTGTGTTATACAAGAACAATAGTTTTATTCCTCTAAAATAAAAGAGGAGTCAGTTTTTCTCAAGTACTCATGAAAAGCTTTCTTTAACCCACTCTGTTTTGACGAAAGCTGTTAACATTTTCCAAATGTAGAATTCTTCACAATAAGTCAAAGACGGTATATGCATCTAAGATAATGTTTGCAAAGATCAGAGTAACCTCATCCATCTGTTTAAAAAATATTTGTGAAATGTATGTCTTCATACATATCAGATTTAGTATGGATTAGTTAACAGCATTTCATTTTTGCAATCATTTTGTGGCAAGCTGAATTTAAGAAAAATAATTTATTTTGAACAAAAGAAATAAATGATAAGATGACATTTCTCTCCTTTGGAGTAAAATAACCTACCTTTCAATCAGCATTATAGATTTTAAAAACAAGTCCTGAATAATTCCAAGGAAAGCCATGTTTTGTAAGATATCGGTAATGTAAAATAAAATATAGAAAAGTGAAGCAAGGGAGACCCCTTGTGGCCTGATTCTTGTCTAGTAAAAACGCCCTTCAGAGTTTCTAATATTGATTATAATATACCATGAAAATAATTATATTTTCTATATGTAAGTGTGATAAATGGTACTAAAACAGTCCTAAACGCTTCATAAAATCGATATATAGATTTTTTACATAAATCAGCATTTCTTGGTTTTACTCATGGAGCGTATAGAAATATACAGTTCTCTTCAGTCTTTGAAAACAAGAGTGTAATCTCGCAGATAATTCATGGTCTAAAAATTTTCATTGATGTTATTAACTGAAAATAAAGCACATCATTCCACTTCCAGGTTATTTTTATGCCAAAAATAGTTATCTCTAGGTAGATTTTTATATCGAACTCTCTACTTGAGGCTGTAAGTGAAAGCACTGCTTGTTAGAAATATCCAAATGAAACTTTCTACCTTTTCTAGACAAAATTGTATGGGAAATTTTTCTCAGATACCATAATAAGCATGGTCATTAACACAACTTCTCTTCATGAAATGATTGTTAACAGGGGGAAAAAAAAAAAGAAAAGAAAATTACTTGCCAGATAACTTGTCTGGTAAAGCAGACTATCTACCAAAATTGCCTTTTTTTTTTTTTTAATGTAACTACAGAGAATTTGCTGTAGAGAAGCAGATAACCCATAAGCATTTATACAACCTCAGGCAGAAAGCAAGACCTCTGGAAGAGAATGAAGGGAAAGAGAAAGCAAAAAGATTAGAAAAAGGCTGTCAGGCCCTCAAGATGAATTCATAAGCAATGGGGAAAGGGAATTCATGACTTTACAAGATGAGAAAGTATCTTACAGATAAAGGAGTAACTATCATCCTATCTCAGTTAGGAGAAAAATTATAAAAACCTGGTGGCAGTCAGAGATAAATACCTTAGCAGTGATGTTTAAAGCTACAGCTGCTCTGTATTTCTGAGCAACGTGATCTTCTCATGGGGGAATGGGGGCACCAGAGGAATAAGTCACTCTGCTCTTAGCTAAAACAGTCAGTCTCTGCCTGTCTTTCCTCTGTGTTTTCATTATAGTTACAAACACAGGAACAACAAGTCATAGACAAGGGAGACCTTTTGCAAAGCACAGATCTTTTCTGACCAAGGTGCTAGTCACTGCATTAACATTCCCTCCAACCCAACTTGAAGAATTTGGGATATTTTAAAAAGTAAAACTCTTTAATAATTCATGGGGCACTAGTAAAACAAACAAGCAAACAAACACCCCACAACTTGGTTCCTAAGGCAATTGTGCTAACTCATTCACTTTCTTTGCTTTGCTTCTGATGAAAAACTTAGCAGTTGTTGCCACATAGGCCTGAAAAAGAAACACATATAACTTAATCAGGCAGAACACCTGCTGTATTATGTCATCATCAAAGTACTTACATTGTACCCATAATCATGTTATGACTCAGTCACAAGGGGAATAGACTGGCTTGGAAGTGTAAAGCTAGATGGAATTGGAAAGATTGGCTGCTGGATTAACACATAAACTTAAGTTACTACACTGTGACAACCGGGGCTTTTCTTCAAGACTGCCTCTGTGAGACTGCTCTTACTTCATTATTAATTCCAGGGAGCTACTCCGGTGTGATGCTCCAGTCCCTGTAAGCACCCTGGCTGAGCCCAGCCATGAGCCCTCTGGCACCAGACCTGGGGCACATCCGCAGCTCTTACAACGCTCAGAGACTTGTTATGGGCAGCCAGGAACACACCACACATATGGGCCAGAAATTTATCACTACGCCAATTAATATTTTAAGAGTATAACAGCCCACAATATCTAATTATTATGGAAAGGCCCATTAATCACCCCCTTATATCTGTTAAAGAGAAAATCCTTCTTAGGTTCTACTCCTTTTTTTTTTTTTTTTTGGTGTTACGTTCCCCCCATCCAGTCTGGGCATTTTTTGTTGAGCCTTTCAGCCTTCCTGAGGAAGGCTGGGGCCTGGGGACCTGGTCATGTCGCTGGTGTCCTGTGGTTCCTGCTGGAATGAGTGGCCACACTTGGGTCTCTGGGGGGACATGTTTTCTCCCTCCCTGCCATTTCCTTCTGGAGGCCCCTTGGGGGAGAGCAGCTGTTGCCTTTCCACCCTGTAACACAAAGGGCAGTTGCTCCCCCCTGTTTGTCTGCTGGCAAGAAATAATTAGTCTGTCCTCCTTAAACTTGAGACTTTTTCATAGATGTGTATGAGTATCTTTCTGTGGAAGAGGCATGCCTTGCTTGTTTTTATGTAATTCTTCTGGTTAGGACTATAATTGCATTCATATATGTGTGTGTGTATTGGATCAGCCCAACAACCTATCTCCAGAAGTGACTTCTCATGGACTCCTATGAAGAGTAACAACTAGATAAACATGTGATACTGCTCCCAGTATTCTCCCAGTCTCAGGCTGTTTTCAGCTCTCAAGTACCATCCATGGATTGAGGGTTGTCTTAAGCTTGTTAAAGCTTGTTTACAGTAACCCACATTTGATCAGTCCTTGAATACTTGTTCAGGCTTCTTGAATCTTGCAAACTTGAATCTGTAATACCCCTTGCCAGAATTTCACAGGCTACAGACACGTGCTGCCCTTCAATACTTGTCTAGTTCTTGTTCCGGAAAAGGCAAATTATTTTTTATCCACCCTCTTCATGCTACTCATTTCATAGATCTTTGTCATATGCTTCCAAAATTGGGCCAGGTTTTAAAATACTAAGTAAATAGAAGCTTTCTAGGTATTTAGAAACTGTTGTGCATTTAAGTCATGCCACAGGAATCCCACTAGATGACTGGCTGTACATTGATATGTCTAAATACTTATAAAAATCTGCTCAAAATGTGTAGAATGATGAAAAGCAAAAAACATTATCTCACTATTATTAGCAGTTCAGACTACTTTAAGCTATTATATTGAAAAGTGCTTACATCAGACTGACCGAAATTACAATGTGGCCAAAAGGTTGCTAGGATCAGAAAGACAATTGTTTTCAGGAGAATACTGATAGATACTATTTCTGAGCTTCCTTTTACTGTGGAGGCATGTTGGCTCCATATGTCATTTATAAATTAGGTTGATTTGAAAATGTAACAAAATCATGACCACTAGGTTCTGCCATACCTTGTTTCTCAGTGTTCCCTGCCCTTCCAGTTTATCATGTTGTTTTTCAGACTTTATGAGGTGAACGAAAAGCACTAATTATATGAGCAGAAATAATCATATGAGACAGAACTAATGCAAGCCACTCCTGAGACATAGACATGTCCAAGCATAGACATAATCTAAAGTTTTACAAGCAAAATAAAAAAAATGCATATGTATTCTTGTATTTTCTAGGCAATATTTCTTCATCTTAGCTGTGCTTTTCTTTAATATGGAACCTACTCAATATGTTATAGAAAAACAACTTTTTACATTCTGCATTTTCAGATCATCTATGAAAAGGAGATATCACCTTGCAATTTAAAAAAAAGGCAAGGCACAAACCCTATTTGTGCTCAAAAATTTAAAAAAAAAAGTGGAAAACAATTTTATTTCATAATGTAACACACTGAGAAAACTGAAAAATTGTACTGTAGGAGAACAATGTCACAGACCAACAAAACTAGTTACTGTAAGCAGCCTACAAATTCTGATGACTGTGGTGCCATTATAAAATATGACTGATACTTTTGTTTTGGGGAGCAAGAGTTGCTTCCTGTTTTGAATTTAGTCTAGACAGATATTTAGATCTACACAATGCCAATGCTGAGCCAAGGCTCTAAATTTAATATAACTTTCTTCTCAAGAGTTTTAATGGCTCTGTAGCCAGCATGTAACTCTCCCTGGGGCATCACATATCTAGAATCTGTCTTTTGTGCTTGTATGGCCCTTTGTATGGCCTTTTTTATGGACCTAAATTAAGAATGACCTCAGATGACCATTCCTTGTTTTCTTGAGAGTATAATGTCCCAAGTTCTTCATTTTAAAGCTTCATGCACATTACCTGTGTAAGTCTCATTAACCTTTCTTTCCCAGTAAGCTGCTGGGTTTTTTTGTTCACTGCTTTTAAGCCTTTAATACCATGCCAAAATACTAACATCATTCGCAGTAACAGACTTTAATAATTGCCACAAAATTCCACATTACTTAGCTAATTACACGCTGTGGTAGCCCATCTAAAAACCCTCATTTTCTGTATCACATACATAGCTAAGACAAATTTTTAAGATCCCTTTCAAGAAAGCAATATATAGATAATGCCACTGTTTCTTTACCTTAATTCATTTTATGAACTTAATTGCACTAAAATTTGAAAAAAAAATATATGGACTGTTAAAACACATCAATCACTTAGAATGTTTATAACCAAGTATATAGAACAACTTCAAAGATACTTTATTTTATCAGAAAGTACATAGATTTTTTTTTTTAAGAAGTCACTAATTAAGCACTGATAATATTTTCATTTCCTTCTTTTTCATTAAGGAAAGCAGTGTTTACTCCCCAAGATATTTTGTCTTTATACATAATGTCCTATCATACGTATACACAACAAAAGAAAATAAAAGAGAAGCTTAAGAAACCTGCAATGGCTGAATGAATTGATGAATGGTTAGGTATGTGGAAAACCTGTTGGATCCCCATGTGCAAAGAATGTGATCAATAGTGTAATGTCCAGATGACAGCCAGCGACAAGCAAAGTATCCAGTGGCCAATATTTGGGCCCATTTTTTTTAACATCTTTATCAGTGGCCTGGACAATGATATAGAGTGCAACATCAGGAAAGCATTTAATGGCACTAAACTTGGTGGAATGGCTGACCCAAGTGGCCAAGTGTTGATTCAGAGGGACCTCAGAAAGTAGAGGGTTAGGCCAAGACACACCTCTTGAGGCTCAAGAATCACAGAATCACAGAATCATTTAGGTTGGAAGGGACCTCTTGAAATTATCCATTCCAACTCCCCCATTCAGGCAGAGTCAGCTAGAGTACATCATTTGTTGAGAAGAGTCTTCCCTTTTCCAGGCTGAACAGTCCCAGTTTTCAGGCTCTCCTCATATGAAAGATGCTCCGGTTCCTTACCCATCTTTGCGGCTCTGTGCTGGACTTGCTTCATTAAGTCCATCTTTCTCATCCTAAGGAGTCCAGAACTGGACAGAATAATCCATATGTAGTTTCACCAGTGCTGAGTAAAAAAGAAGGATTGTGTTCCCTGAACTGCTGGTAACACCCTTAATGCAGTCGAGGACACTGTTGGCCTTATTTGCTATGAGAAAGGATTGCTGGCTCACATTCAGCTGCTGTCCACCAGAACCCTAAAGTTCTCTGCAGTGCTGCTTTCCAGACAGTCAGCACTCAGTGTGTCCTGGTGCCTGGGTTTATTCAGCCCAGTTAGAGAACTTTGCATTTCCCTTTGATGAACTTCATGAGATTTCCCTTAGCCCATTTCTCCAACATATTTAGGTCTGTCAGCAACTCTTCCCATTTTTTTATCATCTGTGGGAACTTGCTGAGGATGCACTCTGTCCCAACATCCTCCTTAATGAAGGTATTAAACAGTATTGGCCCTAGTACCAGCCCCTGAAGTACGCCACTAGTGACTTTCCTCCAGCTGGACTTTATGCCGCTGATCAAAGTCCAGTGGGTCTGGTCTTTCAGACAGTTTTCAATCCACTTCACTGTGCACTTATGTAACCCATAGTTTGTCAGCTTATATTTGAGGATGTTGTGGAAGACAGCGCTAAATGCTTTACCAAAGTCGAGGTAAGCATCACCTACTGCTGAATTTGATCTATATTCAAGAAACATTTCTTCGTTTTAGAAGAAACATGTTCAGTACTCTTGAGAATTCTGGTTCTTTAATGCCTTACAATTGCCAAACAAAAACTAAGGAACCCAAATCAGTAGGTGATTGAGAAACCTTGGCACAAGATATTCTTTTATCAGTAAAAGTCTATCATAATTTGAGTGTTAATATTATAATAATAGAAAAGTATAAGCAGCACACTTAAAAAAAAAATAAACCATAACTGTTCTGTACATATGTGAATTTATCAATTCAAGGTGTTTACAATCTCATCTATATTCAGAAAGAGTACAAGTATATTTCTTTGCCTTCATGTATATTGTTTATGCAGGTGCAGGTATATGCTACTTTTCAAAGGTCCAGCTCACTGAATGTTAACAAAGACCACCGAATTCTGTCTCCAATCCAGTAAGATACATGGGATGAGATTTCTGTGCAGACAGACGGAGCTAAACACTGATTCCCACTGAAGCTCCACACAGTGTATAATTCATCTATAATTCACAGTTGCAGGTTGTTGTGAACTCTAAAAGTATATACAAGTTCAAGTAAGGAATAAGTAGATAAATTCATGGAAGAAAAAATGCAAGCGGTTATTAGAAATAAAGGTCAAATTGAAACATCTTACTCAGGAAAACAAGAAGCTTCTGACTTCCACAAGCTGGAAAGATATATGATGTGCAGGATCAGTCTGTACATCTTTTGTTGGTTACAATATTTTTCTAATCATCCGCTACCATCTCCAGTAACATTACTAATAGGTGGAATTTTAATCGTATCAGCACCCTGATTTTATGTTCTTAAGCTTAATAGAGGAAAAAAACAGCTTTGAGCAATAGGAATGTGAATAGTTCTGCTGAATTCAGTAGGACTACTCACACATCACAAGTTAAGAATGTGTGTAAATGCTGTATTGGGTATGAGCTTTTTCTTATGTTTGAAATACAAGTATTTATGTGTTCAAAAGCTAGTATAAGGCAACGTTTTTATAACACCAAAACTCTATGTCACAGATAGACAGTGCTTCCCCTTGTTTTTTTCATAGGGAAGTACTTTATTTGACTTTAAATTAATATGGTTGTAACTGCAGCTCAAATCACCAATTGATTATGTCACGTCTCTAGACAGTAAAAGAAGTTTTCAAGGACTAGTGCCACAGATGGCTGAACTCTGAGTGGTTTGTACTGCTGTGTTATAGGAATTTTGGAAACAATCATTACTTTCTGTTAACATTCTGTGACAACATTTTAGGCTGCCTTCAAGGTAAAGATTTCAGTTCTCAGGAGGTGATTTGATTTCATTTACCTATTCAACTCCACATAATATTCTAATAGAAGAGTCTGTTCTGAAAAAAAATCTCCATTTTATTACTGTACAGTGCAGGATTATATGCTAGATAAGGTCATATATTCTGTTGTTTGAAGAGAAAATTAAGAATGGTTGATGTCTTCTGTTTTATCAACCACTAATAGATACCTAAAATCACCATAGAGCTATATGGATTGATAAAATATGTGAAATCATTAAGTTGCAAGATTGCTTATATTCAGATTGAGAAACCAATGAAAAATAAAACTTTAATGTGAAAACGCAAGAAAAAAATACTATATTTTTTGCCTATTTTACCAGTGGAAATGTTAGTAAATGTAATGAATATGTACGTTATTTATATTTAAGCCTACATCATATGTCATTTCAACTTGTTAAAATACTGGTATTTTTTATATTCCTTATTGATGGTAGCACTTAGGCAGAAGGAATAATAGGTGTCTATTCAAAGTTCAAGTCACAGAATAGCTGGTGTGAATAATTAGTGACAAATAATTAGGCAGGTAGAGCCCTTTTTGTCTCAATGAATTCCTTATGCTTTGATGAAACAATTACTTTCATCATCATTAATATTATTGCAAATTTTCATTATTCATAAATGATGAAATAATAAGATAGCTTCATTACACAGACAATTCCAAATTATTCACTTCAGTTACTAACACATGAATGAATCATTCTTGGAGATTTTTAACTTTGTGATGGATTTTTATAGACAGATGATCAAAATCAAAGGAGGATCAGTAATGTCCTCTTCCGGTTGTTTATATTTTGTTCAAAAATAGCAAACTGCGGGAATACTTTTTGAAAAACAAAATGGATTGATATTTATATATAATTCAGTGGGCTTTGGCATGTTCATTTTCAGCAAGAAGTGTAGTTCAGCATATAGAATAAGTAAAGACACGTTAAGGAATATGTTTTCTGCCAACCAATGTGGTCACCAGAAGCTGATGGTTAATTACTAAGGAAAAGAAAAAAGTAATTCTTACAAATATTTTCTTCCTGAAATCAGGCGCAGTTTGGATTTTTTTGGTAATGCATCTAAACAGGCTCTGATCTGTCATTTTCTACAGTTCCAGAATAGCTGGAACAGTATATAAAAGAATGTGTTAAGATTTGGCAGAAATAGAATAGTTTATAAATCCCCCTCCCCAAATATGTAATTTTGTAGCTGTTTATAGACTAAGGAACATTCCTCACTGTAATAACTTTTTGTCCTAACATGGGGAAAAATCAAATTATAGATAAGAAAATCTGTCCTTCACAAGTATCTCATATGTACATTTCTTTATTAACTCTTAAAAACAGGTTGGTTCTTTTCTTTTTTTTTTTTTATATGCAATGCTCAGACATATTCCAGTCCTATTATTTTTCAAAATTATGATAATATCTTCTAAGCAGCTCTGAGTTACAGGAACCTTTTGTAAGATTTGGCCCATAGCTTACTCACCTGGGCAGGACTCAGTGTTGTTTCTCAGTACAACCTTACAAAATAAGATTCTATGAGAGATGTACAAGAAATATGCAAGTGTTTGTTTATGTCTTTAAATAGCTTTGCACTTTAATTGCCTTCTGCATACCTACTTGTGCCTCTACCACATAGCTGTAACTATTTGCCTATTGTTTTTGAGCGGGATTAATTACTAACAGAAAATCATATTGCTTCTTTGCATTCTTCATGACAGGCATTGATGGTACACAGTCCACTTACTTGGTCCTGTGCTGTTTACAATTCTTTCTCTCTCTAACTTTTCCAGGTCTAAACTAAGTTTTTGCTTGAAAGTGAAGGTATTTAGGCTCCTCTCTCCTAGATTTATTTTTTACTGTTTCACCTCAAAAAAAGAAAAAATCCCAAAACACAGCCTGCCAGAACTTTTAAGTCACTTCTCTAGCCAATAAGTGTATGCTATGTTGCTGTTTTCTGTCATAAAAGTGCAACTTTTATGTTTTCCTTTGACCTAGTAGGTCACCTTTATTTTTCCAGAAGAGTCAAATAAGAGAAAAAATTCTCAAAGACATTATGAAATGGAATGTTACATGGGATTTTCATTTTACGTATTTTTGTTTTGATCTCAATGAGAGACACTGCATTTCTTATTACACAGATACTAAATTAAAAATAAAAAAGAAAGCTCCTTGGAGCAAATACAAGAACAGCTGTTTCTTGGGTGAGTTCCTTACCTACTAGTTTATGCATAGGGTTTTTCTTGTGTTCTCTTTTCATGGTCCCATCAATTTTGTATGCTCATCTACAACAGGAGAAGTATAGACAATCCTCAGTCTGTTCTTGATGATCTTCTCAGCCTAAACAGGAAGACTGTAGGCATAACCTTGAGTTCTCCTTTTTCCAATACACAGGAGGAAGGAGCAATTTAACCAGACCTTGCACTTCATGCTCACATTGATACTAGGGAATGAAAAGGATAGAGGTATGCACTGCCTTTTTTGACAGTGAACAGAAAACTGTTCCTTTCTCTGCAAGAACGGTTATAAGTGTTCATCATAATAAAAAGATTCAAGGCAGATTGTTCCAAATAATTTAAAAGTCTAACCTTTCAGAAGAGCTAGGATTTCAAACAAACCTGCATGCTTAGCATTTCTTCTTGGCTGTCCCTAATCCACCTACTCTTTAGTATGTCTTTCGGATGAGTCTGAGACATAAAACCCTCCTCATGCACCAAATAAGGCACATAAGCAGCAGCATTTAGATTCTGGATTATTATTTTCGAGGTGTAGAAAGTGAAGCATTGATTCACTGAGTTGGTGGCATCAACTTTCTGTATTGAATGGAACCCATGGTCTGTTATAACTTTATAGCCATATTTAATTGCATATGTTAAAGAGAACAAAGACTACAATAGCAGTTTGCATTTTGATCAAATCATTGAATGAGATTGGGAAGAAAAAAAAAATGACATTTTAGGTTAATTTTCATGATTTTTCACTTTCAGCTATATAACCATTTAGCAGCAGTGAACTATGTAAATAACATTCTCTGAAAGAGAAATGCTTGTTTTCAATTTAAATTACGTACAGCAAATCAGGATTAGATTATTCCAAATCCTGCTTTTACTTTTTTCTTATTTTTTTAAATAAGTCATGTCAGCTAAAAAAAATTCAGTGGTCTGTGTCTCACTAGTTTTCATTTTGCTTTTGAGCATTTCTAGTTCCTTGCAGTTAATTAAGCAAAGCCAGAATTATTTGTGGTTGTGAGTCTCATGTAGTTAGTCTATAATCCTTAGTAAATTGCTTTACAAACACAGAAATGTTTGCACTACTAAATAATACAGGTCAGGGAGAAAGTTTGATCACTAGACCCCTTGTCATGCACATAGCTGTTAGTCCTTGACTGTTTTGGGTCAGTTCTGTTGGCCAACACAGTAACTGAACGTGCCTTGTGGAACTGCTCACCACAGGAACTACTCCCAAGAAGCAATAGGGATAAGACTCTGCCAGGGCTGCTCCTAAACTGTCCTCTCACACTGACTCAGCAGGCTTTCAACTCTCAAATGCTCTTACATGCTTTAATGTGCCACCCTACCCCCAGGATACATAGCACATATTCTTTGTTTCACACTGCAGTGGGTTACAATGAAGCATTTTTTTTTCAGTACTTGTAACTGAAAAAATACTGATAAATAATTATGCCTTTGGGCCATTTGGCACCTAGAAAAGACCTAGGGCTAACTGCTAAGAAGTGTGAATGAAACTCATCTCCTGTACAGGTACCTAGTATTCAGTCCAGGCCTTTTTGGCTTTGAGGTCAGCAATTGAGCCCTCTTTTTTTTTACCAGCATAGATGTAGCCTTCTGTGTAATATGGTACATTGAGATTAGAACAAAGTTTTCAAGCTGAATACCAAAATATTTTTTGTGTTTAGGAGCAAACATGAAAACATAATCTTCCTGACAGTTCTGTTGAGTAATTATTTGGATTACTTGCTCATTTTAATAAAATACAATAGCATAGAAGAAAGCTTTAAGGAATTGTTGCTTACACCCACACACATACACAGAAGCAATAGAACATCCAGTATCTCAGGACCAACAGCAAGCAGACTTTCAAAACTTCTTTTGAATTTGGCATTAGACACTTGGGAATCAGTAAAAATTTCATTTAAAATGAAACCAACATGATCCAGTGAAATTCAGTATGAAAGCTGAAGACTAAATCTTACAAGTTATTTAAGCAGTTTTAAACAGAATTTTTAGATGTCCTATTCTTCCTCTGGAAGTTCCCCAAGTGTGACCAACTCTGTCTGATTGATTTGTTCTTATATTTTCCTTTTCTCTCTTTGACAACTTATGGCAGCCACTAGCCATGGCATTCTCTCCAGGGCCCAGTGATTATTTTTGTTTCCCACCCTAAACTTTTAGATAATTTTTTTATGATTCCTGAAGAGTACTCATATGTACAAGAGTTCCATCAGTTTTCTGGTATACTGTTAGAGTACTTGCACAATTCAAATTACATATATGTATTTCTATAATTAAAAAAATACACACCTTCATTTCAAGTTGACCTAGTTCTTGAAGAAAAGAAGGTGAGAGGAAGAAAAAACAAACCAAATGAAAACAAATGAAGAAAACTTTCTGCTGGGTTATTTCCACAGAGTAATTCAAATAGATTAACCTTTTTTTTTTTTTTTTTTACTTGGTTTTATTATGTTTGTTCTGTATCTCTCCTTTTCAAAAAAGAAAATATTTTCTTCCTCACCTTCTTAGTCTGTTGGGTGAATAGCCAAAGCTTTTTTTCAAATTTAACAGTGTAACTTAGACAGTCTTGGAATAAGGCTTTGATTCTTTGTTTGATTCTTTGTCAGTTGTTTCCTGGAGTGGTTAATGCCACTAGGAAAAGAGAGGAAACTTAATTCGCCAGCTGAGATAGGTTTCTATCCAGCTGGATCTCAGATTGACCAGGGACATTGCATATCAAAGACAAGACACAAAAATTTGTCCAGGAACTGTCAAATATCTTCACATTTACAATCAGTCCCTGAGGGAGAAACCTTTTTTCTCTCTCTTTTTAAAATGTTTTCCTCTGGCCTTTCTTGCTAATATATGTTCTCTGATCATAGCTGACTTTGGAAACCAATTTGCAAAAAAAAGGAAAATGTTCTTTTTTGAGTAGGCTGGGAACAGTTTGCTGTAACCCAGCTATCACTTCTTCCATTGAAGAAATGACTAAGAGAAAAATGTAAGTTTGTAACCTTGCTCCTATGGTAAGATTATATAGAAAGGAAGCTCATGGGGAGGGGTAATACTAATATCAGCTGATACAGAACAAATAGAAATTTCTTGTTGGGCATATATGACATGACGCGATGGAGACCCAAAAATAAGATAGACAGTCTTCACTCAGCACTGGTGCAGCCACACCTGAAATACTGTGTCCTGTTCTGGGCTCCCCAGTACCAAAAGAAGTGTGGAGCTACTGGAGACAGTCCAGTGAAGGGCCACAAAATTGATTACGGTTCTGGAGAACCTCTTCAATGAGAAAAGGGTAAGAGTGCTAGGACTGTTCAGCCTGGAGAAGAGAAGGATCAGGGGGAATCTCATCAATGTGTACAAATACCTGAAGACAGAGCCAGGCTCTTTCCAGTGGTGCCCAATGACAAAACCAGAGACAATGGGGCTGAAACACAGGAGGTTTTAGCTGAACATCAGGAAACAGATGTTCACTGTGAGGGTGACTAAGCACCGCCACAGGCTGCCTGGAGAGGTTCTGGAGTCTCCTTCATTAGACATATTCAAAAGCTATCTGGACATGGTTCTGGACAACCAGCTCTAGGTGACCCTGTTTGAGGAGGTCGGTAAGACCAGATGACCTCCAAAGGTCTCTTCCAACCTCAATCATCCTATGATTCTGTGTTTCTGTTTACTTTTGATTTTTGCTATCTCTTTAACATATTTTTTTTTACCTTTCCAGCAGTTCAGACAAATGGACTGAGCTGAAATGCTCTTTAAACCAGAGCTGACCAATGGTAGTAGTTTGGAGGTTAGGTATAGCTGTGGAAGAAAATTCATCCGGTCTCAAGGAATGTGTGTTTCTCAGCTACCTGATGCAATTATAGCTCCCAAAAATGTGAATATAGATTTTCAGTGTATTATTAGCTACACCTTGTACTTCAAGTAATTATGCCAAGTGCTGCCAAAGAACTTACTCTCCAAACCTAGGAGATATATAAAGTATTATATGTTTTCATTTACAATAAATTTATATAAAATCATGTATTTATGATATAAAATAATTCTTATGTTATTGAATATAGTTTGGAACAAGTTGCTATAGCTGAATATAAGTACATATATACATACATCAGTTAAGGAATTGGAGATCGTTCTCATGGACGTGTTTAAAAAACAATGAATCAGGTAAGTTTTAAACTTTAAAATAAAACTTTGCTAAATTCAACCATTAACGACACACTTCACGATATTGTTTTGTTCTTACACATTATTAATCATCATCTCCACATATACAAAACTGTTTGTCTTTAACAATCATATTGCAAATTACCTGTGAGTATGCAATACCATGGAGTTGATGTCATATAGTTAGCAATGATAGCGATGGTCCTTGGCGGGTCTTAGTAGCAGGAGTCAAGGTGATCAGACCTAAGAACTCTTTAATGAGATAATTTCAAACTGAAATGGGCTTGTCTTTTTTAATTTCCATCTTCCCTGGGTGATCCTTAGTGTTTGGCACTTCTCACCCTCCAACCCTCAAAGGAGCATCTCAACTGCTAGTTGTACAGATTGTCTTGCTTTCAGTTTTGCTGCTCATCCTTCTTGTGTTGTCAGCAGGATGTCCTCGATATTTGCAGTCACCAGTGTTTATGCCATCTTCTGTCCTGCACCTTTTGTTACTCAGATATCTCCCACATACAGCTACAGACTTAATTGTTTGCCTTTTTTGTGGTCACATTACTCACATACTTACATAAAACGCTTATGGATTTTGTCTAGCTATGGCAACATGGCGTTGCAAAATACACAGCACTGATGGCTGTACTATTTTAGTTTGCATATAACTATGCAACACAAGCTAAATTATATACTGATTAATGCATTTTTAATTTATAGTTGTCAGATGTGCCTGTTTTGGCTACAAAGGAACTCACTAAAATTGAGACAACTCATCTTCTAGATGAGACAAAAAAAATAGGTTGGGCAATAAAGGGATTCCTCCTGCCTTCTTGGGATGAGTTCTTCTCACCAATACTCTCCTCAGTCCAGCAGTTTTCATCATTCCTTTAAGGATGCTTAAACTTTACATAGTCTTTTCCAATTCACTGAAGCTTTTTTATTGTTGTGTTCAAGACACATTTCTTTTAGTTCCAGGTTCACTTCCTAACGCAAGCAGGCAAGTGGGCACTTTCAAGAGGTGGCTGATTGCTGCTTCTGTTGCAGTCTTCTTCCCTGCTATCTTATTCATTACCTTTCAGCCTGTCCTTAACCCCTGGAGGTTCCCCAAGCCTAACATACCCAATTGCTTTCAGTTGAACCAGAAGGGTGTTCAGTTATCCAAAAATGCAGTTTCTTAATCAAGCCAAGCAAAGTCTGTGCTTCTATACTTTGCTATCTACCTCCCTTATCTATCTACCAGCACTTACACAGTCATGAAACCCAGAAACTGACCCAGCTGAAACTCAGCCCTCCAAAAAGGTTAAAAAAAATAAAAACATATTTCTTTTCAGCCGTATCTCATTCAGCTACCTTGCAGCCACAGAAACGTTAGTGCCCAAAGAAGATCAGGGGCTAAAGAAGGAGAAGAGGAAAGAACCACTTTGTAGCAACATGAGTGCTAACCAACTGTGAAGCAACGCAGCTAGTGTTATTGTAGCCACAGTGGGACAAAACAGGCAGCCCTATTCTTTACCACCTAGCTATTCTTGTTGTAAGAAAATGTGCTGTACAATGAGCATGTAATAAGACACAAGCAGAGAATAAAACCATCCATCACCATACAAAGGACAATTTTATTACGTTCTCAGGCCCAAAAGAATTATAGAGTCATGTCTAGAGACACACCAACACATACAGTCAGCTTCATTTTAGCAAGGCTTATTAGTTCTGCCTCAGTCCCAGCTTTGCAGGGCTCAGACAGCTTCTTGCAGAGCAACTCAACTGTTTCTCCTAAGCTCCACAGAGTCAGAAGGGCTCATTATCTGGAACACTGGAAAAATACACAGAGCCAGCTCTTGCCTAGTGCTGTGACTGACCTAATAATCTTGTTCAGAACTTAGTGCTCCGGAGACCATGGACAAGCACAGCTAACACTGAACCAGAGCTAATAAGCTGTGCAACTTTGAAACTGATGGTGTGTTTGGATCTGTTTCTGCCATTCTCCTTCATCCTCCACATTCTAGGAACAGAGTAGAGTGATATCAGTGGCTTTTAGACCTGAGCTACCTCTGGAAGTAATAAACTAATAAGGCATAATGCGTAACATGTTGCAGCTCCCTTTTTAAACAGGATAAGCACTCATTCCTGCCATTCCCAAATGCATACACATATAGTCAAAAATGCTACGAGCTTGTTTGGTTTATACTTTTGCTACTTCTGTGCCCCTCCATCATACTCAGCAGCACTTGCAGCTGCAATAGCACAGTGCAGGGATACTTGAGCTGATTCTTCTTTGTGAAGTTTAGGTAAAGGAGGAATTATGGGCTCAGTGACATGGTATACACAATTCCCAGTAACAACTGCTTCTACTGTCTTTCTTTCCCTTTCCCTTACCTACCAGAGAGTGATTCTTGCCGTGTTCCCTCCCACGTTACCATTAGCTCCCTCACAGAGGAGGACAGAGAGGCAGATGGATTAACTGTCAAAAGAAGAAACACAAGAAGTTTCATGAGATGGAAAAGGGGAAAAAAATGGAACAAAAGAGGAAGATGAGCGCCAAATAATTGTATGCAGAGTGAGAAACCCTGAAATTGGCATCTGACACAAGCACAAATATGCTAAAAAGACAGTATTGGATAACTGTAAGGGAGAAGTTAATCCCTTATAATACCAATATTTCAACTAATGTGAAAAGTCTTCATTAAGACAATAATGCAATTAACAGCTATTATTAATTTCATGGCTTATTTTTATTTTTTCTAAATAAATTTTTTTAGAAGTTGCACTTATTTGTTGCACATAACCCTTTTTTCTTGGTTCTCAGAGATTTTTATTTACTAACCTTTCTTATTTCTTTTTAAACATCCTTGGTTTTATTTTAGAAATGCTCAGCTGTGGCCATATTAATTTTGTCTTTTTTATTTTTTATTCCCTGTATTTCTATACCAATTTCTTTTTTACTTTCTTTCTCAACAGTCACTTCTTTTGTTCATCTGCCACATCCTTTGTCCTAGTCTTCCTTCAATCTGTTGCTTAGAACTTTTTTCCCCTTCTCCTTTTCATATTGAGAAAGGTTCAGTAATGAACCTGGACATGAGGACTTACCATTACAGTCTGAAGAACAAGGTGTTGAAACTGGCAGAGACATCTAAAGTGACACAGACAGTTTGCCTTAAAACCAGAAGCCAAAAATATGATAACTCAGCATTCAGTATGCTCCGTGAAAAAAAATCCTTTGTGTGGATCCTTAGGAACTGAGAGCAGCAACCTCCCTAAACTAGCCAGTAGGGGAGTATAAGTGAAAAGAAGTCATGTGAAAATACCTGTAACTCTTCTTGTCTTTGCTGCCTCTCCTGGGCCAGGGGAAAATCCAGAATATTTACGTACTGTAAGGAGTCTCTCTGAGGATGTATCATCTTGTCTTCTGCACTCATGGGAGTGAACTTTACATTCAAATACATCAGTGGCATTTTTAGGACCTAGCGGTCCTGTCAAAAACCTTCCCACTGATCTCTAAGTGTTTTAACTCAGGCCTTATAAGAGTCAGTCTACCAAATGTACAGAAAAAGGCTAGAAGGAAAATGGTTATTCTCTATAGATGCATGCGTAGGGAAATGAAATCTGGTATTTGAGAGTTCTTTGATCTAGAAGACAAAAGCAGAGCCAAACCCCGTGGCCAGTGTCACTACTGAACTTGTTTGTCCTTGACTTGAGTTATTTTAATCTTAATCAAACTTTGAAGTTGGTTCCATCAGCAGTGTGGAAATCATTGGCAGAGAATGTGCTCACAAAGCCACTTATGGGAAAGGATATGAAGAGCTAATGCAACAGGAGTACTAAGTATGTGACCATGCACTGGATTACACCATCTGAGCTCTGACTTCTGGGGCGACAGAAAATATCACTGAATGGGAATACACCTAGGTCCAGAACTCAATGGACCCCTGGTGAACCATTAAATTCCAGGAAGATGTTTTTCTTTTGGAAATAGCTCACAGATAGCATCAAATAATGCCCTGCAGTGTTCCCAGTAGGATATATTGGCTCTCTTTAGGTTATTGTATACTTCTGAGTACAGATACCAAATAAAGAAGCAAGCTTAACTGAAACTTGCTAAACAGAAAATTCCATGCCATTTATAAACACTGGAATATGCTGATAAATTTGGTTTTATAATTTTCCAAGTTTCTCATTTAGCGTAGTATTAACCATAACAAAAATATGAGGAAGTAAGAATATATAGGTAAAAAATATTATAGTACACAGTCTAGATCCTGGAAGCAATCAAAAGCAAGCTCAGGGGAAAAAAAGAAAAAAGATACCTATAGTAATTAATTTACACTGTTATGGTCAAGTTAGATAAAGATATCAACTAGGCTAAACAGTGCCAGTGAGACTTCCAAGGTGCTTAAGATGATGTAAAATGATCCCAGGGTCAATGGTATCTGGCGAAGATATTAAATTGAGTAAAATGAGCCATGAAAGGACATTGTTAACAGCCTGAAGATGAAGGACGTTGCAAATGTTTTCAAGGGCAATGTTGGCAGAGCACTCCTATTTTAAATTAGCGTTATTACCAGGAGATAGGAGGTATAGAAGCAAATCTCTAACTGTGTTGTAAAAATTTTTTTTCAGTACCACTGTGGGAAAATTAATCAATTCTGCTTACTGATAAATGCTGAAATTATTAAATAGACTATAATCCTTAAATTTCAAAGCTTAATGTAACTAGAACTATAAATCTATAAGGCATTACCCCTACTAACAGGAAAACAAAAATTAACACATGACAAAGTAAGATAAAATTGAGAGCAAATGATAACATCTCATAGTAGAAATACAGGACAAACTTTCTTCATCCATAAAATAGCTTAAAATAAATATTATAGAGTGCCATTGCAAGGAAAAATATACATTTACATTAGAAATGCAAGAAATGTCATAGTAAATGAATGTTTTAGAATTGCTAACAGCTTTTTGTGGATGATAAAAAATTTATATTGGATACAGTCTATTTTCTAATAGTTAATGAAATAATAAAATCTGTCATGTAAATAATAAACTGTGGTTTAGTTGTCACTGTTTACAGCAACATGAATGATGTTTCCACAAAAGCCACAATAACTATCAATATTCTTGCACAGTAATTTAAAAGAAGATAAAATAGCTTCATGCTAAGGACATAATCTTAGACATATCTTGATTTAAATGGGTTAAATTATACCTGTGTTTTCCCTGTGAGTGTTTACAATTAGGAGCTTCCATTGGCTTAGAGCCCTCCCAGTGGAAAGATGTGGAACCGGGGAATTTTTCAGAATTTAAGCTACCTGAGCTGACTACACAGGGAATATCGTATTTGTACAGAATCTAGGCACTTCAGTCAGGAGCTAGCATCTAGTGTTGTGCCTTATCTCAACTGCTCAGGACGCCATTACCGCTGAAAACAGTATTTTTTACAGTGAGAACCACCATTCACTGCAACAACTTCCCCAGAGACCTGGTAGAGTCCCCATCAGTGGAGGTTTTCAAGACAGGTTTGGAGAGGGCACTGGATAATCTCATCTAGCTCTCTTTCCCACAAAGTTTGGAATAAATGATCTGTTGAGGTCCCTTCCAACCAGGTACTCCATGTGAATTTTTAAAAAATGAAAAGTTGACAGCTGGCTTTCAGAAATCAGTTCCCTCGGTGTTAACTGATTCAAACACTAAAAATCACTAGTGATTTTGAAAATCTTAATTATTATGCTTATTTGGAAAACTATTGAACATAAATGACAAGGAAAAAAGTCATCCAGAACTAAATCTACACACATAAGTCTGAAAACCTCAGTCTTTTCTTAGTTACGTATTCTCACATACAGTGTTTTGAATAAAATATGGGGTTTGATTTTTTTTCCTGAAACAAAAGAAATTACTGTTCCTTGAAAGAATTATTTAATATCAGTGTCACAGTGGCCAAATCGTAGTCAAAACTCTAGAAAAGTTCAAAAATTTTATATGAGACAATCAATACTAGTAGAGCAAAAGTTAATATTCTAGGCATTCATAAACAGTAATATGGAAAGAATATTAAATACAGTGTGTGGTTGTGGGTTGGCCTTGGCTGGCTGCCAGTTCCCCACTCAGCTGCTCTCTGACTCCTCCTCCTCAACAGGACAGGGAGAGAAAATAAGATGGAAAAGCTCGAGCGTTGAGATTAAGAGAAGGGGATCACTTACCAATTACTGTCATGGGAAAAACAAGGAAAAGCTAATTTAATTTATTGCTAATTAAAATAGATTTGGATAATGAGAAACAAAGACAAATTAAAACACTTTTCCCCCATCCACCTCCTCCTTCCAAGGCTCAACTTCACTCTTTCTTTCCTGACTGCTATTTCTCCTCCCCACAAACAGTGCAGAGGGTTGGGGAAGGGGGAAGTTACGGTCAGTTCATAAGTTTTTCTCTACCTTTCCTTCGTTTTCATGCTTTTCCCCTGCTCCAGCTTGGGATATCCACAGGCCAGAGTTCCTTCAGGGTATATCCACCTGCTCCTGCCTGGGGTTCTCCACAGGCTGCAGTGTGAATATCTGCTCCACTGTGTTCCTCTCCGTGGGCTGCAGAGACATACCTGCTCCACTGGAGTCTCGCCACAGGCTGCAGAGAAATACCTCTACAGGTAATACCTATACAGGGCAGCCCCTGGCCTCTTCTCACAGAGGCCACTCCTGCAGCCCCTTCTGACCAGCCCCTTGACACTTACACCCAACACAAGTGTCCAAATAGAACTAAGCATACGATGCTTTGATGCTTTTTTTGTGTGATACGTTTACATATGGGTATGAATACGAACGTAGTATTTGCATTATTTTTTAATATTTCACACCCATATTGAGGTTTTTTATAGTCCAATTATTGGTTATAAAGATCCCATGCATGTAAACCAAAACAAGGAAGCAGCACTGGCATTCTAATTAAAATAATAAAATCTTATTTTTGTAAGTGTGTTAATGGACATGAGGGGAAGAACCTGAGGAAGTGATGACCTTCACTTCCTGCTCTGTTAGTCTCTCCAGACAATGGGAATAAAACCAGCAATCTTGGAAATTTTGTGCACATAAATATTTACCATAATACGCTTTTTATATTATACACTTTCAAATACAGGTGCTTTATATAAGACATACCCTGGGACATGGTAAATCTGCTTTTACCGGATAAACAGCAGTAGTGTTGACTTTTAATGATGACTGAGTTTACAGGACGTTCATGCTTTGTTTAGACAGTAACAGCATTTTATATAGCTTTGTATCACCGAATTCTCAGTCTTGCAAACTTTTATTCAGGTACCTAATTTTACTAGTGAAAAGAATGTTGTTGTTAGATAATAAAGATAGGCAAATGTTAAAGTGACTGCAAGCCCAGGCTTTCCATACAGTTTTTAACTTACAGTAGGTAGAAGCCAATACAGAACACATATGGTAAGTTTCTGGGCTTTCTCTAAGTTAATATTGATTTACCCATGCTAGTTATAACAAGTAACTGTGAGATTAGAGTAAGTGTATGCTTTATCTCCATTGGCATTGTTCTTTGTGAGAAAACATAACTATTTTTGGTGGGTAAAGATTTAATAATAATAATTTTATAATTTTATTATCTCTGACAATTTTTTGTCAGAATCAATTTACCAATTGTCATGCTTTTTGTTCTTTCTTAATAAACTACATCTCAGCTGATATTCTCAGTTCCCTGTATCAAGCTGACAGAATAGGAAAACATCAAATACAGGGTTTACAACAGAAATGCTGACAAACCATTAAATACAGTGGTGCTGTTGGGTATCTCTCTTTTTCTTTTAGACTTTCTCAATAATAATTTGTCCTGTGCCAAACAGTATTATAACAGAAAAGAAATCTATTCAATCTGAAATGTGTCCATTTTGATTTCAAAAGAGAATTTGATATCAAGACTGCAAAGAAAGCAAATTAAACCAGAAGATAAAATCACTTCAAGGCAACTGGGTTGCTATCCTTTCTACTTTTATACTATTTGATGTTATAAATAAGCCCAAAGCAATATTGCAAATTGGAACAAACTAAGAGCTTTGATGGTGTTTAGGCTCTGAAATAAGTACATCTCAACAGTCTCCAGTTATTTTGTCTCACATTTTGAGATCTGAAAGACCTTTGGAGGCAGAAATTCATTATCCAAACCTTCCTTGAATCAGGCAGAGCCAGTAAAGATCTGGTGCTAGAACAGAATGAATAGAAGTCAGAAAGGTCTGAACAATTTTGTCATTTCCTACTGGTCATAGTCTCTTCAGCTGTCACTTCTTAAGTGATATATTTTTTGTATAATTTTGAAATCCTCTTCATAAAGTGATGATGTGCTGCACTTTGTGCTGTGATTCCACTTGTGCTACGCCAGCCCCATTAATCTGTCATCACTCCAGGTCTTTCTTGCCCTTTCCTATTCACTACTATTATTTGCAGATACAGCACAAGCTGGAGTTCCTCCAGTCTGTGCATGCTAAGTACACAAAGCACAAAATTCTTCCTGGGTACCTGTACAGAAACACATGGAGACTGAAACATAGTGAAAAAAAACAATAAACTTTCTTCTTTTTCTCCCGTGAAGTCATATAAAGAGTTAGAGTCAGGTTTTCCAACTTCTTAGATGTGAAAATCTAGTGACAGTAACACCTAAAATAGTATGCAAGTGTTGTACCAAAAGCTTAATTATTAATTCTACTGCATGCATAAAGGAAATCTTGAAAACTCTTTTAGTGTGTGATTTGAAGGCATTATTCCTATTAGTGGAAAACAGTTTATTATAATTTTTTGGCTCAGTCAGTAGAATTTCACTGACCTGAGGGACTTTCATTTAATTCACCTGAAGAGCAGTTTGAAAGAACAACTTATTTACCAAATGAAATTTTCTTCCTTCATAATGATGACAAAAAGATAATAATTTTACACACACAGGAGCAGTATTACACCTTATACCTTTCTTGTGAACATGCATGTCATTATCATGAACGATCCTACACTGAATACTTTTTTTAAAGTCCAACCTCCTGGAATTTTAAGGGAATTAAAGCTATTCTGTATTTATGTGTTATTTATTTATTTATNTCAAATATTAGCAATTAAAAAAATGAAATTTCAGAAATTGGACACTTCTTAATATTCTTACTATTTGATATTTTCAATCATATAGTTAAATACGGCTCAAGTGCAAAATCAAAATTTGGGAACATGTCTGCAAAGCAAAAATTATGGGCATAGATTGTAAAACATATTTTTAAAATATTTTGTATATTTAACATAGTTTGACATATGCACTATAAAGTTCCATGTAAGTAAGTTTCGTATGTATTACTGGCCATTGTTAGAGTTATTCCTGAAATAATCTGGTATGCCTGCTTCCTTAAAATATGTTAGAAATTAAAGATTTCCTGTGACTCTTTAATAAAAGTTTGATTTTAATTATAGTCACTTACTATGTAAATTAGTTCTAAATCACTCAGTTTATTAATAACATATCTGGAATTGCAAAATGAATGCTATTTAAATTTCATTAAACATGCTTACAGTTTTGAGCTCTTACAGAATATCCATACTTAATTATGTGACAAATTAACAGACTGTTTTACTGGTTAAGACAATGTTTCTTGTTAGCTGATTTAAAGATTTGCAAATGTGGTACAGATGTAGGCACTTTTCTTCTCTCAAATCTAATAGGGAAAAAAATCTTTAAAGTTCATTTTCATTTCAAAATGCAAATTAAGCTACACTAGTTTCCCCCTTGCATCTGAATCATTAATCATATGAAATTAATACTATGTTCCTTCATACTTTTCTGAACTACATTTTCTGATGCAAATTCCTGTTTCTAGTGTGTGAATCAATTTCTAACACAGTTGCATATTATTTTGACTTTTAAGAATAAAATATTTAGGACTAAATTTTTTCAGACCTTCAGAATGTTTAAGTTGCCTTTCAAGATTTGAAAATGAGGACAAATTACATGTCAGTGATGTAGTACATTGAATTAAAAATGAAAAGTTAATTCTGTTTACTTATTGTAATCATGGAAAGAGGTGATAACAATAATTCTTCCACTACCAATGCCTTGTCACCATTGTAGCTTCTTTTTTAAAATTTGAAAGAACTTGAGAAATATTAAGTAAATCATTTGATTATATTCCTGTTTTCAAAAACCTGAAAGGGTGCTGAGAGAGGTTATGAAATTTGTTTAATGCTTCACAGCCAGCTAGTAGTAGAACTGGCCATAAAATGTCCAAGCTCTTTAATCATTAGGTCATACAAATGTTCCACCCAAAACAGGACAACTTACCTCTGGTATATGCAGACAAGGCTGCACTTTACATGCTGGAATCTGTCCCAGTAATAAATCTAAATATTTTGTATATTTTCCCTTAATCTTTTTTCTGTCTGTAATGTGGAAGGTGTTAATCCTGCAAAGCTTTTGTGGCAGGTGCACCCACCATGATAAAAGACCAGGGGCTTTAGGACCACTGCATCCTCATTTTTCGCACCCTTACTTTTCACGCCCTTACGTTATGGTCATGTACACCCCTCAGGTGAGTGCCGACCATCACGTACTCACCTTGATTCAGTGAGTATGGTCACAAATACACCTTGGTCAAGGGATAGGAAATTATGGCCCAAGTTATGGCTCTTAGCCTCAACATGACCATATATATGACCATAGATTAGATTTGAGTGGGGTATAAATGGAGCCCCGCCAGAGGGCACATTGAATCTGTCCCTCTTGGGGCAGTGGGTCTGCAGTTAGGCGTTCTTCCCTTGGGTCAGGATGCCACCCAAGGAAACTCCTCGAGGCTGAGAGCCCTCATCTTATAGGTGAGTGATTGTACAGGTTTTGGATCCTCATTTCTAAAGCTTAGGAATTCTTGAGTTGGTTGTGCAGTATTAATTCCTTATACGTCCTGAACCTGTGGTTTACTAATGTTGTCAGCGTGTTGAATGATTTTGATAAACTGCATTTTTAGCTGGTTCTCTGCTAAACAGTTTTGCTTAGAATAAAGTTTATTTTGAGTTTATCACCTGTCTAATTTGATTTTGTAAGCTTCCGCAACAGATTTCCACAAGGTTCTACACAGCATGAACTACTGCAAGGAAGTTACTGGAGCAGCTCACAAAGAATGAAGTTAAGCATATGCAATTTTTTTTATAAACAAAGCCATAGTTTTAGCACCCCTATCTTATTCTATGTGCTACGAATGACTTCTTTGCTGCTTTTTACAAACAAGTTTTCAGAAAGTAGCTATATTTATTGAAATTATATTTAATTAATTTCATTTAATTAGGAATTAAAGTTAAAAGACTATTATACATATCTGCATTAAATCAAATGAGTTTGTCGTGATAAGTACTGTAACAACACATGACTAATGAAAGAATTAGAAGATGGAGTGAAATTACAGTGAACTTTTATTACCACTTTGAAAGCAAATGGAAGAGGCCTTAAGAAGGTTTTGTATCTCCATTACTAATATCAGTGCAGAACTGATAAGAAGTATCGAGCTTTTATTCTGGAGCACGAAAGTGACAGAGTAAAGCAGCTTTTCTCCTATCTCACAAAATATGTCCCAGTCCCCAAATCCTCCCATTTCTATAAGCTCTCCAGTCCCCTGATGTATGCGTGATTCCATATAGATAAAGGAAAGTTCAGTCAGGGTACGTCTGCCTAAAGTTCACTGAGAGTCAAACTTAAGTCTGCTTGCTTTTCCAGGTTAGCTAACCCTGTTAATTCCCTCTCTTCAGCTAAAAGCTGATTGTGACACTCAGGCATGATCAGACCTGCTTGTTCTGAGGAGATGAACGCCCGCCTCTTGAAGAGAACAGCACTGAAATTCAGGTTTAGGAAAGTAGACGCCTATTTTGTGGACTGTGTTTTGGAGAAATGGTCTCATGGTAACAATGTTGATCCACGATGTGGGAAAACCTGAGTTTTACCCCAGAGTTTTGGAGTGCTTGAAGACACATACCAGAATACTGACCTGGAGTTCCCAACAGCACTCCCTTGAATGCATTTTATATTAGGTGAATATCAAAAAAAGAGTGAAAACATTCTTAGGAGAGAAAGAGAGATTTAGACCTCTTTGACCACCCAAACGAGTGACCTATGTACTACTACATAATAACCATGCTCTTCCTTACTGGTTTTGCCTTTTTTTATTATTATTATTTTGACTCTATGATCATAGACTCATAGAATGGTTTAGGTTGGAAGAGACCTTGAGGATCATCGAGTTCCAACCCCCCTGCCATGGGCAGGGACACCTCCCACTAGACCAGGTTGCTCAAAGCCCCATCCAGCCCGGCCTTAAACACCTCCAGGGATGTGGCCTCAACAACTTCTCTGGGCAACCTGTGCCACTGCCTTACTACCCTTAAAGTGAAAAATTTCTTCCCAATATTTAATATAAACCTACCCTCTTCCAGTTTGAAGCCATTGCCCCTTGTCCTATCACTGCATGCCCTCGTAAAAAGTCCCTCCTCAGCTCTCCTGTAGGCCCCCTTTCGGTACTGGAAGACTGCTATAAGGTCTCCCCAGAGCCTTCTCTTCTCCAGACTGAACAATCCCAACTCTCTCAGCCTGTCCTCATAACAGAGGTGCTCCAGCCCTCTGATCATCTTTGTGGCCCTCCTCTGGACTTCCTCCAACAAGTCCATGTCCTTCTTATGTTGGGGGCTCCAGACCTGAACACAGTACTTCAAGTAGGGTCTCATAAGAGCAGAGGGGCAGAATCACCTCTCTTGATGAGCTAGCCACACTTCTGATGCACCCCAGGATACGGTTGACCTTCTGGGCTGCAGTCACACATTGCCAGCTCATGTTGAGCTTCTCGTCAATCAGCATATCCAGGTCCTTCTCAGGGCTGCTCTCAATCCATTCCCTGCCAAGCCTGTATTTGTGCTTGGGATTGCCCAGACCCAGATATAGGACCTTGCATTTGGCCTTGTTGAACTTCATGAGGTTGGCATGGGCCCACCTCTCCAGCCTGTCCAGGTCTTTCTGGATGGCATCCCTTCCCTCCAGCGTGTCTACCTTTCCAAACAGCTTGGTATCATCAGCAAACTTGCTGAGGGTGCAATCGATTCCACTGTCCATGTCTCTAACAAAGATGCTGAACAATGGTGATACCTGGTTACAGGAAAGGCTTTGATTCAGTGCTAAGTTGAAAACGACACAGAATTGAACTTTTTTACTTTCAGGAGGAATGTTTCAATGAACTAGATTATTATGTGAAAGGCGGGCAGCACTGCCACTATGTTGCTTTATTATATTGCTCTATTTAACATCCCTCTTCAGAAGATGACTCATCCTGTACATGTCTACAGTGTTGTAAAATCACTAGATTTTGGTTATAGTAGAAGCAAAATGTTAAAGCACTGTGTGTTCTGAGACTCATAGCCATAGAATCCTTACCAGGTGATTAGTGGTCTATAACAAGGAACAAGCAGAACCAGACGAAACAATGAAGAACGGAATAGAGAAGTTTTGTTTGAGTTTGGTAACTATAGAGACTTGTTAAGCACCAGCAATGCCGCTTAGAAACCCCTTACCCTTTCCACCTTGATTTAAATATCAGGAATCAAATTAATAGATATTAGTAGAAATAACTCAATTTATTATTTGGGTTTTGATAGATATTGGAAATAATGTGTAATCAAGAAGTTAATCAATGAAAGTTAAACCTATAATGCGTATTTGATGATAAATGATCTAACTAATTGCTAGACAAGTAGCTTTGAAGTACCTGTCAAGGAAAGTGATAAGTTGGAGGCCTGGTCAGTAAACTGAGAAGATCTTATGGAAGTTCCAAGATTAAGGGGGGTTGTAATTTTGTGACTAAGCTGAGCATGTGCAAGAGTTGGGTTCAACCAGCGGACACAATGAGGAAGACTATGAATGACCACCAAAAGACCCTGGACGACCACCAGTGTACGTGAAGGCACATGCGTCATGGACATTTACATATAGTAATGAGTTCCCGGAAATCGCATGAATATGTTAATTTTTTTTTTTTTGAAAAAATGATGAATATGTATATTTTGATTGTATATAGTTTCTGTAAGTAGAGCAACCCAGTAAGCACACTAGGTGGAGCGATCCCCTGTGCGTCCAGCGCCGTGATAAAGAAGTGCCTGCTTTCTAAACTTTCTAAACCATTCTGACATATCAATGTTCCCACTAGCCAATAGAGAGTGGATGCCTAAGGAACAATTACTCTCTGCTTTTAAAGGTAGCTTCTTCCTTCCTTGGACATTACAGGGAATTCAAGTGGTTATTTTAGGTAGAATGGATCACGCCCATTTGGGAACACATCTAACATTTCAGCTAGGCAATGAGCAATGATTACTTAAACTAGTTGCCTACAACTGGATTCCAAGGTTTCTTCAAGCTACAGCAATATAGATCTTCTTGTTCTGTGCTTACACCAAGAGATGTGCACATTTAACTAGAATTGCATTTTAACTAAAATCTCGCTTTAGTTATAGCTGCAAAATCTCTACAAGATTTCAATAAGAATAAAAAGAAGGTATTTAAGTAAGCTAAATAGCAATTCGGAGATCTATATACAGACAGAACAGGATCAATAGAACTATAGAATTAATTTTTGAAAATTTTTGGTTTTCATATTATTTAATGAAGTAAAACTGAATTTCAAAATGTCATTTTAGATATGCTTTTAAAAATATTTAATTTTATCTTTTCCTCAGTAGCTTTGGCTATTGTTTTAGCTATTGAATACAGAATAGTAACAACATGCTAAAAGTTCTTGGTGAATCTCATGTGAAACTAACTTAAATATCAATAAATTGGATTTCTGTCTGTTTTGTGTAGTTGATATTGTTATGGGCATTTTAGCTGCCAGGTGACAACATGATGAGAAATGGCTGCTGTCCTTTTCAAAATGGATATTTACATTAATATGTCTTTGCTGAGTGTTTTTTCCTTGCAACTTTGTTCTTGTCAGTTCTATTTTCATAAGAGCAAGGTTAGAAAAAAAAAAATGTATCCATCTTAACAGTTGTGAAATTCCTTCATAAAAAGATTCTGGAAAAGATTTGGAAAGGAAATCAGGGTTTTCTATTTAGATTTAAGAGATTAAATTATTTCAGTTTTAACAATCAAACTAGTCGAGCCATTTAAGAAATTAAAGGAGCCATGACTGTTGATATCAGTACAGCTTTAGATTCTACACCTCAAAGTACTTTTCAAGCCTCCAACAGCAAAAAGTGTTGTGGTAGAACACATTAAGCAGTCTTTCAGTTCATAATGCTGCTAGTTTGCTACAGATGTTACTTTTGAAATAAGTAATGTTAGAGCTTATGTTTTATTATTACTTTTAAAAAAATCTGCAGCTATTGAGCATCAGTAACTTTCTGTTTGTATTTTGTGTGGGGTATGCTGGTGTAATTATTCCCTAAAGGTAAAACGAAAACAAATTTTACATTGTTATGGATTAATAAATCTAACTATGTACATGCAAATTCCAACAAAAATATTTGCAAACAAACATTTATTTATCAAACTACTATTCAGCAGCCATCATAAATGGACTTTCAAATTTGCATAATTACATGTATACTGTTAGAATTCTCTATTCAACACATGCTAGGCCATAGAATTCTATATGCCTTAAATTGCATTTCTTGGACAGGTTATCTTATTTTTATTCCATTGGGAACAGATGATCAGAATCAACGCAAGTAAAATGCCCTCTGTAGAGTCAAAGAGAGTTACTGTTTTCACTTCTGAAATTAATCTTGCTTAGTGTTAGACTGCTTACGGTGTGTGCCCTTCACTGACACAGAACTGCGCAGCCTTATCACTTGAAAGTGTTAGATGAGAAGCAGGATGAGAATAGATTTCCATGAAAGGATGGCATAGCAGTGTCTTCTGAATATAAGCATATCAATTCTGAAAGGACAAAGCTGTGATCTAAAAATAACGTTAGAAGGCATCAAGGTAGGGAACTCATTTATAATATCTTTCTCAAAATGGGCAAACCCAAAGGGAAGGCTGCAGAATATGGATCTTCTTTGGCTTCTGTCACTTCATTCATTGAAAATAACCATAACGATCACACAATAAGGCACAGGAGAAATCCCTGCACCTGTGAATATATAGATGATGTACCCGCTCTTATACTAGTCCTAAAAATTAGAGCATAAGGGACAAAGTCAGAGACTGGGCCAGGAGTTGAATGCAGTTGACTCCAATTAGTCTACAATGAGTGGGATATAAAATGATCCTTAACTGAACCCTGAAAAGCATAAACATAATATAAAATATTTATTTAGATTTTGGGGGGTTTTGCTTGTTTGCTTGCTCATTTGTTTTTAAATCTAATTTTGTCATAGTTACTGTATGGGCTCTAGCACTTTGAGTACCTGTTGTAACTAGTTTGGTACAAAGATTAAGATGTTATTTTTCATTTAAACACATAGCTTCACAGTTTACTGGAAGTAGTCACTCATTACTTCTCCAGCACAGATGAAGGTTTTACAATCTCACCTGGGACACCATTCTCCAGTATTACAGGGTATGCAAGCTATGCCCTTCATATCCTTTTAAACATTTCTTTCCACTCCTTGGTTTCCTTTCTTCATTCTAACACAAAAGTTTAGTTAGCTCAAGGGACTGGTCCTGGAATATAGAGTCATTTGTTTTCAAACAGCCTTCTTGCTGTTCAGTGGTCTGTGTGAAACAAACCAGTGGCTGAAATCCAATTCCTGTAGCACAAGTGCTCCACAAAAAGTAAAACTATCATCAGTTTCATCGGAGGGATTAGGCATACTCTTACAGCCAGTTTTAGCACTGAGATATCTTCCTGTTAAGCAACTCGCAATATTATTTCCTCTTTGCATTATTTTGTAAATCCAGGGAGCACTACAGCCATGAATATTGCCAACCTGTCAACCTACAAAAGCACTACATTAACTTTTGAATTATTATGTCTGATATTCATCATCATACAGCCCCTGATCAACATTTATATGCATGAAACTGAGAGAGAACATGCCACCAGGCTCATTTCTATGCTTTTATTACCAAAATTACTTTTAGCATTATCCCTTGGGTCACCAATGGTTCCAAAGACAGAGCACAGGTCCCTCCTTCAGAGCCAGCTATAAGTCATCAGGAGCAGTGTAGCTACTGCTCTCCTTGTTGGAGTTTCAATAGGCACTTTGCTTCTCTGAGAACTCTGCCTTGCAGAGGTTCCTCTGGCACAGCCAAGGTTTACAGTCTCCATCATGACACTGGTCCCTAAGGACACTACTGGAGCAGTTCTGTCATCTAACCTGCGTTTTTTGATATAGCTGTCCAAAAGTCTTCACGCACTTGGCTGCCTAGCTAGTTGTTACCCTGGGAGGGTATGGGGTCTCCTGTAGGTCCATGCCACCTCTGTCATCTCCACATGTATTCCTCAGACACTTTAGACATTTAGAACAGCATTCAAAATAACCATTTTTAAGTAGCGTCTCATCTGGTTCTACTTCTTCATCTGAAATTTTTGAAAAAGTAATTCTTATTTGGCTCTTTCTTTGTTATCTCTCTGCTTTTATGCTAAACTTGAAATGAGTTTTTTGCTGTGGGGCTCAGCTAGTTTTTGGTTTCTAACCAGAAAAAAAATCTCATCAAAGTTAGGACAAAAAAGGGATGGATACTGTGCTGGGAAGGCACTATGCGTTATAATGACAGAATTCCAGACATAATCATTGTCTTTACATTTTTCTTTCTGCTTAGTTTTAAGTTAGTTGGTCTGCACATTTCCTGGAGGCTTGCGTTACTTAATCTAGAAATGTATTAACAGTTCAAAGTTTATTTGGTTTCAGTGATGAAGTATGTATCTTGAAGGCAATTTATTATATACGGGCTTAAAGATTCATAGCTTTTTTTTTGTTGATAGGTTACAGAGCATAAAACATGCAATGAAAAATTACTTTGATGTGACTTTCGAACTATTCTGTCAAAACACTTTATCACTCAGCTATTGGGACTAGCTTTGCTACTGTGAATTGGCCCCTCCTTTCTCTCTTCTCTGTCTTAATGTCTCATGATGTGAAAAGGTGATTGTTGCCACATTAGTCATCATCAAAGAAGGAATCAAAAGCTTAATATAATATATAATGTGAGATACATCAAGGCACTAAGTTCTATTTTAGCAACATTAAAAGGAAATCATTTTCAATCACTTAAGTAAAGGATAGAAGCAAGGTAACTAGATAGCACTAGATAGCCTGAAAGCACGTGTTTGACTTGTGTTCTTGCCAATTTCTGAACTTAGTGGTTGTGTTTGATATACACAAAATCATTTCTCTGTCACTCATTAAGTATATATCTATGTAACATGACCTGGTTTGGGGGTTTTTCCCCTTTCGTTTTTCTAATTATTCACAAGGCAAACGTAACACAGGCACATTATTTTTCATACTTCCATGAATATTAAGTGAAAGTCAGATATTGGAAGCTCTATTTGTCCATCCCAAGCATGTGGAAGGCCTATGACTAAAATGCTCCATGAATTGAACAATATGACTCTCTATCACCCTATAAACTAAATTGGCTATAGTATTGGCTCCTTACCATGGGATACTGTGCAACCTTCTTGTATTTAGGCTTTGTCATATTTTCCTCTCCTGCTTCTGGGAGGAGGGATTTTTTTAACTGATTTTTTCTGAAGCTTCCCAGGAAGGCTAAGTATACACCAGTAAAACAAAGAGGACTCCGACATGGGCTTTAACAATGACATACAACTGTCTACACTTTTGACTATTAGCATAGACCATGGCATATTTTTAGCTCATGCAGACTAGCATTTTCCAGATTAATATATGGAAAGGTTTGAGGTTATCTGTTAAAACTAATCCCAACAGGCAATTTGAGTGCCCTCCCCTCTTTGGGAAGGGTAAGAAAACGTAAGTATGATGAGATTCTATGATTCTATGTATGTATGTGAGCTGAATGGCTCTGGGCTGCACCATGTCAATTGGCCCCAGAATCAAAGAACTCTTCCTAGACCATATTAATAACTAGAATAAATTTAAATTTTGAGTACTACGTTACATATCATAAAGTATTAATTATAATAATTTGAAAACTAAAAGCAGTGGTTGCATATTCAGTGATAAATTTCAATGTCAGGATTTTAGCAATATTTGCATGATAATTCTTTGGACTATTTAAAATCACTTATAACAAAAGATAACAAAAGAAAGAACCGCAACTACACCAGTGGTATTATTGTTGCAAATAAGCTATTCAAACATTTCATCTCTTTGTTCTCTTAGGAATTTGTTTGCAAACAGATGCTGATTTCTATGAATGTATTCACAATACATTTACTGAAGAGCTGAAATACACAATACATTTAATGAACACAATACCTTTACTGAACAGGTGAAACAAAGTACAATTGTGTCTTGACTAATGTGGTGTGCATTAGCACATAAAAATATGACTAGTGGTTTGTATTAAAAATAACCAAGGTTATATTACAATGAAGAGAATTTCTGTATTAAAGAGGAGTGTCATTGTAACAAAGGGTTGCTGCCCTTATGCTGTTTAACAGTATGCTGATACAAATGCAAATGCACTGATGTGTGTTATGAAAGCCATGCCCTTCTGCCCTTCAGTTAAGTCTGTGATCCTGTTTCCAGTTTATAATGATGAATTTGAGGTATCACTAATTTAAGAGTCTATGAGTGGAATTTAAAATCTCATTGTAGAAGGGATAAACTGAAAGAGCTTTTCTGTATGTATCCTTTTGTGATAATCTTTTTATTCTCTAATTGTCATAAAGTTTAAACTCGAATTTAAAATGTACAGAGTTGAACTTGAAAGCAGTAATTGAACAAGAAAGGATGAAATTTTCTCATTTTAACTTGATAGAAGTGATATTTGACCCCTCATTCTCTATGGAACTAATGTGATACTTTGCTTGTACATCTTCAGTTAAAGTACTGCTGACCATTTAAAAAATTATTTTCTGATTCAGCTTTCCTGATTTCAAGCCACTAATTGGGGTAAATCAACAGAGAAAAATGGGCCTTTCCACAGGAGAGCTCAGCCAAAGGGTATTCTTAATAAACCTCTTTATTATGGATTTCCCCATTATGAAAACGGTGCAGAAAATGGGATAGAAACCAATAGAATTCTGTATGATTTGGTAATAAAAATAACAAATTCTGTGGGTACATTCAAAAAGCAATGTAAAAATAAAATGTCTTTTACATTCTGTAGTAGAGGAAACCTTATTCCAGCAAGTTCTAAATAGCATGCTATATCACAAACCATGCATTGTTTATATGGCAAATAAAATTATCCTATTACTTTCTCAACATTTCAAATAATTTTCTAGGAGGGTTTTATTAAGTTGGAAAGTTTACAGTAAGGAGTTCCTCCAGTCAGCATATCTAGCAAGACAATCTATGTTTTCCGTGCCTGGATTTCCTCAAATCATTTGAACTTAAGCTGATGAGCAACTTCAGTAGGGACTTAAAACCTAGGGGATTAACTGTGACTGGAAACATGCATCTTCTTGCTTCACTCTTTGTTTAATTTTCTACATGGCTTGTTAAAGTAGCCTGAGTCTGCACTAATCCTTCAGTATCTACTTTTGACAATTCCTGCCAGGGAAAGGATAAGTATGAACATAATCAGTGGTTTCACTGGCACCACCCATCAATAACAATCTGTTGCTCCTCTGCTACTCTGTAGAGAAAATTGCTGAAAAACTTAATCGAGTCCATACTAAGTTAAATATTTTATAACCTGCATCAGTTTTCCCATTTTAGGCACTGTTTCTTATCATTTCTCTTGTTTGATGAGATTCATAAGTTCGTGTACTTCTAATGACACTGCAAACAAATTTGAGAAGGATTTGGAATTTTGACTGAAAAGAACCCCACACATTTAGCCAGTCTTTCCTAACCAGAAGTTATTATATAAGCTTATATCTAGGAAGACTTTTTACGTTCTTTATATCTTATGTTTTCACAGCAAATTCTACCTTTTGTTTTCCTATTAGCATTTTCTTCACACAAAAAAATATGTGTGTAGAGAAGGAAAACACATCTTCTCTTAGATCTAAAAATACATGTCTTTCAATAGTTGTGAGACCTTTTTATGAACACACACACCCCCCCCCAAAAAAATCACAAACATTCCACAAGTAAATAATACACAACAGAAATGAGGCAACAGATAAAACAAGAACTCTTCAAAAAGAGATGGGGCAGCACACGATAAAGAATGTTCATGTTCCACAGAAAACAGGAGTAGTAATAGTTTTGAGATCTATTCTATTTTACACTAAACTATGAAATAGAGAAACTATCACTCTACTGAAGGAAAACCCACAGAGACCCAAGGAAGTGCCAAGGCTGAATAAAGTGTGATGCTAGGATAAGACTCAGTGCTGTAGCTCCATAAAACCTACATATTTCGCCCCAGGATAGGCAATTTGTCAGACACTGTCACTGAGACTGCATAAATATTAGTAAGTTATACATAAAGGAAAATAAACTATGGATCAAGAATATTTGCATGAGTCTGCATAGGGAGGACGTGAGAGTCTCTATCAGGAGCTGAATTCTTGATGAGTTATTTGTTGACAAGTCTTAATAAAACTACATCAAACAACAGAGTATAGAATTAAAAGGAATTTACAGGATTCTTAGTTCAGTTATTTTCCTGCAGACAGGAATGCAGTATGCAGTATGTCATATGGCCCACTCCATAACATAACCTACTTCATATTTAAAGCTGCTAACTTTCCCACTTTTTGTCCTTCCACCATTGTGTTTTAAAGGCTATTTAAAAAAGTTACTCTTCTCACTATTACAATTCTCTTTTTTCTCTTGCTCTTACTTTAACATTTGTCATGATGTTTAACTGACTGGGTTAATCCAAATCCTTTGGAAACAAAGCAGCAATAGACAAATTTTATGTGATTGCTACTGATTTCACACTTGGTGTTACACATTTGAAATGGGAGACCAAGGGGGTGACAGGAAATCTGGACACAACTGCTAATTGGCCTTAGGTGTGGAGAAAGCCCAAGAGCTTGTCCTGAGGATACAATGGAATTTGTCATTCCATTGGTGGTTTAAGCTTAAAATCTAATTTAGAAAACAATAAATAGTTAAAACAAAAGGTGCAGGGAGGAAGTGGGTCTACACATTGGACACCTGACACTGTGTCAATGGTTCAGTCTGAGGCAGATCCCTTAGGCCTAGGGGACAGGCCAGCAGGCAGGATTTGGACCGGCTTTTGCTTTTCTGGTCTTCCTATTCCCTGTTCTACTTTCAATTACTTTGTTGTGTATGTATGAACAGATCTGCAATGAACCCATCTGAGGGGGTGACATTTTCATAGGAAGGAAGATCTAAACTGGGTCAAGCAACACACAGGAACAGATAAATAATTGTGAAGGGTCAGCAGAACAGTGGCTTCCTGTTGTCACAAGATGTTCCAAGGAATGGATACTGCATGGACCTAACCTGCAGACTTGCAGACTGCTGGACTGTGCTGGACTGTGCAATGTAGGAAAAATAGCTAACTCTCAAGTGCTTTAATCAATAGTGGAAGATCCCTTATGTGATAATAACTGAATGAGAGATGCAACTCAACTGTTCTTGTGATAAAAACTGAGAGATTCAATTAAACTGTTCTGATTTCCTTCAGCACTAAGAACTCTCCTCATTTGAGTAGACCTACCAATGCTTTTGCTTCAAAAATTAAATTAAGCCTGAAAATGGTTTAAAAATCAAACTTCTGGGCACCATTTTGCCAGATAGAAGAAAGAGCCATCAATTATTAAGAACTTGAAATGAATGAGAGTGAGAAGATCATGAAAGAAAATCAAAACGTATTACTTATTTCTAAAGCTGAGTCGTTGTGGGCACATTCATGGGGAAAAATTCTGCTAGCTAGCTTTTTTCCACCCTAGTTATCTAGCAAAAACTTAATATGAAAAGGCACATTGTCACGTAATCATAGAAATATCTTTCAGAATCAAAAATTAAGTATGTCCTTCTTTGTGTTATGTAGTACACTATATGAAATCTTTAACAACATATACTTGACTTAAGAAATTAATGTTTTGTACAGAAACAGTTTTAGGCCCCCAGTAATCCAAAAACTGCACAAATTTCATGATAGAACTACAGAGAAATTGCCTTTGTATCCAGTTTTTGTTTTGTTGAAACTATGGCTGCTACAGTTTCATTGAAAATGTAACAGCATATATAACACCAATATGCTACGCTTCAATAAGTACTCTGTAAAAAAATGAGAAACAGAAGGTGTATGACCTATCAAGTAAGTGCAGAAAAAACACATACACTACACAGGAGTCTCAAAGTATTTTAAAAAATATGCACAGACCCTCACCTGTGCCTCACAAGTTACACAGTAACTCATAAGGCTGTTGACAAATGTACTTAGTCTACCAGAGTATAGAAAAATGCAATATTTATCCATTTTCAGATCCCAAGCTACTTGTCCTTATTTGAGTGACACTTCTGCCACTTCTTTCTGAGGGAACTGAAAGAATGTTTATGATTAATCACATATTTTATCCATAGGTCTCTCTCCCAGAATAAATTTGTTGGTTGTTTAAGGGATTCACATAGGTATGTCCACGATGCTGCTCATACCCTTCTTTTTTTCTAGTCCAAGTAAAATATTAAAGCATATTATTCAGTACTTACAATGACTTGAGGCCATAGTGAGATACTATTAGGAACATTAGGATTATGGTGATGGGAGGTGAGAGATAGTCCAAAGACCTACAAACCGTACCTACGCTTTATAGCAAGGGTGCATTTCCATTCTTTCTGTCAATTTTTGTATTTTATTCTTTCATTTCTGGAATGTGTCCCTCCAACCAAATTTTTATTGCTTTGGATAATTAACGGATAATTAACAGCAGATAATTAACTATCTTTGGAAAGATAGTCAAGAGTTAACCAATCCTTACATCACTCTATCTTAGTTGCCTTGCATAAACATTTCACCTTTTAGTGGAAGTCTACCTTCCCCAGTACAACATACTTTCCCTACATTCTTCACTACAGTTCCCACATTCTGCAATAAGCATAGAAAATGTATCATCAGTATCTCTGCTGTGTTCTCAGCAACTTAACAAACCTTTCTGCACAAGCCTCCCCATTATCTGTGCATTACAACTATGAAAAATCAACAGATAAACCGGTGTCTGCACTTTCAGGAAAAAAAAAACAAAAAACAAACAGCAGAAGCAGTGTTGTCTAATGAGGATTTACGTTCTTATTTTCAGTAGGACAAATGTTGCATACTAACCTGAAATGTGGGATAATCAGGTAACAACTAACCCTATCAATCTGAGAGAAATACATGGTACATTTTAAAGCACAGCAAAAACTTTTATCTATCATCCATCAAAAGTTACTTTTAATTTATTCAGTAGGATGCCATGGTTAATAAAAAACAAATTATGTTTTAATATTCTACGGCTTTGAGATGTACCTAAAGCCTCAGCAGAGATATTCACCTGATAATATAAAGTTCATGGTTTATTCAACCACAGCAGCTGTTGTAAACCCTAGGTTGTCATTTATTTTCCAGCTCTTGAAAAAGATTTATAATCTGATTTTAAATGCAACATATATTTAGTCCTCAGACCTGTAGCAAAAACAGTCACACTAACACTTTACTAGACCCAGAAAAAGAAGGGGGAAAATATCTTCATAGTAATAAAGAAACAAAATTAAAATAACTGGATTTTACTTTTTTTTTTATTATTTTTAAACACCTCTTCTAAAATTTTCAGTAAAAAGAAAAAAAAAAAAATCCTCGTGTCTTCCTTTTTCCCTGGTTAGAATTACTTTTTTTTTTCAATTGGACAGGCATATAAAACTAGAAAGGCCTAGACTACGCACTGATACAATTATGCTTTTCATCATTTAATTGGATTGAATAAGGATTCTCCAAGTGGCATGGTCCTAAATTTTTAAATTTTAGAAATTGATGCCAGATTGTGCCTTTTCTCTAAAGAATTAATACCTCAATTACTTATACCTACTGACTCCGCCCTGTTCCTGCACATACATGGGTGGTGCAATACTGGAGCAGGTTGCCCAGAGAGGTGGTAGACGCCCCATCCCTGGAAACATTCAAGGTCAGGTTGGACAGGGTTCTGAGGCACCTGATCTCGTTGAAGATGTCCCTGCTCATCGCAGGGGGTTTGGACTAGATGATCTTTAAAGGTCCCTTCTAACCCCAACCATTCTATGATTCTGTGATATATGAAAGTGAGTTTTACTTCAGCTATAGAATCATAGTGGCTTCTCCAGGATTTAAAGCATATTGAGATATTACCAGAATAGTTTATTTTACTTATTGCTGTAAAGTACTGAAGAATATGTTAAACAAGGATTTTCTCTGTCCCTCTAAGCAATGGAGAGATGTGTTCAAAATCACAGTGATTCAGAATGCATATTGGCATTCATTAGAAAGATAAATAATTTCCATATTTTAAATAGATTTTTTCTATTTTTAAGTAAGAATTAAACCCCCACCATCTTCTCTGATGCTTTTGTAGAATTTTAAATGTGTTTTAAGGAGTAAAGAGACAATCTCTGAGACTATTTTAAGAGGGCACCTTTTCTAAAACCAAGAAGGAAAGATTTGGTTGGAGAAAAAATGATGCCCTGTCTGAAATAATAAATGTTTGTCATGACTCACGTTATAGGTCAACATTTGGAACCTTGAAAACAAGCAGCATACTATGAGCAGTCATTACAGTACGTATGCATATCCATCACTGTTTACTTCTGCATAATTTATCATTCTTTGAAGTCTTGGCGCTGTGGTTTTAAAAGACCAGACACACCAACTTAAAAATAATAAACTTTTCTATCTTTATTGACCGAGTTATTGCATTAAGACATTCTGTTGAGTCTAAGTGCTGGAAAACATAAGCTCCTTTTTACAGGAGGTACTATGCCCTCCTGAAACTTTAGCCAACATGTGGAAACAGCAGTGCTGTTACAGAGTGCTCTTCATGTGGAAGCCCCTATCCCAGCGATGCCACAACAGGGCTGGTCTCTAGCTCCCCACAGACCTGCTTTGCCTGGCCATGCCCTCTGTTGAGCCAGTCCCACCCATGGGCCCATGTCCCAGCCCAGCATCAGCCCATCCCCATTCCCAGGGAGGTGCCCGATTCCCGGGGCTGGGGCTGCCCCTGGTGCCCCCGGTTGCCCTGCTCCTGGCTGGGGTGGTGGGATGCACCCTGACTGCCAGGTCCTGCCCTGACACCCCATGGGGACCCCGCCACTGCTCCCAGCACCCCAGCAAGCAACCATAAGGTACCTGACAGAGTAATAATTACCCTCAAAGAAGGTAATCTGTATTTGAGACTACAGATTTTAATTACAGGATTTATAAATCTGCAAAACAGAGCTAAATATGTGCAGATTTTTTATGTTTGTATTTAAAAAGGATAAATGCCTAGAAAGCCATCATATCAGAACTTTTCCAAAACATGCTTTTTGCTAGTATAACTAAATATGCTACTATAGAAAAGCCGCATTAATACTGACAGTAACTGTCAAATTTAGTTTGTGTTCAGTAGCAAAAGACATGCATAAAATAAAAGTATTTTCATGAAAAGATTAAGAGCATGCTTAAATATCCTTTCCATGTCTAGCACAAGCTACGAATGTATAATTTTAATCTATATCCCTAATCATTCAGTTTAAGCCAAACCTCAGAGCCATCCATGCGAGTGACTCACCTCCTTTCTTAGACCAAGAGGAAGCTGATACACACCAAAACTTTCTGTTCAGATATGTGCAGTCACACTTCTGCCTTTTCCTGTGCATCCCTAAAAGTGCTGTGGTTTAATTAATACTTATTATTTTAACATGTTTGGCTTCCATGGAGCAGTAGCTCAGTAAAAAAGTTACTGGGTTTAGTATTCATTTTCAAGAGGCAGAGGTTCAGTAGGTCGAAAGGGTAATACACAGCATACATAATAATTTCTCACTATGATTCTAAATTGAATACTTGCATTTAGGCTTTTAAAAAGTTATTTAAGGCCTCTAGGTAAACTGCCCACTTTCTAAAGTCACTAGGGGTTCTAGTTATGTTGCAGTACTATGAAAATCAGATCCCTAAATTAGGAGCTCAGATACAAATATACAAGCCAAAATCATAGAATGCACTCATGAAAAAATAGACTGTCACCTTCCTTCACTGGTTTAAAATAAGAAACATTTTCAGAAAGTTGTTGAGCTATTTTATCAACCATGAATGAATTAGACAATCTGGTGCTGGCTCCCCAGGTCATTCAATGTAGAAAGTTATGACCATTTTAGTTACAGTATTTTCTTCAGCCTGTTAAAAAATGTCTATCAAAATAGCTGATTAAAATAAATACATAATACCACAGATTGTCTTTTGTTCATTGGCTTCAGCTACTTCACAAGTATTTGTCATCAAATTACTCTTTTATCCTTATCTGGATAAATTAAACAGATAGTTTTACTGTCTGTATGAAGCAGATTTTCTTGTATCTAGACTTATAGTTCTTTTCTAAATCCACATGTAATTCCAGTATTTTTCACATGTGTAGCCAGAGTACGTTCACCAGGACTAAAGACAGTGATAATGATACCTTCCTAGTGTTTTTTCTTCAATAACATGAGCTTGCACATTTGTATGTTACTTGTAGCACCTGAATGAGAACTCTTGTGGAAGCATTTGGAAGGAAAGACAAGGTCCTTGTTGGAAGGACAAGGTCTTCCATCCAACAGACAGTGTTCTATTTTGCAAATGTGATCATCATCATTCTTAGTTTGGATCTTAGAAATTACAGGTCAATTTCTGTGTTAAATCTCATGTTTAGAAAGCTAGATAAGATAAACATAATGTTTCCAGCTTTCCTCGAAACCTCTGAATGAAGACAAAAGAGGAGTCACAGGGATCTGCTTTGATGGAAGCACAAGAATCCATCTAAGTATATAGAATCATAGAATCATAGAAGAGTTTTGGGTTGGAAGGGACCTTTAAAGGTCATTTAGTCCAACCCCCCTGCAATGACCAAGGACATCTTCAACTAGATCAGGTTGCTCAGAGCCCCGTCCAACCTGACCTTGAATGTTTCCAGGGATGAGGCATCTACCACATCTCTGGGTAACCTGTGCTAGTGTTTCACCACCCTCACTGTAAAAAATTTCTTCTTTGTATCTAATCTAGATCTACGCTCTTTTAGTCAAAAACTGTTACCAATACATATAGCAAGAAGTAGTACACTTCTTGCTGTATGAAATAACACAAATATGATATAGGGTTTCTACAGGAGATATTAATAAGTCCTATTCCAAACACCACTTTGGCATAGATGTCAGTATTGGGATTATAACCTCTTCGTTACACAGGACTGAAGTTCTGATAACATCAGTCCTTCAAATGACCGTGTGTGGAAACTTACTACCTTCAGTAGGTTTCAGTATATGTACCTTATCAGCGCCTAAAATGTTCAAGTTAGCAGGAGCCATAATCAGTTGATGCTTTAGAGATGCAGCTACTCCCCAGGTCCCTAAAGCGTCAAAGAAATCTGTGTTTCATAGGTTTCTTATTCTCTTCTGTACAGAATAATGAGAGAAGCCACAATCAAATCAGCCACACTCTTAAGTAAAAAAATAAGATGTACTTTCTGATTGATTCTACTCTTATCATCCTCCCAAAACAATTGTGGCCTTAGATGTTCACCAAGTTTTTAATCAATAGCAAAGCTTAGTGCACATAAGTATTAGATCTTATCTCTTGCTTGTCCAGTTTTGATTATATGACAGTATTGTACAAGACATCTTTCCTAGTGTCTTAATCAGTACATAAGTATAGCTGACTTCAGCACTATTTTTTCCCTTTTTTTTTTTCCTCAGGAGGGCTATTCTGCTCTTTTTACACTTTTGTCAAAGGCATTCTGGATTATTCTCCTACTGTATACATTATCTCCCTCATTTACTGATGAGTAGTTTTTATATACATTTTATCTCACTTTTCTTCCTGCAAACTTTTATTTTCTTCTTTTTATTACCAAGTAACGTGTTTACTTTCAAGATCCTACCTCTATATTGAAGATATTGGGGGGGGGCGGGTGTTGGCCTTTACATATTCACTATATTTTTCCCCTGATATGCAGATGTATTTTTGCTGTATTGTTTTAAAAGGAATGAGTCTCCATGTCATGGTCCATGAAAATCAATATGTAATTCCATTCTTTGTCCTCACTAGATCCTCACTGTCTTTTTTTCAGGATTGCTCTGCTTTATGAATACCATAAGATGTTTTTTTCTATTTTTAAATTCTTTATCATTATCAGTGGGCTTTTTTGCTATTCAGCTTTTGATCTACATGAATCCCGCAAAACTTTAGAGACCTAGGTAGGTCCCTAGATTAAGGCCATAAAGTTATTGAGTTTAGGCACACCTTTTTATTCAGTGGACAGGGAGGGAGAACTAAGATCACTCCTGTTCGTTTAAATCTGATTCCCTGGGATTCACCATGGGCTGCAGGGGAATCTCTACTTTGGTGCCTACAGCACCTCCTCCCCCTCCTTCTTCACTGACCTTGGTTTCTGCAGAGCTGTTTCTTTCACATATTCTCACTCCTCCTTCTCTTCTGGGTGCTGTTGTGCAGCAGTTTTTACCCTTTCTTAAATATGTTATCCCAGAGGCAATACCACCGTCGCTGATGGGCACAGCCTTGGCCAGCTGCCTTGAAGTCAGCTGGCATTGGCTCTATCAGACATAGAGGAAGCTTCTAGCATCTTCTTACAGAATTCATTCCTGCAGCCCCTCTGCTACCAAAACCTTGCCATGCAAACCCAATACACTATATAGGAAAAACATACAGGTTAACTAGAATTCTAACCTTGTTACATCATTTAAATGCCTGTATTTAAATGAGCTAAAGGTTGATCAACACAATTATTTTTGCATGAAAATTGCACTGATAACAGAATTGTTAGTGGTACAACCAAAGAATATCGACATTTACTTCTAAAGCACATGAAAGAAAAAAGTTATTGTCCTTGCATAGAATTTCACTTTTCAATAATTTTAATCAAAACATACAATTAGAATCATGATTCTCATAACCTGAAAGGAGTGATACTTAACATTCAGCTAACTTATCATTAAAACCATCCTTGACCTTCTGAAATAAAAATTTCTTAAATGCCATTAGGTGTAGTATTTATAGTGAAATGTACTCATATTAAGTTACTATGTCTGGGTATTGTTCCAGACATTATAGAACACGTACAGAGGATTCATCCATAGTTATAACTGTAAATGTAAGAGAGAGCACTGGTCAGCTTTATTGCCACAGACAAGAGCTCTCTTTTTTTCTTTTGTGATCTGTGCCAAGCAGCTGAATTCCTTTCTTTTTTTTTTTATTTTTAGTTGGTTACTGTCTTACTGTATCTGGTATCTTTATGCTATACAAACTTCCTTAGTGCTGGTGAGGTTAAAGCTGGTTAACACCTGTAGAAATGAGAATAGAAACAAGACACAAAGACATAAAAGTCTTTCTAATTCAAAGGATATTAGGAATGGGGGAGATATGGCACTTTTTAATTTTTTTTTTTAATCACTGAGTCTTTAAAGCCAATGGTGATTTTAACATTTATGATTTATTTTAATGCACAAATAGACAAACATTGATCTCATAAAGAAAGAAGTCCCCCTGAGGCTTTTCTATTATTTGATATAAGAATTCTACCATACCTCTAATGGTTCTTATCTCTAGTCTTTTAAATCATTTACGTAATAAACTCTATGAGATGTGGTGGCCCAGGAAGAACAAGAAGAAGCACACTCCACTCTGTTGCCAAAATTGTATAGTAAAAGTTTCATTCTTCATTCTAATCTTTTCTATCTAGAACAACTGAAAAAAACTATATTTCATGTTGGGTAGTTTTAAGTCAATTAATAAATTAATTGAAAATAAACGTGTATTATTTTAACATTACCCATATTTCTTCAGTCCATTATCTTATCATCCCACCTTTTTTTTTTTAATCATTCAATTAAACAAAGATTTTCTTCAATCATATAGAGGCTGTCAAATAACTTAATTTTCTGGTTAATTCAAAATTCTGATTCCTTGGATCCTTCTCCCACAATTTTCTATGCAAAGGATTGCCACCCTCTCTTCCAGAGTGACCTAAATAGTTGTTGAAAACAAAGCACAGTTCAAAGGAGAGACCATTCTCAAGAATATGAATGGATATGGACAAAAACTATAGGAGATCCGTACCCCTTCACCTCACAGCATCCTACAATAGTACAGAAGATTTTGTGTCCTGAAATATCTACACCTATCATTTATGTCACACTTCTGAAAACGCAATGCATACCTTCAGTTTCATTTTGTAAAAACACGATTCTGATAGGACAAAAGATAATTTTATATTATTGCAAGCACTTTTAACTGAGAAAAATCATGAACAGACACATTAGTAATTATGACCTAAGGCCAGAAGGGCACAGTGCCCAAACAAGACTCAAGCCCAGATGCTATGTAACACAGATATGATGAATCTCTTCTAGACTGTGTTAGCCCTGTACAGCGAGAGGGTGAGCCACACTGAATTGGTCAGTTTCTGGTAGTTAAAGTCAGAGTTGCCTCAAGTCATATCCAAGTTCCTTTTTCCCTTAGAAAATCCAATTACATTAACACTAAACAGCTAACAAGCTGACCAAGTATTCCCTTCTGTTATTATTATATTGAATTGGGCAACAATGGCTTTCAGTAAAGTTAAAGAATACTTACAATGAGTAATGAGTGGGAGAGAGGATATGTACTCTTCCAGATGAGATGGAAAAGCAAAATTCTTGACATCAGTAAATTTAATTTAATTCTTTCAGACTTTGTGGGTACAATTCAGCTCCAGATTATACACATCTAAAATTGGGTACCCATATATAGTCAGCTAAACACACCATTTCATTCACTAGGTTGACTAGGGATTTGATTTACTTCCATTCACATGAGCATTTAACGCCTGCTCATATGCTCTGGGGAATGAAAGATACATACATATGGCTGGCAAATGCAACACAGGACTAACAAAAGACCTATGCTGTTCTGAAGATATGGTTAGAGAAGAACTAGGAGGATATCCTGGGGCACATCAAAGGGTATTGGATGCCTGTGTTCAGACAAGTGAATTAAGCCCTTGGCTTCCAATGACTATAAGACCTTAGTCACGTAACTTGTATGTAAATGTTTGTGTACAGTCCTCCTAACTTGATATCCTAATCTGGAGTTGAATCCCACTTGGACAGCTACAATCTGAAGCTGATCTGAAAGCCTTAGTGCTTGTTCCATTTGCGTAAACATAAGCATCTAGATTAATTTCAGATGTCTAAGGTATCCAAGACATCCACACAAGACTGGCAGGTATAGTGCCTGATCTAAGGGAGTGCAAAGCCTCTCTGGGCAAGCAGATAAGCAAGGATGAGTGAAATGACACCAGACACATGATTACAGCCTCTGGCAGAATGAGATCTTATAAAAAGTGCCATAGGAATATTGCTAATAACACCTGGCAGGATTCATCTGAGTTTCAGGCAGCTTAAGTTCAGTCAATGAATATTACACCAGGTGAGTATCATAGCAATGGAGTTGTGCTAACTGAATTCTAATTCACTCAATTGCAACCTATATGCCTAAAAACCTTCTGGGCATTCTATTTGATACAACTGTTCTTCAGTTCCTTCCCTGAATTTTAAAATAATTATCTTGCATATCTTATCCAGTCAGCTGCAGCTATCACATTACTGTAGGCTGAATTTCAGTAATCGACTACATTATTTCTACATGTATCTCAAAGGGATGCTGTGAAACATAATTAATGTGTTTGAAATCTTTGCAAAAAAAGAAGTGGAAACCAATGGAGAAAACTAGAAAATTTTAAAAGGCAGTTAAGTAAAATAACCAGACATCAGTTGTAAAACTGGCATAAGTACAGTGGAATAAATAGTCCTATTGTAGATAAATAGTCTTACCATAAATAACTGTAACACCTGTGCAAGCAGACACTTGTGAAATAGAAAGTTTTATTTTCCTTCCATTTGGATTAAATGCAGAAAAGACATTCTTAATTAAAATGGAGTGTGTCCATAGTATGGTTTCCATCAGTGTAAATAAACTGGTTTTAAAACCATCTACAGGAAACCAGTGTAAACTTTATATTCAAAAAAGGTCTATGGTATACCATTTCTAAATTAAAGTGTTATGCTCTTTCTCAGCTTCTCTTATAATTTCCAATAATAACAAATAGAAAAACTTTCAATAATAGCAAAAAAAACTTTTTAAAATCCAAATTTAATTTAAGTTATAAAATTTGAAGTTCAGCAATATTGAATGCAAATGGCAAAGTAGTGATGATATTACACAGGTAAAAATAAGATGTCAAAAGCATTAGAAAATAATGAGTGGTGAGGGTTATATGTGCATAAATAGAAATCCCCACCTCCTTGGGAGGTTTCAGAATATGTAAGAATAAGGACAAAGGGAGATAGAAGCATTACTGTAAGAAATTAAAGTATTCCCTGACTATTCAAATGACAGCAATAAATCCTTCCTCTTGTAATCCCTTGGCTTTCAGATGACTGTGGAATACTGGGGAGAACTTAATACAACCCCCCCAAACCACACAAATAAATATACAATAGCACAGTGAAAACCAACAAGGCATAAAAAGAAGTGAACCGTTAAGTTGATGGTGATCTACATCTACCCCTTTTCCACCTTTGCCTTCCTTCTCTGCAAAATTTACTTTCCCTTGTTAGTCTGTTTTCTTCCATTTCTTTCCTCTGTATTGCCTGTACAAGATGTTTCTCATCACTTGTTTTATTCTGCCCAGGCTTTCTGTCCAGTCCATACCAATCAGTCTCTTAAGGGTTTCGCTCCAATACTCAGGTATATTTCCATGGATTTTTTCTCCTTTTGTTCATCTCTGTAGAGATACTATTGTCATCCAGAACAAGTGGAAGCAATAGGAGTAAGCAATAGTAAATTTCACAGAAAAAAATGAAACTGTCTCGTGTAACTTGATCTAGTCCTCCCCTCTGTGACCTCAGTCTATACAGAAAGAAAAAAAAATCTCACTGCTGTAAAATGCCTGTGAAAATTAAGCACAACTAATACCTAACTATGTAACTTCTTTCATTTAGAATCTCATGTACGTTATGTATTCTAATTTAAGTGTATATATTTGCAAATAAATTAGTCAATATAGAAGAAAATTTTAAGGAATAGAAAATAAAACTTGCACTACTGTGGAGCCATGAATAACACCAAGTAGTTCCAAAATATTTCATATCTCTGCATTTAAAACATACTGACAAGTTTTAGGCTCATTTATTATTTGAAAAAAACAGCTTCATTGATTTGAACTTACTGATGCTCTCAAAAGGAAATTTATCTGTCAGTAATCATCTCGGAAGTATTTCATGTAACTGGCAAAGTTATTGCTAGAATGTTGTAGCTTGCTCTAAGACAACTTCTTTATCAGTCACCTTAAAATCAGGTTTCCATGGCTTCCATTTCCCCAAAATAAAAGCAGCTAGTCAAATAGCATTCAAAGAGCACTCTCTCTCAAAAACAATTGCTAACGTGGAAAATTGCTTTGAATAGTTCTAAGCGTCATACTGCCAATAAATTCACAATTTTTCTCATGTTTAAATTTATATTCATTGCTTTTTTTCTATAGGCTTACACAAAATGTCAAGAAAAATCAACAGGACAAAATCAACTTGAAGATACAGGTTGACAATTTCCATTGCAGTTAAAAAAGTTATGTGTGTATACCTGAGAGCAGAATTTGGCTCATTGAAAAAAGACCACAAATATTATGAATTTGCATAGACAATAGCAAGTAAAGCAGAAGCTCTCACTCCTTTTCCATATTCCATCATTAAGGTAATACTCTAAATAAGAATGCAGAACTGTGACAAAAATAACATTTCACAGTAAATACTGTATTGTTATACACTTCCCTAAGCATCTGTTGATGGTCTGTATGGAGATCTAGACAACCTAAACATTTGTTCTGAAACAGTTAAGTAATTGTATTATTCTTATGGCTAAGTACTCAGAAGTCAAGAAGTGCAGTCTGTTTATTGTGCCACTGACTTCATATGAGAATGGCTGAAATGGAAGAGTGCACTGGCAGATGTTATTATACAGGATTGATGAGGGAATTCAGGAGGAAACTAAGGAACATTCAATTGCATTTAGAAGGCAAAGAGCACAGAACATTGCCTATGAAGCTGGACAGAATGGCTCAGATGAAAAAGTTGTCTGCTATGTATTGCTTCTGCTGAAAATAGATGAATTCTGCTATGGCATGGAATCCTATTACTTCCAGACAGAGACTATACAAAGCAAATAGGATTATTTTAAAATGTTCTTTAATTTCTGTATGACTCTCTAACATTTCATCTACCTGTTCCTTACACTTTACAATATTTAAGTACGGATCTGTTTACAGAGCTGTGGTGTCCTTTTCCACAACATTATTCTCCTGCTCTATAGTTAACCTTTTGTTTAACAATAGCAATTATAATTAAATTAGCATGCTGAACTATATAATATTTCATGCTAAACCTGCAGCTGTTAACTTCCTATAGTGTATGAATATAGCCATGGTACTGAAATAGATTTTCCCCTATACCGTCTTATTAAAATAATTATAGGTGTCTTAAATTAACTTTTAATTTGAACAACTGATTTTTTTCATTAATACATTACAGGTGTTGTGGTTCAACATAAAGCATCAAATATTTAAGGAATTAAGCGGAACACAATTTTAATTAATTCCTACATACTGAAATGATATTCAATTGATTATGCTTTAAAACACCTGCTAAATACACTGTTTGGTTTTTGTCTAACCCCTTATAATTTCATCATTGTTCATTCCTTTTCCCTTGTAGTCTTCTTGACACCTTTTTCACAAAATAATTCAAATATCTGTTATTAAGACTGTGTCCCGTAACTGTACAGCAAGTTTATCTGCTGAATATTTTGTTTTGCTGCATTAGATAACGGTTCTTACTTCTTACAGGTGTCTTTAGTTCAAATCTCTTTTATTTTATATCACCTCAGCTGTCAGTCACAGCATCCGTCCTCCAGAGTTATCTGCTTCTATATAGATGCCTTTCCCCATTGTATTTTTGTGAATGCAATATGTGGTTTGAATGAGTCCATTAATTCATTCTCCATTTTTTTTTAATATAATTTTATATCCCACCCACGGGAGGATACTATTATTCCTTCAAGCGTCGGTCTGGCTGTCACATAGCAGGCAACTAAGAAATATGTGGGCTTACTGCTAATTACTGAATATGTATTCCCGAAATGAAACCTTCTTCTGGTGTGTAATAATGTTGTCAGTTTTCCAGTTCTCTAAGCCAATCCAAGTCATCCCACAGTTACCTACTTTGTTCTTACTGCCATAATAAATTTCTTCTATTTAAGCTTATTGCTTAGCTGAACCTTCACCAAGACCAGTGCTCACTGACACGAAGCATGGAATTCATCTGACTAAATAGTCAGAAACACATTTTGAGAGGGTGATTCATCTCATATAAGTATAGAAACCTGGAATAGGTTAGATGACTCATATTCTGTTTCTCCCATTCAACACAAAGGCACAATACATGTCACTTGAATTACTTGGAAGTATTCTACTTTGGCTAATTCCACAATAGTATTTATCTGTTTATCTGCTGGAAACTTTTGCACTGTGTGGTATGTTGACCACTGCCAGCAGCTAAGCACCCACACAGCCAGTTGCTGACTCCCCAGCACACCTCCAATGGGATAGCTGAGGGATACGAATCCACCTGTACAGCAATAGCCAGAACGCTGATATATTATAACACTGTTTTATTCAGAAATCCAGAACACAGTACCATAGTGGCTGCTTCAATGAGTTAACTCCATTCCAGCCAGACCCAGTACACAGAGCCATCTCAAAAAAAAAAAGAAAAAAAAAGAAGGAATACTTTGGCCCTTATTTCCAGTCACAATAGTTTGAACTGTAGGGAGGATGATGGGAAATATTATCCTACAACGAAATTTCTGTGTCTATGGTGAAAGCAAGGAACAGCTTTTGTCCTATTTCATGTTGTATGTCCACTCCCATACAGAACATCTTTGCTTGTGCCCTTTCCTCTACTAGCAAAAACGGGTTTTAAGCAAAGTAACAAATATTGTCAACTCCTCTACCCTTCCCTGCATCAAACATATCAAAGGCAGTCTTCATGTTTAAAACCAAAGCAAGCCTTTAGCATTTCAAGTATAAACAGTCACTATAGAGTTCTTTTTAACAGGGCATGCTCTCCAGATAAACTCAGATATAAACCAGGTACAATTTTATAATTGAGTAACAAACCTTAGAAATTACAAGCAGGCAGAACAGCTGCCTATAGATTAAACTTTTCGGACTTGTGCTTCCTCTCTGTATTTACTATGCACTTTTCTATGAAGGTGCTTACTAAAGCACCTCTGCTCCAGAAACAAATCCACAGTACTCCAAAATGATATTGTGCTCTACAGTATTTTTTTCAGTACAAATGCAGTCTGCTTTGGGGATAGTAGTGCCAATTGCATAAAACCAAACTGAGCTCTGTAATTCCCTTTTCTAACTTTTTAAATCTTCAGCAGACTTGATGACCAGCTTAAGATAAATATACTGCATCTACAGAGATAAGTGATTAGTATCCTTTTTTGCCCTTATGGAAAAAGGATGCCACTGAGAACTTTGTTCCATTTCAGAACATTTGCATATTTGCTTAACTTTGGTTTCATGTAACAGCCTGATTGAATTTACATAGTGCACCGAAATTCAAAAATGCCTTTCCAGTAGGTTTTTCATATCTCTGCAGAAGTTTCCTATCTACCTTCTTCAGATATAAGTTAACCCTATCTCTTTTTTTAAGATTTCTTTGGCTATATTACTACATGCCTTATTTTTAGACATCTAGTTGTCCAGTGGAGTTTGTTTTTATACATCCAGGCTAAACATTCAGTCTCTGTATCCAGTGCATAAAAAAAGTTAATTGTTTAAGAAAACAACAAGACTCTACATGCTGAGAAACTCACCTAGATGTGGCAGTGGGGATGGAATCATCTGCCTTACGCCCAAGCTACTCATATGTTATAATCACTAGAAAGAAATAGATACATTCAAAGGCTAAGCCACTTGTCCTGTCTCAGCTTTGTGTCTTACGAGGAGATGAATCACCCCCTAAAGATGACAGTTTATCTGTTTTGAATATAAAGCTTGACTGGAATGACCAGATAACTTTTAGACGGTCAATCAGAAGAGGATTCCTAGTCTTTAGAATATACTTGGGCTTAAGAATGTACAGTATGCTGTATCAATACTCAAACTTCTCAGTTTTAAGAGCAGGACAGCAATAGATACCTCAATGCCTTCTTCTAAAAGGTGACTTATTTCTTCCAAAATATTGCAGAAGCAGCTAGAAGTAAGATTTTATTTCCATTCTTTAGTCCTAAAATATATTCTTGTCTTTTCATTTATGCACACATACAAGCATGCACATATAGAGATTTTTGATTAAATATATAATCTACCATAAAAACAAGGACTTGAACCTGGAAATCACACTCTAATTGCTTCATGAAAATGCTTCACGAAAAGTAAAATAACTTTGCCGATATGAATCACAATAGATTTATAATAAAATATATTATGACACAACAGGGTGTTCTACTGGATAAAGCAGATTCAACCAGCCATAGCCCAAACAGGAATCCGGACTCCAGGCTCTGCAATTTGAAGTCCAAGTGTTCTTTTAGCTGTGGCACATTTTGTACCAAACAGATGAGTGCCTCGGAACAAAGCACAAATCTGAATGTGAAAAAGACTGTACTGGATGCTGCTGTAGTTTTTCCTATTACTGGCTCTTTTCACTGTCTCTCTCATCAAAAGCCTGTTTTATTAGCATCTGAGAACACAGGACAGATCTGAATTGGCAGACAAGATATGCAAAGGAGCAGGCTGTGGATATTACAGTAAAGGCAGACCTATTCTGCAGTACTAGAAGTATTTTTTTTCTGGAACACTGAGATTCTGATATGAAAGATCTTCCTGTTTTGTAACAATAAACATATTCAGAGTAAGTCAGAAGTTGAAGGGGGTTGTGATGCAGGAGTTCGCAGTTTTCGATTAAGAAAGCATGTAGAGATAGTTAGATGCTTAAATTTTGGGCAGGTCCCCATGTGGATCTGGCCAGAAGGCATTTTTTTAATATTTAACATATAGAGGAAATTGGCTTTGTTCTGTATTCACTAACAGTTTATGCATTTCCATTTAAAGTACTCCGCAGAAGGAATAATTCCTTTTGAAGACAAGCACAGTAACCATTCTGCCAAATGTTGAATGACAGCCAAGCTGGCCAGGGTCAGTATCTGAGCACACTTTCTAAAAACATTTAAACAACTCAAGCCTCCACCTAGACACCCATGAAATTACCAACATGAGTACAAAGTTCTGTTAGCACAGAAAAATATATTTGGAATTACAGCTTAAAGAGTCATAGAATCATAGAATCATTTATGTTGAAAAGATCTTTAAGTTCATCAAGTCCAACCGCTAACCTAGCACTGTCAAGTCCACCACTAACCATGTCCCTAAGCACCACATCTACCCATCTTTTAAAAACCTCCAGGGATAGCGACTCAACCACTTCCCTGAACAGCCTATTCCAATGCTTGACAACCCTTGCAGTGAAGAAATTTTTCCCAATATCCAATCTAATCCTCCCCTTGCGCAACCTGAGGCTGTTTCCTCCTATCCTATTGCATGTTACTAGGGAGAGGAGACCAACAGCCACCTCTCTACAACCTCCTTTCAGTTAGTTGTAGAGTGATAAGGTCTCCCCTCAGCCTCTTTTTCTCCAGACTGGGGTGGTTTACCCCAGGTCCCTCAGCTGCTCCTCATAAGACTTGTGCTCTAGACCCCTCATCAGCTTCGTTGCCCTTTGGAGGTGCTCCAGCACCTCAATGTCTGTCTTGTGGTGAGGGGCCCAAAACTGAACACCTTCTTTGGGGTGGGGCCTCACCAATGCTGAATACAGGGGGACAATCACTTCCCTAGTCCTGCTGGCCACACTATTCCTGATGCAAGCCAGGATGCAGTTTGCCCTCTTGGCTGCCAGGACACACTGCCGGCTCATGTTCAGCCAGCAACTGACCAACACCCCCATGTCCTTTTCCACAAGGCAGCTTTCCAGCCACTCTTCCCCAAGCCAGTAACGTTGCATGGGGTTATGGTGACACAAGTGCAGGACCCAGCACTTGGCCTTCTTGAACCTCATACCATTGGCCTCGGCCATTCAATCCAGTCTGTCCAGATCCCTCTGTAGACCCATCCTAACCTCAAGCAGGTCGGCGCTCCTACCCAACTTGGTGTCATCTGCAAACTTACTGAGGGCGCACTCGATCCCCTCATCCAGATGATTGATAAAGATATCAAACAGAACTATCCCCAACACTGAGCCCTGGGGAACACCACTTGTGACGGGCTTCCAACTGTCTTTAAATCCATTCACCACAACTCTTTGGGCCCGGCCATCCAGCCAGTATTTTACCCAGTGAAGAGTACACCCATCCAAGCCATGAGCAGCCAGTTTCTCCAGGAGAATGCTGGAATTAGTTCAGCTCCTAGTTCAGTACCATATTCTGATTCAGACCAAAAGTAGTTGTTGGAGCAGCACCACATTCTCCCTGCCTTGATCCTTTACTTCCTCACTTAAGGGAGTCATTACACCTGGAGTATAAGGAGGGACTGTTCATCTTTGCATTTGAAGACATCAAAGGCAGGCCTCCCCTCCCCCAGCCAGGCCCATGCTTTATAGACATCACAAGATTTACACATATGTCACCAAAAAATATGAACATACACTTTGAAATCCTTCATGCTACCTCTTTTGGTTAATTTATTCATTAATACATATTAAATGTCATCCTTAAGTCAAACAGATTACTCCAGATATACTATTAAATATTATTTAGAATTGTACAGTGGTCCTGTAGCTTCAGTGACTTGATGCAATTACTCTTGATTTACAACAGAACAACTGAAATTAAAATCAGTCTAGGACACCAAAAGTTTTAAAGGCCAGGAGGACAAAACCCTATTATTTGCAACTTCTTCAAAAATCAAATGACCAACATTGTCGGAGGAAATTCCCCTACTAACTACTTTTAAGAATAATTATATAATATAGATAATTTGAACTGCTGTTTGTATAATTACTTGAGTTTAAAATAGCATTTCACACTAATTATCTGCAGTTCAAGATAAGAATGATTATGGAAAAGAAACAGCGTTTTAGCTGGTATAAATCATCATGGTCCATTAACGTCAGTACAGATAATTCTGTACAGATTGCCAAATTTACACCAACTGAGATTTTTAATGTTTTTCCTCAGTTGCCTGGAGTGGATCGGTGGTTTGGATAGATTTGGAGTCACTACCTAGCATTACCTTGTTTTCTTTCTGATGATGATTTGCACTGTACAATGAAATTATGCTGATAAAACTGTGACATCAGATAGCCCTGGAGGAAATTGCTTTGTCATGTCACCCAGATTTAATTAGGCAAAACTAGATGTTTATCTGACATTGAATGCCATTCATATATTTCTAAGATTAGAATTCCCTGTGATTTAGTACTGAAAATATTGGAAGTCATCTTATATTTGATTATGATTCAATTTTAAGAAAACATTTTATTATTTCAGTGTAATTAAATGAATAATGAAAAAGATATGAATCAATTCTATGATGAAAGTCTGTTTGCAGCTCTCAGACTTTTTTGGTTTTGCAGTATATGTTACCGTTTCTAGTTTTTGGTTGTTTCCCCCACCCATTTGTTTATGATTTAGATAGTACATACAGCACCTACAGAGATAAGTGGTTAGTGTCCTTCTTTGCCCTTTTGGAAAAAGGGTGCCACTGAGAACTTTGTTCCAGTTCAGAACATTTGCATATTTGCTTAAATTTCATTTCACATAATAGCCTGATTAAATTCATATATTAGCACTGGAATTCAGGTTAGATAATTTTTTAGTGATGAGAGCTATACATCAAAAAAAAAAAAGAAAAATTAAAATATCCTTATTCAATGATGAGCCCTGCGCTGAGTACTGCTATTCAAGGACAAGATCCCAAAAATTCAGTGTGTGGTTCTCTGAAAAGATGTGTAGTGTTCAGCAGTAATCAAAAATTCAACTTAATTTTAGGAGTTTTAAGAAAGACAACAGATAAAAAAGAAAAAAAAAAAAGCCATTGCAAACTCATGCTGCATATGGATTTCTAATATTTTGTACAGTTTTTGTCCTCCCATTTCAAAAAGGATGTAATAAAACAAAGAAATATTTAGAGAGGAGCAAAGATCATCAAAGAAGAATTTGAAGGAACTTGGAACTAAGAATCTTTATACTGGAAAACTGAAAAGCAGAGAGAGAGAGACACACATATGATGATTATGGTGATGAAGGTGAAATCCATGAAGTCATGAATGGCACAAAATAGGTGAGCAGTGAGTGTCTGTTCGTTGCTTTTACTTTTCAAGAACTAGAGGTACTTTTGACCTGGCCTTGCTATGTCATGGTCTTATGCAGAATCTTGAGCCTTTCCACATAGGAAGAAAAAAAAAAAAGAAAAACACAGGAAAAAAAGAATACAAAGAAAGTGGTCTTAATTTCTCAATTGCACACTCTAGGCAGAAGTAATTTTCACAGTAGAGCCACTGATCTAGTAAATAATGAAATTTGACTATTTTGAGAGCTCAGCTTCTTGACTGCTTTCAAACACCTGTGAGAGTCTAACCTTTTTGTAGGATCCTATGCAATCCAGATCAGAGATTTCAGATACTGCAAGGAATATGAAGACCTCATACATTAGAATTAAATTTTGTTAGAAATTATTTGCAGGATCTTTCTTCTCTACAATCTGTTCCTCCATTTCTGAAGGGAATCGCATTGATGTCTTTCAGTTAAACATTCTGAACATAACAAACTTTCATATTACATGATTTGACATAAGGTTCCATAAGTTTGGACATACTAGAAGAATAGTAAGGGAAGGACACTCTGGAAGAGTAAATTCTGGAAAAATGGATAATAGGATTGTAAATCTTTTGCCTGCAAAAATTATTCTTCTTTTACTATCCTTTTACAAGCAGTGCTCTGTGTCATGATTATGGTTCTCAGCTCAGTCTTCCATGCTACTAGGCCAGATGCTGAGAGAATTCAGGATTACTTAAATCACAATAATGTAACAGTTTCATTTTCCAGCACTAAAATAGCTTTTCAAGAATATGATATGTTTCGTGTTACATGAGTGCTATATGAACTGTGAGGCCTTATAAGAAATACTTTCTTTTTCACGTATTTTTAACGTGGTAAAATTAATGTAATAAGACTTACTATTCTAAGTGATTAAACTGAATGATCTCTGCCATAAGTTACAGTAGTTGCTAGCTGGATAATGCAGTAACAGCCATTCTCTTGGCTTTATAGCTGCAAGCTAAACACTTTGCAGAGGGGTTCTGTTATAGGAACTCTCATCATATTCAAACATTTGTGGTTTTTTGTTTGTCAAAGTAAATTGTCCGTGCTGGGTACCCCATGGACTTCACATAGATAAAATTTCTAAAAAGCCAAATGAACATTTAATATAATATTATTAAAGAACATACTTTTCTTGATTTTCAACATAATTTTTTTAAAATACTTAAGGGAGTCAGTTCTTGTAGCTAAGCTAAATATGACCATTTTACTTAGCTATTTTCTTCATTATATTACAACTTTTTCTAGAGAAAAGACAATGAATTATTTTGAATTGTATGTAAACAATGTGTATATATCCATTTATAAAAAGCAGAGCATCAACATTTTTTAAAATGGCACACATATGCTTACAGGAGTTTGCCCCTTTTTGTCACTACCAATGTTACCTAACGAATAATTTCTGTTATTTTTAAAACCTCTATGAATTTAGTAGCGTTGCAATTGGATAATACTGGCTTGAGATTTGCTAAAGTAGGTGGGTGTTTTGTAAGCCTTCCTTTCAAATTTTGCCAGTACTAGTCCATTCAGAGTGACAACCCCAGAGGCTTGTTTATGTGCTCAGATTCCAAGCTGTCCTCTCTATTTAAAAATGAAAGCAAATCAGAGACGTGCATAGCAAAGAACCCTGTTGACTTGATGTCGTTTTTGAAGCTAAATGCGTAATTGGCAGGAAAGAGCCATGTGTCAGTTTAAGTAAATTTTATTAATCAGTCTTATAGGCTAAGTTGTGTTATGCAGTTTTGAAGAAGATAAATTTTGCAAATGTGTAAAGTTTCTTTGTGACTGATTGGAGGCATGCTGTCTTTCTGCTCTTCCCACATTCTTCATAGAAACAGCTTAGGCTGATAACTACAGTTTTGGGTAACCCAAGGGTCTGTCTCTTCTGCTAAGTAAAATATGCTCAAGCCTGGAATACTGGTCAGATCCACACGACATTTACAAACTGGATCAGTCCCTTGCTCTTTTCTGAGGTGCTCCAATGACCCTCCTGTCTCCAGGTAGAGCACATTCTGAAGAAAGTTCACCCAACCCACTGCTTCAAAAAGGGCAGCCTGGAGAAAACTGGTCCCGTTTTTATTCCCTCTACCGTCGATAGCTCTCCAACATTACTCCAAAAAGTTTTGTGCCTGCAAACAGCCTGTGTGCCTTAATATCATACCAGATAGCAAAGTTTAGGAATTGAATCCAGCCCTTCTTAATTTCAGGAGTGGATTTGAGCTCACTGAAATGTAGAAGACCATGTTTCTATTATACTTAGTGAAAATCCAGTAAGTACAGTAGGTGGAATTCAGCCATAATTTTCATACCCTGAGATACACTTTCATTATCTGAATTGGTTGTTATTTGGATAACCTTCAGGACTCATGATTGTATTGATAAGGGGCTTATTTCTGTTTCCTAACCATGGGAGTCTAACACCGTATGAAATACTTGAAGATATCCAAAACATCTCCCTGGGGCTGACAGACATAAGATGGGACCTATAGGAAATCTGTGCCTGCAGGTGGGCCCAGCTCAGTGGAGCCCATGGTTGGGCAGGGTAGGGCTGTGGGGAGTCCTGCTACTGCATCACTGGGGCAGGGGCTGACAGCCTGTGGGGACTGACATGGGGTCCTGGGCCACAGGCAACAGAGGGAACCCCAGTGGAGGCTGGACTGGGACAGTGAGACCTGGTGGTGCCCTCAAAGTCCTGACAAACTGAGTCTTAATCATCAAGTGGTGGTGAATGGAATACCATGCTAAATGTTTCCAGTTAGGTAACAGCCATTGATGAGAACTTCTTAAGTGTAAATTTTGGATGTGGTATTTACACACATTTGAATTTAATTATTTACATTTTGCCAGAATGTAAATAAGAAATCAGTTAAAGAGCAGATATAATGGAAAAAACTACAGAGTGAAAAGAGATAATAGCTCAAGGTTGTAATAGTATAAGACTCCCATCAAAAACAGCAGAAAGGGATCAGAACAGCTCATTCAAGAAAGACTGAGATGGCTAAAAAAGGCACAGTCAGATAAACCAGAGGAACAGGACTTCAGACAGCTAATTCTGAACAAAAATGTCAAAGCACAGAAGTCCTGATATTTGACCACACGTAGTTAACTGAAGTCTGTCTATGTCTCAGTTTAAATTAGCTATAAGGTGTATGCATTTCAGTCAGTAGAATTAAGGATATTTTTTAAAAAATCTAGAAAACAGCTGTATGATCCCCATATTAATATAGCAGATTCTCACATAGACTGTTCAATGGAAAGTCAAAGAGATTTGCTGATGTAAGATTGCACATTCCTAGACTCAGATGGTGAATTTGTAAGGTGCACGTAGCTAAGATTTCCTACAAATTTATTTTTCAAAAGCATTAAAATCACTAAAATTTCAAAGAGACCAAAATAATAAATTTCAGACAAATCTACATGGAAGCTCCCTTATAAGTATCTTAATGACAAACCCACAATGTTAGTAGTTTTGCATTAACACATTATTCAAATTCTAAACACATTTTTGAGGTGCTGAAAGTGTTATTCTGTGACAGCCAAAAAGATAAATCATTTTCAGGCACCCACAGAAGTGACAGAGTTAAACAAGAAACAATGAATTGTAAATTTTACAGAAATACCCACTGTGCATATCTGCAGATAATTTGTGGTTTAGACAATACATCAGATGAATTTGAAAGGATCTGGAAGCAATTTCTAAAACACACGTGAAGGGATTCACTTAATTCTAGATCCAATACTTAACTGCTAGCATATGGCTTAACAACTTCTGTAACATATACAAGTGCTGACACTCTGAGATAAAACAATTTTTTTATTCTTCCTTCATTTATGACTTACCATTTCTTTTACCTTTCAATGTGTATATGGAGAAGTGTTTAGCACAATCCAAAAAAGATACCAGTAAAAATTATGGCTCTTATAATGCCAAGACTGTAGTGGGTTAGCTGCTAGCTAGACAAAATGAATACTAAGAAAGCTTACTTTATAAGTTGGAAGTTTAAAAATATTGACTTAAAAACGAACTATAATAGCAGCTGTGATTATTCTAGCTTATTTCTAGCTAAAGCACCATGACTTTTATAAGGACTTTTTATTTCTGAAAACATTAGTATAAATTTTAAAAGTGAACATTTTCTGTGCTTCTTTCTGGTTGGGTTCATACAGTATCTATTTAATTTATCAAGCAAGTTTTCCACTAATTCTGGTACACTTAAAATGGATATAAGACTGTACATGTTATACTTTTTTTTCATTCAGTAATACTCTTTCATGGTACCTGAAGTCATTCTGACCTGTCAAAAACTCAGACAACAGACCTTGAAGAACTTACTTTCTTATTATAAGTGATGCTGTCCACTTATTAAAAAAAAAAAAGGCAAAACAACCCACATATCATTTTGGCAGAATCATATTCAGGTACACTGTGTGTACAAAAGCACAATGTATTTCTGTTATTGTGTCACACAAGAGCACAGTCTCTTCTCAAGGCTAACAGGGGAAGGAAACTGTAGTTTGCATTAGTATTGCTTGCTCTTCTGTTGATTTTTTTTTTGTTAAAACTGCACAGGTTCTTAAATATGTAAGATTAGCTGTGTTTACAGGAATGAACTTTTGTAAAATACAGTTATAATGCTTTCTTCAAGCCTTAGTCAGTGAGTTGGAAGTTGTTTCAATGAATTATTCTAACTAAACTCTAGCTCTTGTCCAGTTGAGGACAAATAAAGTGTGGGAGGTCTCAGCTACTTGTTTATTAGTCTCTATCAGAACCTGCCCTCTCATATATGAACTTTTTTAATTTCAGTGAAATCCATCAAAGATAACCTATATTTTTCCAATAATTAATGTTAAACTATTAAATCTCATGTTCGTTTTAAAAAGGCCAAATAAAGAAAGTAACAACTTAGTTTTCCAGACCTTGGCTGTGCCATGGAGATTTCATATTGTCAATATTTTTACTTAACTTTCTCCTGTCTCTTTCATCAACCTGAGTATAGTCTCTTCTGATTTTATCAGATTACCAAGTGATAGATTTTTATACCCCAGAAAATTTCTTCTCAGAAACAGCATGAAGTTTAGCTAGGAGCAAAAGTTCAGGATCTGTTATCTCTTTGATAAAGTCTTCCTTGATCTGCTTAGTCACCCCCAAGTTTCTGTCCTGAAGTCAAGAACTGCAAACTAAAAACCCATTTCACTGAAATGATTTCTTTCTCGCTTCTGACTGCTTATAAATCCACTTGTGGAACTAGTATTGATTAGCATGTCAATAAGTATTTTTTCTGACTATCATTCACAGTCTAATTGCCAATACTGGCAAATGAAAAGATACTACAGAACAGAATGGAATTTCTTTTATATTTGTGCTTGAGTATGAGATTTCTCATGAGCTTCAACTTCAAATATTTGATAGGTGAAACCTTACACTGAAGTCATTCAGCTAGCCAGTACAGTATGTCATTTTTAGCAGCATTTTCAGTCAGGATACATGAATAATTGTGAGTGGGGTGGGTGGGATGTAGATACAGCTAGTACAGAAACAAATAAATTTGAAATTCTTCCAAATGTAAAAACATTTAGAAACCTGTTTTCTTCTCCTACAGGGATATGCATACATATTACAGTGGTATCTCAGATCTGACCTCTGGATTTGATTTTCGAAATCTGAGTGGAGTTTAACACAGATCTTGCTATGACTTGGCTTCTCTTTAGTTAGCTAATTGGAATAATCAATATATTAGGGGGTTTTTCCCAGGTTTTACAGGATTTAAATTATATTTCTTTCATCACTTTTTTAAATTCCATATTTACTGTATATCATATTTCCAGATGAGTTTTTTCTTCAGTGATGACATTTTAGGGATTTGGGAGTCTCTCACAAGCCAGACTAGGGTCACAGACCTGAAACTCACTGTCACAGAAATTGCTTGGCTGTCGTCTCTATTCTTGATCAACAGCTAATAAACACATTTAAACTAATTTATTTCATATGTCAAATGGGCTTTAAACTAGATTTGAAGGGGGAAGGGGATAAAACCAGACTCTCTAGCGATAAACCTAGAGGTGGTGTGCCAATGTTTGTGAGATGATAGGCTAGTGAGGTCTCAAAGAAGGCTAGTGCTGTCTCAAAGAAAGCAGGGGATGGAGATCCATGCTGCAGCAATGTTACAAGGGTTATTGATGGGTTAGAAACTATGGCAGCACCTGGGAATGGTCAAGGAATTAGGGCTTCTCCCAGCAAAAAAGGTGGTGGGACCAATATCCCAGCTGAAGTACTTCTACTCTAACGCACACAGAATGGGCAACAAACAGGAGGAGCTGGAAGCCATCGTGCAACAGGAAAACTATGATGTAGTTGTTATCACAGAAATATGGTGGGATGACTCACACAACTGGAGTGCTGCAATAGATAGCTATAAACTCCTCAGAAGGGACAAGCAGGGAAGGAGATGCGATGGGGTGGCCTTGTATGTTAAGGAGTGTTATGAATGTCTAGAACATGATGGTGACGAGAGGGTTGAGTGTTTATGGGTAAGAATCGGGGGGAGGGCCAACAAAGCAGATACCATGTTGGGAGTCTCTTATAGACCGCCTAACCAGGATGAAGAGGCAGACAAAATATTCTGTAAACAACTGGAAGAAGTCTCACAATCACTAGCCCTTTTCCTCGTGGGGGACTTCAATTTACCAGATGTCTGCTGGGAATACAATACAGCAGAGAGGGAACAGTCTAGGAGGTTCCTGGAGTGTATTGAGGGTAACTTCCTGACACAGTTGGTGAGTGAGTCGACTAGGGAAGGTGCCCTGCTGGACCTGTTGTTTGTGAACAGAGAAGGACTTGTGGTGGATGTGAGGGCTGGGGGCTGTCTTGGGCATAACGATCAGAGTTTCTGGTTCTGGAAGACGCAAGGCGGGGCATCAGCGGAACTGCTACCTTGGACTTCCAGAGGGCAGACTTTGGTCTTTTCAGGAGCCTGGCTGACAGAGTCCCTTTGGAGGCAGCTCTGAAGGGCAAAGAAGACCAGGAAGGCTGGACGTTCTTCAAGAAGGAAGTCTTAAAGACAGAGGAGCAGGCCACCGCCATGTGCCGAAAGACAATCCATTGGAGAAAAAGACTGGCCTGGCTGAAAAGATAGCTGTGGTTTTAACTCAGGGAAAAAAGGAGAACTTACGGCATTTGGAAGAAGAGGTGGGCAACTCATGAGGACCAGAAAGATGTTGTAAGGTTATGTAGGGAGAAAATTAGAAGGGTCAAAGCCCAACTAGAACTTAATCTGGCTTCTGATGTTAAGGTCAATAAAATTTTTTCCTATAAATACTTTAGCAATAAAAGGAGGACTAAGGGTAATCTCCATCCTTTATTGGACAGGGACAGAAACCTAGTGACAAGGGATGAGAAAAGGCTGAGGTACCTTCTCTGACTCAGTCTTCAGTAGCAGGACTGGTTGTTCCCTGAGTACCCAGCCCCCTGAGCTAGTAGATAGGGGTGGGGAGCAGAATGAAACACCCATAATCCAAGTGGAAATGGTGAGGGACCTGCTACAGCACTTAAAAATGCACAGGTCTATGGGGCCGGATGGGATCCACCGCAAGGTATTGAGGGAGCTGGCAAAAGTGCTCACCAAGCCACTTTCTGTCGTTTCTCAACAGTCTTGGCTAACTTGGGAGGCCTCAGTTGACTGGAGGTTAGCAAATGTGATGCCCATCCACAAGCAGGGCCAGAAGGAGGATCCAGGGAACTACAGGCCTGTCAGTCTGAACTCGGTGCCTGGGAAGGTTATGCCAGTGTCGACCTGCTTGAGGGTAGGATGGCTCTACAGAGGGATCTGGACAGGCTGGACAGGCTGGACTGAGGCCAATGGTATGAGGTTCAACAAGGCCAAGTGCTGGGTCCTGCACTTGGGTTACAACAACCCCATGCAACGTTACAGGCTTGGGGCAGAGTGGCTGGAAAGCTGCATGGCAGAAAAGGACCTGGGGGTGCTGGTTGAGAGCAGCTGAATTTGAGCTGGCAGCGTGCCCAGGTGGCCAAGAAGGCCAATGGCATCCTGGCCTGTATCAGGAACAGTGCGGTGAGCAGGACTCGGGAAGTGATGGTCCCTGTGTACTGGTAAGGCCCCACCCCAAAGACGGTGTTCAGTTTTGGGCCCCTCACCACAAGAAAGACATTGAGGTGCTGGAGCATGTCCAGAGAAGGGCAATGAAGCTGGTGAGGGGTCTGGGCAACAAGTCTTATGAGGAGCAGCTGAAGGAACTGGGGTTGTTTAGCCTGGAGAAAAGGAGGCTGAGGGGAGACCTTATTGCTCTCCACAACTACCTGTAAGGAGGTTGTAGTGAGGTGGCTGTTGGTCCCTTCTCCCTAGTAACAAGCAATAGGACAAGAGGAAATAAGCTCAAGTTATGCCAGGGGAGGTTTAGGAAGGATATTAGGAAAAATTCTTCACTGAAAGGGTTATCAAACCTTGGAACAGGCTGCCAAGAGAAGTGGTGGAAGTATCTAAAAGATGGGTAGATGTGGTGCTTAGGGACATGGTTTTGTAGTGGTATTGGCAGAGTTAGGTTAATGGTTGGAGTAGGTGATTTTAAAGGTACCTTCTAACTTAGAAAATTCTATGAGTCTATGAAAAAAAAAGGACAAAATTTTGAACACAGTAAATCAGATTTTTAATTGTGTCTCTGAAAAATTTCTCACTATACTAAACTGAAAGAACAGTGTAGGTTTTTCTGTTGTTTTTAAAGTATATGTTGGGAACTTCAAAATGATGAAACAGAAAAGTAAGACACTGACTTGCAGAGAATAAATTTAGAGGTCTTAAACAGCACATTTGTTTTTTTTTTTTTCCCCAAGTTATTGATATATTCTATTCATTCTTAATGGCAATACAGAATGTTATGATTTAGTTATGGTATTCTAGGAAAAACATATAATATCGAAGAAAAATTCTGTTTTACTGAAAAGTATCTAAGAAAAATTGCAATTTCTTTCAGTTGTTCCAGTTGTTCATGTTACACTTAGCTAATCTTGTATTAGCTGTAAAAGGCTTATAACAAGATTTAAATACAAAAATACGTTTACTAAACTGTGTTGAATCCTTTTTGTAATCTGTTATTTCAAGTTCTTACTCTTCTGTTGTTAAACAGTCAATATGTTTAGACTCCTAAGTGATTTTTTAAACAACATTTCCATTACATACACCTTTTACAATATCTTGTCAGACAAAGGATTCTTTTTTTTTGAGCATATTGTCAGCATGTTCCTGCACATATATAAAAATCTTAACAACTTTGAACAACATTCTATTTATATTCTGCTTGATTCCTTACCCATATGCTTCTTTTCATAGCTGGAATTTAACATTATTGCTTAGTTTGCTATCTGCATCATTAAGGACTGCAGTTATCTCTTTAATATTCACTCTGTGAATCTGCAAAAAATAATAATACAAATCATATAAATTTTCAGAGGAAATCAGCATAATCCTTTAGGTATCATTCTGATTGCCAGTGAATATGTATTTTTTCTCCCAAATAAGTGTGTGGAGATAATTTTAGAATGGTATTGTGAATGTTCTCAGAGCAATGGTCCCTAAAAGTTGTATCCATAATCCATACATACTGTAGTAAGTCCTGTAGAGGATGCGTATGATGACAATGGAAGTTCTGTGCATTCCCTTACCGGCATCCAGCCTGCACATGCCAGCTGGAGTAAGTTATGGGCTCCCAGACCCCTCACTATCCCTGGCATCCCAGCATTAGGACTGTACTGGGGTTCTCTCTGGCCTACCCACTCAGGTTTCCTCCCTGTGAAAGCAAGGTGGATGTGCATGTTATCTCAGTGTCTGAGACATATGCACGGGGATTTTGTGTGACAAAGTTTCTGTGGGCTGCTTGTGTTCATCTGCAGCAGTAGCCAGGAGTCAGGAAGGGTAACCAGTACTCCAGATGATGCTAATGACCTGTGCTTGTTCAGCTTCCTTGTGGACCCATTCTCTCCAGATGGTCACCACTATCAGTTTTCATTTTACTGCTTTTATGATGGGATTCAGTTGCTTATGCATGGCACTTAGTGCCATTTGAGATGCATAAAGTGCCTCACCTGGCCTCCAGCTGCCACCCAGGAGACTGGGAACTGCTGTAAACTCTCTGCTCTACCTACAAGGTTCGTGCAGACATCTTGGACATCCCAGGTGGGACTAAGGGTCCATGTATGAATAACTGTATTGAACCATGGATCTCCACTGATTACTGTGAGTGCCTTTATGTAGATATTCTTATCTAGGTATCTACATTTAGGTGTCTTAATCTCAAGCAAATTCCACTTAAGTTCTACACATGCAAGAAGAAACAATAACCTAAAATAGCAGGCATATTAAGGAGAAGATAGTCTATCTTAGGCTAAAGGAATATTAATTATATATATTATATTATATATATTATCTAATATAAATAATGTAAAATGTAGGGAGAAAAAAAAAGCAAACTCTTTTTTGAACTGTGTGTTTCTCTTTATTATTAACTTGTTAATACTGTGAAGTATTATAATGATCAGGCTTTGTCAGCATTGTAACTACAAACACCAAACCTCATCCTGGATTGATTATATTTGGACATACTCAGGCTGTACGATACAAGGGCAATAGTAAGTGAAGAGACTGCAGAGTGATGCTGAGAAACTTTTGTTACCCAGGTAGCACAGCTATGAGGGATCAAATTAAGTTTGATCCTGTTGCTTGCTGTCTCCACTCCATGTTTTCACCATCTATGAAACCTGGGTTTACATTGCTGCATATTTGCATCTGTCAAGGTATTGTTAAAGCTGAGTAGGTACATTGTGAATAATTTTGTCTGATAGGTCAATACACCACGACTATTAAGTGACTTTTGTGGAGTGAAGATTTGTGTAACAAAAATGAGGGTACCCAAATCTGGCTTCCAATATATGTCTTGTAAGAAGACCACTATTGTGTATGTTTAATAAATTATAAGATTAATTTGCAGTTTGTATATTCCACTTTTTCTGTGTAATCTTTTGGGTAGCTAAAAGCTTGATGTTCCTTGAATTTGATGAATGCCTAGCCAAGAACACTGCAACTACTGTTACACTACGAATACGTTTCCTTTCGTATATTCCATATAGATAAACTACAGATGTTTTTTAAATCATGCTTTAATTTTCTATTTGTGGTGAACTTGTAAAACGAATTTATGTCTAATAAGCAATGCTAAAATAAAATTCAAACCACATGTTAAATAAAATATAACAGCTTGAGATGTACTAACTGCTCTCAGCCAGTGGCAGATTACCATAACCAATTGGTGGGCTTGTTTAACCTGAGGATATTCAGTTCTGAAAGATATGGTGTTGCTGGCAGGAATTTTTAATAATGTTTTAGGAAGGTGAGGTAGGATTATTCGTGTGATGTAGTCAAGCTGAATGGAATCTTCTGTTTCAGTAGTGCAAAGAAGTTGTAGGTGTGGATGAGTAGCGCTTCTGTAAGTATTCTGGTTCTGTCTCTAATAATGCTATATCTCCTTAAATTACTTCACTGGATTAAAACTATGTTGTAAAGTGGCAGTAAATTCTGTATGTTGGTGAAGAGCATTTTGAGTGCTTTTCTAGATGCTAAATGAACCAGATTAGATTGTTTCCCTTCAGCCTCAACTTCAGCTTTGCTGAGAGAATAGATTTGCAAAAATTTACATAAATTTGCAAAGCCAAAGCATAGATGTAAGCTCATTGCACAATTTTGTACATATCGGCCTTTATCTTGGCAAACACGGGGAATTTGAGCTGGAGACTATTGGACACAGCAGTATGGGTTTCTGTAGTAGAAACTAAACCACATTACTAAAATCAGATCTGGAACCATAACCTTTGAAAAGCTATATAGAAGGGCAAAAATAAAAATTCTACACCTATAATCTAAAGAAACTCCCCAAAAAGCTGTGCTTGAGTGAAGACTCCAAGCATGGGTTCAGCTATATCCTCTAAAAACATGACTGTGGTTTTCTCAGTCTGGAGCTGAAATGCATTCCAGACTGCAGTTTCTGACAAAGATTTTAAAAACATAAAATTTGCACCTATGTTCCTGTTCCTATTCTGACTTTTATACCTACAGTGAGACTTCTTGCATTTAGATTTTGCCATTTGTCAGTTTTCTAGCTCTCTGTAGCAAGATCTTTCAATTATTTTTTATTTTAAAAGTATCCATTAATCTTCTGCTTTATGTAAAATTAAAACTCATCGATATGTTTATGTTTTTTTCCTGGTTTTCTGATTGTTATGGAACATTTGTGACAGCTTTTTTTTAAAGCTCTTTATTTTTTTCTGTCCTGTACACAAGTAATTTTGTTAATTTATTCTGTATGAATTTTTTTTGCAAATCATCTGTGCTTTAACATATATGAAAGAAGGAGTTGGAGCTTGCCATGAAAAACATCTTTTCTTCAGGATTCACAGAAAAGAAATTCAGAGATAGGTTTCTGATAGATCTAAAATATTTATTTCTAAGATTAGTGTGAAGTTAGCAGCACTGTCATACAGACATTAAAAGTTGCTTATTTAGTGCAAGCACTGCATCTCCCTTGAAATCTTAATTTCTTTTTTTTCAAACCTTTTAAAAATATGCCAATTGATTGGATGGTCTTCGTTAAAGAAAAAAATTACCTAACGTAGAGAATTTTAACAGGGTATTGCTGTTTTTAAAGGCTTTGCAAAACCCTGTATTTTAAAAATGTTTGCTAAACATAGAGCAATACTCTAAGATGACCTCCCACAGATAGCTGAATAATCAATTTCACTGAACATGATGATTTATCGTCACCTCTTTAGTCAATTGGGTAAATTTTGCTCCCTTTGCACAAAGACAGCATTTCATACCTCAAATCTATAAAATCATAAAGCATCATCTATATGATCCATTAAGTACGCCAAAATAATTTAATTAAAGAATCCACAGATTGTTATGAATGTACGTACCTGTGCAATAACACATTAAGAGATGATAATATAAAAAAAAAAAATCACATAGCTTCTAATAATTTTTTTTTTTATTTAATTATCATGTTTCCTTGAACTTGAGCTTTTTCATGTTTTAAGGCATAAGTTTATATTGTGGCCTGTCTATCCACAGATGTTCCAACAGGGGACTTCAAAGCCACTATCTCTATCGTAATACATACTACTAAGCTGAAAAACTTACAGCCATGGTACTCTCAATGGCATAAATTCAGTTGCAGAGGAAGCATTTCAAGTTCCAATTACATGAGTTATTAAAGTTTTGCTGGCAAGACTACACAAACTATAATGAATACTGTGGCATGTAAATATCAATGGATGGAAAGATTATTTTTGTGGATGCAGACAAATGTCAGACTACAATATGAGTAACCACAGTGGTGATGATGTTTCTGAAAACACTAAAACCTAGTGGAAGCAGTAGATCATGGAGTGCCTTCAAAGAAAATTCACTGAACCTGAAAATATTTTCAACCATATTTATTGTTTTGTGTAAAAAGGAAGAGGTTAGCAAAATTTAATTCACAACTGAACTAAGCAATTTGGTATTAAGTCAGGCTTTTGCTGCTGACTGGGAAGTTGGGTTCTGAGTTGAAACAGAAACTTAAGGGTAATGCTGAAGGTGCTGGAAGGTTTTGAAACATTTATTGTGCTCAGCAATTTTGTCAACACTGTACACTCAAAATTCTGTGGTGGTAACCCCAATATAGTTACGTTAGACTGTAGTTTGGTAAAAGGGTTTATTGCTACAAGAAAAGGAAAAAATAAGTAAAAAGAATGGCAGTGTTATGTATAAGACAATTAACCCATCTTAACTTCATATACTAGAATAAATTGCCAGAGCTAACTGTTTAAAAGCAAAAAAAAAGTAAACCCCAGATATATTCTTTTTCTTTAAGAAAACAGTAAAAAAGCTGGTTGCTTTCCATTTGGGTTACAAATTTGCTGGGAACTCTCAATGTTTAGACATACTCCACAGTATCAGGCTATACATTTAAAAACTTATGTTTAAGACCAGGCACTGGGAAACATCTCTTTAAGAGCAGCATGCTACATTGCTTCTGCCCAAAATGGTCCATGGTGATTATTAGAAGAAGAGAACAGTGACACTCAGTGATTGTTGTGGGGTACTGTACACTGAAAAGATTGTTTGCAACCTGTTTTGTAGAGTGTTTTTTTTCTAGATTAAGTAATGGAAGGTACTATTTTTTGCAACTTTAGCCTGAAATTACTCTTTGCACCAGAAATAAAGTAGAAATAAAGTGATGCTTTATTCTACAATTTGTTCACCAACAGTTTAAAATCGAGCTCATAGCTAACTGTACCTTACATCAGCTCTAAGTTTCTTTTTTTGTCTCATCCAACTAGCAGGTAGTCAGAACAATGACAAAGACTTCTTGAGGCTGGTACATCATCCCTTTTTTTTTTTAAAAAAAAAATAGAAGTATTTGTCTTATGCATTATTTCACTGAATAAGACCTGAATTTGAAAATTCATGTGTCATGGTATGCACTGACTAAAAATTCATTTCTATAGAATCTCATAACTAAACCTGAATATTAGCTCTGGCAGCTTTCTTGAAAGATTATTCACTACCAATTCTTATCTTTCAAAAGTGACATTATCACTCCACTGTAAATGTCAGTTAGGCATAAGTAAGTAGAGCTATCTCCCATCCAGATTACAGATAAAAAATGTTGATAATAGTGCTGGGAATTGACTGGGCTGCAACAGATTTCTAATACATTGTGAATACTATGTATTATCAAGGTGAGGAAGAGAAGACTCTGCTGTCAGTTTATCACATTTGTATACCTTATATCATAGAATCATGGAATGGTTTAGGTTGGAAGGGACCTTAAAGATCATTTAGTTCCAACTCCCCTGCCATGGGCAGGGACACCTTCTGCTAGACCAGGTTGCTCAAAGCCCCATCCAGCCTGGTCTTGAACATCTCCAGGGATGGAGCTTCCACTTCTCTGGGAAATCTGTTCCAGTATCTCACCAACCTCACAGGAAAAAATTTCTTCCTGGTATCTAATCTAAATCTGCCCTCTTCTAGTTTGAAACCATTCCCCCTCATCTTATCATTACATACCCTTGTAAAAAGTCCCTCTCCAGCTTTCTTCTAGGCCCCCTTCAGATACTGGAAGGCAGCTCTAAGGTCTCCCCAGAACCTCTCTTCTCTGAAATATATACTGAAATCTATATTTGAACTGTACTAGATAGTTACAAGTTACCACAGAATCACAGAATCACCTAGGTTGGAAGGGACCTTTAAGATCATCTGGTTCAACCATTGACCTAACACTGCCAAAACCACCACTAAACCACGTCCCTAAGCACCACGTCTACATGTCTCTTAAATACCTTCGGGGATAGTAATTCAACTGCTTCTCTGGGCAGCCTATTCCAATGCTTGACAATCATTTTCTGTGAATAAAATTTTCCTACTATACTTCCTAAACCTCCCCTGGTGCAACTTGAGGCCATTTTCTCTCCTATTACATGTTACTTGGGAGAACAGACCAACAGCCACCTTTCTACAACCTCTGTTCCGGTAGCTGTAAAGACTGATAAGGCCTCCCCTCAGCCTCCTTTTCTCCAGGCTAAACAACCCCAGTTTCCTCAGCCCCTCCGCAGAATTCTGGCTTGTGCTCTAGATCCTTCACCAGCTTTGTTGCTCTTCGCTGGACCTTTAGATGAGCCCTGCCAACTCCTGTGCCAAGAACCTTTTTCCCCTTTGAGACAGGTATACCACATCTGTCACCAGCAGGCCTGGTGTCATGTAAACCGACCTGTGATCAGAAAAACCAAAGTCCTGCCACTGACACCAGGATTGGAACCACATATTGATTTGCCGACTCATCCTGTTTCTTCCCTCATCTTTTCCTGCAACTGAAACAATAGAGGAGAACACCACTTGTGCTCCTGATCCCGTAACCAGTCATCCCAAGGCCCAGAAGTCTCTCTTGATCACCTTTGGGTTTCTTGTTGCCAGTTCATCACTGTGTGTCTGAAAAATCAGTAATGGTTAATAATCTAACGAATGTACCAGGTAAGGAAGCTTTATATCTTTCACCCAGGCCCCAGGGAGGCAGCAGACTTCCCTGAGAAGTGGGTTCAGTCTGCATATTGGGCCTTCCGCTCCCTTCAGGAGTGAGTGATCTACAACTATGACCCATCTTTTTTCCTTTACTGAAGAGGTTTTGACACAGGGTGTAGTTTGGCTTAACCTTGACCACACCTTCACTCACCTTGAATCATTTTCCTCGTCATAGTTTAGTTCCACTTGCAGAGCCTCTGTCCTATTTTGCAAGGGTAGATTTTGGTAAATTTCAACTTGGTCACGTGAATAAGAAAAAATTTCTTGGTTTCTTTCCTTGATACCTTTGAAAAATTGGTCAAAGGACATTTGTTCTGCTTTGTAGAATTAGACTAAAAATTTATTTTTTTTTCTCACAATTGTCGAAATGGAGGTGATGCTGTGAACCTGGGTGAAACTTTGCAATATCATTTAAATTTTACGTGTTTTTCGAAGACTGTCTAATATTCAAAACTTTGGAGGTCAATCTTAAACTGTCTGGTGGAGAATTGACCTCAAAGTAACAACATAGAATTTTGCAGTTCTCTTTCAATTTTTGTCATTGTTTCGCACACAATGTTACACTTTACAAACCTCAGTCAAATATATCTGCAAGCACGGAAGCTGTAGTAAATGGAAATCACTGTGAATCTAACAGATTACACACTGAGACGAAAGAGGAAAAAAAATATATGCGTATTTTTGCCTCCTTATTTTGGGACTTAATCCAACTTTCACTGAAACCTGTGGAATTTTTTCCATAGTCTTCTGGGAGTTTGGAAGAAAGTTTATTATGTCTGCCTTTGGTATTTCTAGTATTCATAGCATGCTGGTACCCAGAACTCACATTTTCATAATTGCACAAAATCTAATTTCCCTCACTCTCTTTAGAAACTGGGGGAAATACCCACAAAATCAGATTCAGTTTTCCATGAAGAGGCAAAGTAGTTTTGGCAGAAAATAAACTCCCTTGCATTCTAACACTCCTCACTGAGGTGGGAGGCTAGGTGCAGCTAGGTTTAGATTCTGAGTGATGCCCAATTCACCACTATCAGTCCAGTAGCATTTAATATATTAAACTGTTATGATTCTGGATGCACTAATAGTGGACTGGACCTTTAGTCTAGTTGTGCTCATGAACTAACATGGCCACTCCTTGGTCCCGTTCAATGAGAAACTGAAACAACTAGCTAATTTAACAGTGCAGTTTATTTAAGCAACAGATATATAGGTTTTTATGGGTTGCCGATGATAAACACACTGTCTGCAAAGCACACACAAATAAAAGTGCTGTTAATTATACGAAATGCATGACAAAGTTCTAAACAATACAGCCTGGCTATAAGCGTAGGAAAGACTCTCCAGAGAGACTTGTAATTTTCTCAGGGAAGCACTTGGTATAGTCTAAGTCTTACCCAAAGACGTCCCTATGGAGGGGAAGAAAAAGGCTCAGCCCGTTGACTGGTCCCAGAAGTCAAAGGCAGTCTTTGGTGGAGTCCTCCTTGACTTGTTCACGATGGTGTCTTCCCTGATATTCCCCCTTTCTTGGGCCATTTCTATACTATTTTTTACTTTCAAGGTGGAGTTTGAGTGACTCTAGTCATAAATATTTTTATTGATTGGTGTAAAATTCTCTCACCTTACATTTAAAGGTATAGTTTACAAAAAATTCGGGGTCCAGACTGAAGGAGGAGTGGTCACGCGTTGGAGGCTGGTAGCCTTTGGGATGGAGGTGTGTTTAGGTATTATAATGACATTATAATGAGCAAAGTTAGCACAAAGGAGCATTTCATCAAAATTTGACAAACTGTTGGCTCAGGGTAGTAAGTATGCAGCTGATCAGTTCCATAGGACCATCTTGTTCCCATATCTGCTGTATTATCACAGGGCTGGGCCGTAAGATCTCCACCCCACTCCACCCCCCGTGTTGCTTTGCAAGCAATATATTACAGGGAATTGAAGATGTAGTGGATTCTTCGCATACCAGCTGCGGCTGTATTCTACCCTAGAAGCCTTTTGATTTTGTACCTTTCCTTAATGTGCGCACAATGCTGTATTTTTTATCATTTTAGTAATTATTCCATAGCAATTTCTTATGAGTAAGGAGGTCAGAATTCGGTCCTTGGTATTTTACTGATTATAAGTTCTAGCGGGGGGGGTCAGTTATTATTCTGTAAATAAAATAGAAGAGCATGTGATGGTCTTGTAAGGAAACAGACAAGGATAAATATCTTACTCAAAATCTAAGAACAAGAAAATAAAGTGTAAAATTATAATCTATCTAAACTAGCTATTACCTGCAGCCAATGTGAGCTTGTTAGATAAGTAGAATCTTAAACACTATTTAATTCAGGCTTATGAATTAAAAGATAACAGTTATTAACTTTTTTGTTCTCTGGTCCATCTCCTATTACACTATAGAAATATCATTCTGCTAGAAATGCTATTTACCATTCAGGATTTGGATAACTCAAATAGTGAATTCTCAGAAGAAAATTATATAGTCCTTATATGTGTATTAACTTTCTAACATATGTTTAATCTCTCCTATTAACACTTCTACCAAAGATGCAAAACAATGATTAGGAGTGGAGCATTTACCAATAACACACATATGAGAAAGGAGGTAAAACCAAGAAGGAAACCACTTTGGCATTTAAATTTCCCATTGTCATTGGATATATGGCTCAGAAAAGCTAGGCCATGAATTTGTTCAACCCATACATTTTTATTTCCTTGTTAACTGATTGCCCTGAACAACTTTGCTACTGGTAAATGTTAATTACATAGTGATAGCTTCATAACTTACTTTTAGCAGTACACACAAATTTTAAGTCCCTGCTCTCTCATGAATAGATCCTGAATTCTTCTTTTTCCTCACAAAAAAATGCATTGCCAGTCCAGTTCATTGTTCTTAACAATAAGACTGCAGTCCTGAGAGTTCAATGTGCACTACTGAATTTTTGCCTAAACCAAATTCTCCACAAATATTATCTGGGTAAGTTTCATAGTCTTTGCGTACTTCAGTGTGAAACAACAATAGAGACTATCTTTGCCTTTCTCTTTGACTACCCTTTCAGCCTGTCATGTTATTGTCCATGCTTATAAAGGAACTTAGGTACCTAAATGTTTTGTTAGGTTCAGCCTCATAACCAGAATTTAGGCAAGGTTATATAGGCAGTCCTGAGAGTTCAATGTGCACTACTGAATTTTTGCCTAAACCAAATTCTCCACAAATATTATCTGGGTAAGTTTCATAGTCTTTGCGTACTTCAGCGTGAAACAACAGTAGAGACTATCTTTGCCTTTCTCTTTGACTACCCTTTCAGCCTGTCATGTTATTGTCCATGCTTATAAAGGAACTTAGGTACCTAAATGTTTTGTTAGGTTCAGCCTCATAACCAGAATTTAGGCAAGGTTATATAGGCAGTCCTGAGAGTTCAATGTGCACTACTGAATTTTTGCCTAAACCAAATTCTCCACAAATATTATCTGGGTAAGTTTCATAGTCTTTGCGTACTTCAGCGTGAAACAACAGTAGAGACTATCTTTGCCTTTCTCTTTGACTACCCTTTCAGCCTGTCATGTTATTGTCCATGCTTATAAAGGATCTTAGGTACCTAAATGTTTTGTTAGGTTCAGCCTCATAACCAGAATTTAGGCAAGGTTATAATGTGATTGTAGTGTGATTTAAATCCTCAGACCCCCAGCTAAACCTTCAGGCATTTAATTCTATATTAAAGGTGCCCCAAACCCAGTCTTTTTCTCTGCAATCCCACAGTCTTCACATATATTTCTTCTGTAAGATTTGTTGTTCTCCACAAATTGAGTTTACTTCTAAGTTTCCCCAAGAAGCTCAATCTCGAAGGTATTACATTGAATCCAGCGTGCTGTAGACAGTGTTTAAATTGCTTTACTACTTCAAAGGATTGATGTTTCTGCCTCCCATTTCCTAGGAGCTTGCCCCATCTATCAGGCATTCAGGTTTAATGAGATAGCCGATTGACCATACTGGTTTTGGCTGGGATAGAGTTAATTTTCTTCATAGTAGCTTGTATGGTGCTATGTTTTGGATTTGGGATGAAAATAGTGTTGATACCACACTGCTGTTTTAGCAATTGCAGAACAGTACTTACAGAGTGTCAAGGCCTTTTCTGCTTGTCGCGCTACCCTGCCAGTGAGCAGGCTGGGGGTGCACAAGAAGCTTGGAGGGTACATGGCTGGGACAGCTGACCCCAACTGACCAAAGGTATATCCCATATCATATGACGTCATGCTCAGCAATACAAGCTGGGTGGGAAGAAGGAGGAAGGGGAAAGCTGTATTCCCAGGCTATCATTACATGTGATGGAGCCGTGCTTTCCTGGGAATGGCTAACACCTGCTTGCTGGTGGGAAGTAGGGAATGAATTCCTTATTTTGCTTTGCTTGCATGCGCAGCTTTTGCTTTCCCTGTTAAGCTATCTTTATCTCAGCCCATGTGTGTTCACACTTTTACCCTTCCAATTCTCTCCCCCATCCCACCGGGGGAGAGTGAGTGAGCAGCTGTGTGGTGCTTAGTTGCCACCTGGGGTTAAACCACTACATTCACTTTGTGTACAAGTAATGGTTTACTAAGCTAAAAGGCAACCAAAATGAAATATAAGACTGCTACTTTCACCAAGAATATAGGCTATGCACCTGTGTGGGAAACTGCATCTAGATTTCTGTCCCCTCTCCCAAGACTGTCGATCAAGTCTGTGAAGTGCTTAGGAGTGGAGAGTTCAGTTTGGTGCTTTTTGCTAAATGGGTAGCAGAGTGGTAACAGAAGACCTTAAAGCCTCCAGAAAAGATGGAGCCCTCTGTGAGGACAGTGTATTGGATGCGCCAGATTGTGTACCTGCTCTGTTATAGTTTAAGATAAATGTTTTTAAACTGAAAACACTAATTATGTAAATGACATCAGGAGGGAAGGTAAGGTGTTTGGCAGGAAACATTACCCTACACAGTGCCAGAAACTGCAGTGATGTCTTATAGGTGCCAGAAAGGAAAATCAGAAAGGAACAGCACAAAATGCCTCTGTTTTGCAGTCAGGAGTGAGCTGGGATCTTGCTGAACTCTTTTTCCACTTCAGAGAGCTGGCACACAGCAAATGTTCTTTTAGGTGCCCAGCAGACCAGCAGACATTGGCACATAGATATTAGTAAACTAAGCAGAACAAGGAACCATTTTCCAGCCCTGAGGCCAAGAGGCATGGCACGGCCACCTCTGCACGGCATAGCACTTGGCTACAGATCTTTTCTAGGCCTTATGTGGCGTATTGCTGGCAGGGAAATCTGGTTGTTACTTTTTATCTATTTTTATCTGTTCAAAATCACTGGAAAAAATTCTACCGCTGACTCTGAGGTTACATGATACCTACACTGATGATATGCAGTGTAACATAAAAATTTGTGTGGGAGTTTGAGGATCCAAAGCCTGCTGAGATAGTTCTAGAGAATGGAACAGAGAAGAAGGATCCAAACATGGAGCAGTGCTGTTGATAATGACTTTTGGGAGTGTTCATTGGCACCTACTTTCTTCAACTTGTTCTCAGACAAAATTTGAGACAATGCTGTTTGGCACAGCCAAAGCTGTACCAGTGATGACACTAAGAATTAAGTAGTCAAAACAATCACAGGTCAGTGCTGAAAACATTCCTCTGGCCCCATTCTATTTTTTTGACACAGACATAGTCAGCAAGGGTTTGGTTGAAGTCATAAAAATAAGCTGGCGAGAGCCGCCTTATTTCAACTAGGAAAGACAATAAAGTTCTTATGCCAAAGCTTATACAATTCTTGCCGATCTAGTAAAGTTCTCAGGGTAAACTAAAGGCTTGGTACAATTCATGGGACATAACCAGAAAGACAGATTGGATACATAGAGTAGTGTAGGCATCAGGATGCTGGCCTTTCCTCACAGTGTGTAAGCGCATAGCTGTTTCAGTGCAAAGAGGTCCCACAGGTCCAAGGTATTCTCTTGCCCTCATTCTCATGATGGTATCTTCAATCTTTCACTCTTTTTTGTACACTCTATGTGTGAACAGAGTTTGGTCTGGATCACAGACTTAGACCCACCCTCTATAAGTGTGGTAAACTTAGCCCACATAAATCCATGCAGCAGTGAAACAAAAGTAAGGTGCAAAGGTTTTTTCAGGGAGACTGTAAAATCCATCTGGATTTAAAGTAACTGTGGGGATTAGCTGGATGTTCCCTTCACTACAGACTAAATGGACAGACCTGAATATATCTTCTATGCAGGTTCTAACATGCAGTGTTACAACATAGCTCTTGTGACTTATTCTTCACATTTCTCTTATCCTCTTTCATAAGTTATAGAATTTTCTTTCTTTTGTCTATATTCACACACAGTTCCTGTAGACTAAGTATCATCTTTGTATTTTTTCTTCCTCTGACAAGGAACTACCCATTCCATTTTCATTTTCATCTACTTCATTAAGCGCAACTAGCATTGGCATTTAAAGCACTAGCATACAGCAGCAATTAATTATGAAGTCAAGCTGCTTTGCCAAAGGACAGGAATTGCTCAGTTAAACCAGAGGAATAGACTATGAGGGCAACTAGTACTGCATAAGCAGGTCATCTGTACTATTGCTTGAGATCACTTGTATTAAATCAAACTGCTAGCATTTTGTAACAAGCTATTTGGCCTTCCACCTTTTCTACTATAGCCTCAAAGATGATGAAAACCATGGAAGATGAAACCCAGCACTCCTACTATGCCAACCAATAACTGAGTGCTTAGAAGTACATCACGTGTCCCAAAAGTAAAAAAAAAAAAAAAAAATCTATTTAATAAATACTGATATGAGCTTTAGCTTTTCACGGAAGCTATACATACTGTTTTTCAAAACATGCCTCCACCTCACCTTCTTCATTCTTTATCATTTCAGATTCCTCATGAAGATATTGAACTCTGATCTGGTCCCATTTCTTATAACCATCTTTCCTGTCCATTGACAACAGTGCCTTCTTAAGACTGCATGGGTAAACTAAATTCCTCCCAAGAAAGGCAGTTTTTGTGAATTTCACAAGTGTTTTGCCATTTGGCAGTAAAAGTGCGAGAACCTTCCCTTTATCTAGGATTCATCTTTTGTTGTTTCTTGCTTCTTGTGAACTGCCACTATTTTCTTTCATTGCTCTACAAGGTTTAGATCTTAGGAGCAATTCAGAAGCTCTACTGATTCAAATGAGACCTAAATGAAAAGCAGTGAAGCACAATATAGAGAGCTAAACCCAGGATCTGGAAGGCAGTGACTATACTGGACCCAGGTCCAACAATGTTCCTTATTTCCACACATTTCATCCAAAAGTTGAAATCCAAGTATGTGGATTAGTGGCCCTACTTGAGCAGGAGGGCTGGACCAAATTAGCTCTAGAGGTCACTTCCAACTTCAACCATTCTATGATTTTGTGATATACCTGTCCGTCGACTCTGGGTTTATGTGTCTTGACTATAAAACAAGATGCCTTAAAGAAAAATCAGTGAAAGACAATCCTCTAGATGACACTGGATGTCAAGAAATTGGGGGGTCTGGTCTTTCAAAGCACAAAATACTTCAGAATAAATTTCTGGAACAGAGATGGATTTTCCCCTACATTGCTTTCTGTTGACAGTAAATAACTGGTGAGACAGAATTTTACTGGAGCTTCTGAGTGGGCTTTCTGGCCAGCACATGAGTTACCTATTATAGTGTCTTCTGTATTGGAAAGCTTTCTGAAAGTGACTGAATTCTTTCAGAGTTTATTTTTAAGCTTTATGGGAATTTGAACTTGCATCCATCCAGTCCAATCAGTACCAGTCAGGTGTCCCACAAAGCTTCCAAAATATGTCATTCAGCTGTGGTAGATTCTAAGAAGAAAACTGCAGCAGAAGGCCTTTAAATCAATGCTAGTGTGGAAAAGGAGCAAGAGTTCAAAATCATACTTGATATAATATGGTTAATATGGATTGTTAAAACATTTGTATGAGAGGTGGTTCCTCCAGCTGGTTCCTCTTCTATCTCTCCAATCAAATGTTACCTAAACTGGAAATAAGCTGTAGTTTAGATTCATTGCTAGCAAAGAATAATCTAGGATATGTGTAAATATTCTGTGCCATTCCTACAAAACCTGTAAAATAAAACAGTATAAACTGCAGAACTTTAAATGCCTTAGTAATGGGCCCTCTTATTTTTATTCCAATAAAATGTAAGAGTTTCAGGTTAAAATATAAGAAATGTGATTTTACTTTTTCAGACTATCTTAACCACGCTGTTTCTCCTACACATAGAGATAGACTGTTTTTCTTCCTTTCCTTTTTTAACCAGATTATTTCTTTTCATTATTTCTTCAGAATGTAAGGAAGCTATAACTGTTAGACCATGCATTGTGTTCGAACAAAATACATTCAGGCTTCTCAGATAAGTGGCTTATATATAGAAAAAAAAAATGCAAGATAAAAAAAAAACTAAGGACAAGGAAAGGGAATGCATACTAAGTGGTCTTGCATCACACAAGAGAAAGAAGAAATCTCCAAAGTCTGCAGAGTGGTACTTCAGAGGAGTAATAAAGCAAACAAGAGTAGAGTGCACAATAGTAGAGTGCACAAATGGCATGAGTAGATACAAATAAAGAGAAATTAATGAAATGTTCTTCTAAAAGAGACTGACTTGTAAGTGTTATTCATATTTCTAGTTATCTCTGAAGAGAGCTTACTGGAAAGGAGAAGTAACAGTAAGGAACACAGAGGTTAACATAAGAACTCAGGCTGTTATAATAGCCGTTCAGACAGTTAAGAGAAAAGTCTGTATAGGAAAAAGAAATGTGGGGTGGGCCTGTTCTAGTGGTGGCCGAATTCTGAAAACTAGTGAAATTGCTCTGAACATTAGTCAGTACTAACACCAGAAAGTTACAGAGACTTCTTAAATATTACAAAATATTTTCAAAGTCCTTGTTCTCATTTTTGAACAAACATGTATGCACCAACTATTACAAAGGAACAAACCAAGATTATAGTGTATAGATACATACAACATACATGTTCCTGCCTTCAGATGCACTACATTTCTAGGAGTCCACTTTTAAAAGATACAGCAGCCATTTTGTGGGTAACAGGGATGTAACATCTTGGAGAGAGGATACAGAGAATAGGTCCATACAATATTATATTACATGCATTTGCAGATTCATTTGATCTCAAGCCTCAAGCATACAATAAAGAAGAGGGTGGGTGACTGAATACTTGCCCTCACCCCATGCACCTGATACCTTACCATTTGAAGAAGACAGACTTAGGTACGTCCATTCTCCCCAGTGGAGTCCTCTGATTACTGATGTCTACTGGTCTGTCTTTGTATCATCCTGTCAGTGCTGGGAAAGCAAGTTACACAAGTTTTCATCTGGAGGAACCTCCAGCATCATCAGACTTGTAAAAATGGGCATTTCATGCACATGAGGACATATTGACTTACAGTGATAAGTAGTAAAAGAGAAAGGGATGATACTAGTAACATCAACTGTATCTATATTGCTTTAGATCCCTCTAGCCAAGTTTTTTCTTGGAGAGAGTCAGCCCAGAGCCAGGGATCAAGCCAACATTTAAACAGTGAGGGCAGTCACAGGTCTGCTCCCTGACTGCCCTTTATCTAGTAATACACACATACTCTGTGGAAGGAAATCAGAGAGGCAATCGTTTGCCTTATTAACAGTTCATGTAAACGAAGAACACTTGTGAACAACTTTAATGTTTCAGCTGTGCTGTGTCCCAGTGTCTTTCCCTTCCCTTAAAACCATAGTTCCACAACAGCTGTTCATTCTAGGATTAAACTATGTGTTTTTCCTTCTTTTCAGTGTACACCAATTTAGAAGTCCATTTTTTTCCGACCTGTATCACTTTGATGAATTCGTAACTAGTAGAAAAGGAGACCAGAGGGTCTATATTTGAAGACACTGAAAAATAAGTTGATTCAAAGTAGAGGAAGCTGAAGAATTGGATCCCTACACTACCCCTATTAGAGCTGGGGAATCACAGAATCATAGAATGGTTCGGGTTGGAAAGGACCTTGAAGATCATCTCGTTCTAACCCCCCTGCCATGGGCAGGGACAACTCCCACTACACCATGTTGCTCAAAGCCCCATCCAGCCTGGCTTTAAACACCTCCAGGAATGGAGCTTTCACAACTTCTCTGGGCAGCCTGTTCCAGTCCCTCACCACCCTCAGAGTAAAGAATTTCTTCCTGATATCAAATCTAAATCTACCTTCTTCCACTTTGAAGCCATCCCCCCTCATCCTATCACTATATGTCCTTGTAAAAAGTCATTCCCCAGCTATCTTGTAGGTCTTCTTTAGGTACTGGAAGGCTGCTATAAGGTCTTCCAAAAGCCTTCTCTTTTACAGGCTGAACAACCCCAACTCTCTCAGCCTGTCTTCATAGGAGAGGTGCTCCAGCCCTCTGATCATTTTTGTGGCCCTCCTCTGGGCCCACTCCAACAGGTCCATGCCCTTCTTATGTTGGGGGTTCCAGAGCTGGATGCAGTACTCCAGGTGGGGTCTCACCAGAGTGTAGTAGAGTGTCAGAATCACCTCCCTTGACCTGATGGCCACACTTCTGATGCAGCCCAGGATACAGTTGGCCTTCTGGGCTGCAATCACACATTGCTGGCTCATGTTGAGCTTCTCGTCTATCAGCACCCCTAGGTTCCTCTCCTCAGGGCTGCTCTCAATTCATTCTCTGCTGAGCCTGTATTTGTGCTTGGGATTGCCCAGACCCAGATGTAGGACCTTACACTTGGCCTTGTTGAACTTCATGAGGTTGGCATCGGCCCACCTCTCCAGCTTGTCCAGGTCCCTCTGGATGGCATCCCTCCCCTCCAGCATGTCTACCTTGCCACACATCTTGGTATCATCAGCAAACTTGCTGAGGGTGCACTCAATCCCACTCTCCATGTCATCAACAAAAATGTTGAACAGCATGGGTCCCAGTACCGTAATGAGTGATAACTCATGCTACAGTATAGAATTAGAGAGGCTTTGAAAATGTAAAGTGTCGATGTGTAGCTGAAATATAAAACTCTTTCATAATTGATAGAAGGAAAGAAAATGCAAAAAAAAGGCATTTTTTTTCTGAGCTTCATCCAGAATTTAAAATGGACACAAAACTTCTGACATAGGACAGCACTAAAGTAATCTACAAGCAGAGCATCATTACCTGAATGAAAGTTGATTATACTGTAAAGAGAGTGTCAGTCTTAATAAGTCGATATGATCAGTATTTAAAGAGACAAAACTATAATTCGAGCTCAAGTATTTTATCCTAAAAAATATTCTCACTGAACTAATATATATTTGTGTATGCAGTGCAAAGGGCAATTGCCTCCATTCTTTTCAGTTCCAGTTCTCTGTAACACATGATTAATGATCTAAAGTACTGACCAAGATTCACAATCTTGCTTTATAAATTCAACTTGAATGTTTTAACATCATACTATTTTTTATTCCAAGCACTCAATAAAAAATGTTATTACCCAGTATTATAAAGAAAAGAGCTTACAAAATTATTTCTTTTTCATGAGATATAACTGAAACTGTAGCCACAGTCAATCATTTCACTGTGCACTGTAAGCAAAGCTTCAAATTTATTTACAACAATGATCTCATGAAGTTCAAAGAGATTATTCTTTTATATAAAAGTATGGATAAGCTTAAATATTTTTAGGATTGAGGACTGTATCTTTGTTTTTTGATAACGATTTTTGGGGGGTTTGTAACTCTGCTTAATTGTGGCTACTAATCTCATATTTTAACAAGTATCTTTACTAATCTTTTTTATACTTGGTAGCAGAAAATATATATAGATATATAAAAGCAAGGCTCTAACTTGACAAGAAAGTAGAATTTCACAGTGCCTTAAAAATATAATGGATTTTACTACCTGTCCACGGAAAATGGGAAAGAAAAACAATTCAATTACATCTCTATCCCAGATGAAAGTTGGGGGAGGGGAAAAGAGTGTCATACACATTATTAAGCAAATTTCATCACAGCAGATTTAATGAAAGATGCACCACACAACCCTAGCATTTCATTACTTATGAAAAAAAACATCTGCTTACATGAGGAAAATCAATGAGACTGAGACAGCCAATAATACTGCAGCTTTAAAAAGTCTAGAGGAATAAAATTACTTTCGTTCATTTCAGTCATATATGCATAATAACAGCTTTTACCAATATTTGATTAATCTATGCTTAAAAAGAATTCATTTCCCAAAGTGATGAGGAGAGTGATTGTTTCATATCAAGAGTGAAAACATAATAAAATGAGAGAGAAATAAGTAGACCAAAAAAGCAAGAGAACACAGAACTCAGCTAGTATTCAGAGAACATATTGCTGAAAAACATATATCATTTTTGTTGGCTGCAAAGCAGCTTTCATGAACAGAAAACTCAGTTAAGGATATCTGTGAGATAGGGGCCGGATTTTTTATATCTGTTGTGTTGCACCACTTTGCCCTTTTTTTTCCAAGGCAGTATGTAGAACATACCAGTAAAAGCTTTCTGTGTTGTTCTATACTCTTAAACTGAATATTTGGTAAAATCCTTCTTATTTTAAATAAAACAAATCACTGTCCTACTGAGGACTTGAAATTGCTCTTGTGCTCTGTGTTTTAGCTGGCTTCTTCTGTAGTAGATACGAAATCCATAGTAAGTCCATAGGAGACAAATTTTTAGGATGTTAAAAAATCTGTTGAAAATTATACCAGATGAAGGTCATGGAAGCAATGTACAACTAAAAAGTTGATGCTTAACAAAACCAAAATGCATTTATCAAGAGCAAGCAAATAACAGATATCCACAGAGATAACAGCAAGACTATCATTAACATATAACAGTAATGGAAAGACATTTAATCTCTTTGCCTCCATGCATAAGATATTTAGTCTTAATATTCTCAGAAATAACTACTATATCAAATTTACTAAAGTTACAACACTGATAAAAATATAAAACCAACTTAGAGATCTGAAATGGTGACAAGATGAAAACAGGAGAGGTAAAATGCTTCAATTTAGCGACTTTCCAAACTGCGACATAGAGAACCATGGTATAATATTAGATTATGCTAGATTGCATTTAATTGTGATTAAAAATTAAAATAAAAAAAATTATACATTAATTGTAAATGCGTCACAATTTTATGTAGTCATGGTAGAATATTGGTATTTTAAAAATTTTGAATTTGTGATTTTTGTGAAAGCACCTGAGATGTGGAAATCAAATATGCAGGGTAGTTCCTGTAATGGCCGTCATGTGAAGTAATGTATGTAATAGCATTTCATATCTAGAGAAATATATTCTCACAAAACATTTTTTCAATAACTTGAAAATGATAGAGTATAAGAACATAAAATCAAGATAATTGGAAGCTGGACTTCTGTTTGAATAAACTTAAGAAACTGGCAAAGAGTTTTAGCACTACTAAATCTTATCTTGCCATCAATTAATCAATACTCTCAGCGTTATTCTCACTAAAGCTTTTTAGGCACCCTAGATCCCTGAAAGTCTTAACCTACAGTGCTGGCTCAGGTAAAACTTGTGTCAGAACAAGTGTGTAAGATTACATTCTTCATCAGAAACTTTGTTTAGCAGCTGTGTTTTTGTCAGTCTTCTGATTTAAAGCCAAGTTACATTAAATAGCTAACAATAAAATTTTTAGGCACAGGAAATAATTTTTTCCAGTGCTTTACTACCATTATTTTATTAATTTTTTTTTCATGAAGCATGCCTGTGTCTTGATTGTTCAGTCACACTGTTGTGTGTTTCTTAGATTTCTCTCTATTCACTCTCAAGCTTTCTTTTGATCCTATAACTTTTCTTTATGTTTGTGGAAGACCGTGCAATGATTTGACAAACTATCACAACTGTCCACCCATTATAAAAAAATAAATAACAGGAATAATCAATAGTCAGTTGCTAATTGTGTGGAAAATGTGGGTCCTTAATCATTGACACCTCACCTGGAACAGGCAGTTAATACACAGTCTTTCCACGTACCAGTAAAGTCTTTCAGTTTACCCACTACTTCATACATTAGACTGGCAATTTTTCTGCTTTTCTGTACGTAGGAATGAATAGTCCCTTTCATTTTATATGAGCTTGTTCCTCAATTAAAGATTTATGTCATTAAAAGTCGTCCCTATTTTCAGACCCTCTGGATTCTTTGTTAGACTTGATAATGTATCTGACTTCATAATCTAAAGAAAACTGCAGAAAGTTGTCAAGACATTCCTTCCTCCTTTGGGAACGTGGGAGAACAACCATACTCCATTAAACTGATTCTCACAAAATCATACAGGCTGCTTTCCGGAGAGTAAATCAATTGTAAGTTCCTCAACAATCCTAAAGCTTCCTCCTAAACTACCAAGAGAAAGCAGCATAGAGATTTTCCTCTGTTTGATCTGGCGTTTCTGTAGCCAGACAATCCACTACATTCCTCTTTGTGTATTTTATTCAATTAACTCATCATTTTTTCCTCATTCTCACTTGCTTTCTCCTCTCATCTTCTGCCTTTTGGGTTTTACCAGTCTTGAATTCTATTTTGCATAATGTTTCAGCTCAACCAAAGAGCTGAAAGGTGGCTTCTTCCATTCTAATTCGTAATCTAGTACTGACACGCTCCAGCGCCTCAATGTCCTTCTTGTGGTGGAGTGCCCAAAACTGAACACAGTACTCAAGATGCAGCCTTACTTGTCTTCAAATACTTTCATGCTGAGGACAGCACTGAATTCAACGCTCCACTTCTCACCTTCTCCAAATTTCTGATTAAATTAAGTAATCTGGACTATCATTAAAAAGATAAGTAAGAACACTGTCAGAAACTTGTCTTAAAAGAGGAGACTGACGTTATTACTCAGATTAGAAGAAATATATTCTTGAGTGCAACAAAAACTTTCAGACCTGAATCCAGTCTTACATGGCTCTTAACTCAGTGGTAGTTAGGTATCTAAGAGAAGAAGATGATTTCAAACATGCCTTTATCTTCACATCTTTATTGGCTGACATAGCAATCTGCTTTTTATAACACTTCTGCTAAAAGGTCGGGAAGGGTGCAGCTGAACATCTGTGTTCTTTACTGGCTCTGGGTCTTGAACTTTCCCTTTAAGATGAAGATATCTATTCTTCCACCAATTATTTTTTTCTTATTTATATCAAAAAAGTTCTTTGAGGCATAAGCAGTTTCTTTAAAAACCACAAAGCCCAGTGAGAACCACAACATCCGTCAGGGCTTATACACGCTGTTATACACCATTTACTTAACATTAATTGTAACCAGTCCATCAGGCACAGTCGTTGATTGATGAAATTAATGGTCAGTTGCTGGCTGACGCTAAGTGAAGCAGTATGATTCATATATATCTATCCAGCTACAACACTACTGAATCACAGGTCACAGCTGCATTGCTTCTACATGCTTAACAAAAATGTATTGTTAACAGTGCAACCAGGGACTGTAAGGGATGGCTGCTTTTACTATCCGCCTCTACGTGAGGAACAGCCAGGGTACCTGAAGAGGAGTAAATTGGTCTCTTTCCTCCTTCCAACAAATCTATTTTTAGCAATGGTATTTGAAGATAACCCGCTGAACTAATTTTCTGACTCTGCATCTTCTCTCGTCTCCTCTACTGGTCTCCGTTTGCACAGAGGACTGTCCATAATTTTGCCAGGGGCAGCTCTCCACTGCTGCAGAGATGGGCTATGGCAGTGCAGTTAACTAAAATGCTTACTTTTGCTTCAGTATATTTAATGTTCAAGTCTGTTTCTTATAAAACAAATAACATCAAGACATGCCTATAGATATTCTGAGCACCGAGCTAGGAGGCTTCACTTGCTTATTTTCAAGGGTAAGTGGCAGTCCTTTTAACTTCTCTCCTCCCTTAGTTTCCTTATTCCTTATGAGGTATTTCATGCTTGCCATCTTTAATAGGAAAATATTATTGCCATGTTCATATTCTCCATTTCTTTTTTACCAAATCTAACATCATTCAGAAGTAGGCACTTCTTTACCACTTTTACCCTTCAAGCCAGCCTTGAAGGAAGTGACTTCCTGAGCCCCTGGTAATGAAATTGCATAACCCAGTTGTTAATTTACCAAGATCTTAAAAGTAGTCAGGCTGCTGGCTCCTACTACTTTCAGTGCAAGGCTGTTCTAGGACTTCATTCTTCTCTGGTTGCAATTAGAATCTTCTTAATCTCCACTCTAAATATATTAAATGGCAATCCTGTTTCTGAGCCAGTAGGTTTTCCCCCTCCCCAGACCACATCCTGGGCTGCATCAAAAGAAGCATGGCCAGCAGGTCGAGGGAAGTGATTCTGCCCCTCTACTCCACCCTGGTGAGACCCCACCTGGGGTACTGCATCCAGCTCTGGGGTCCCCAACATAAGAAGGACATGGACCTGTTGGAGGAAGTCCAGAGGAAGGCCACAAAGATGATCAGAGGGCTGGAGCGACTCTCCTATGAAGACAGGCTGAGAGAGTTGGGATTGTTCTGCCTGGAGAAGAGAAGGCTCTGGAGAGACCTTATAGCAGGCTCCAGTACTTAAAGGGGGCCTACAGGAAAGACTGGGGGGGGGACGACACTTTTTATCAGGAAATGTAGTGATAGGATGAGGGGTAATGGTCTTAAACTGGAAGAGGGTAGATTTAGATTAGATATCAGAAAGAAATTCTTTACTCTGAGGGTGGTGAGGGACTGGAACAGGCTGCCTAGAGAAGTTGTGGATGCCCCATCTCTAGAAGTGTTCAAGACCAGGTTGGATGGGGCTTTAAGAAATCTGGTCTAGTAGGAGGTATCCCTGCCCATGGCAGGGGTGTTAGAACGAGATGATCTTTAAGGTCCCTTCCAACTCTAAGCATTCTATGATTCTACGAAGTGTTCAAGGTAAATATATATAGCAGTCAGTCTTCTTTTCAGTCTCCACTAAACAAGATATGTTATTTGAAGGACTACTTCTTAGATCGACTCTCCATTCTCCTGTACCATTCTAGTAATCCTTGCCTACATCTTTTCTAGTAATTCTTCTTTCCTAAGGACTTGTGACCAGCCTCATACAAATATAGTTACATCCTGTGTTCTACACTTCCTCGAAAATATCAGTAATACGTTGATTCAATTGGTAATATTTTATCTGATGACATCTGTCTCTCCTACAAATGTTATCTCACTCACATGTGGTCTGACTACTTCTAGATTGTAGTAGAGGTGAGCTCTGCATGCCCTGCAGTCTTGGATTCCCAACTACAGGGATCAGAGAATAATTTGGAAAAATCTATGGCCCTAATCTGAACTTTACAAGTAAACCAGTTCATGGTTGTGGGTTGTGGAGTCAGTCTAATAATAAATCAGAATACATTTCAGCACATACCTATTTGAAGGTTATGGTAAATAATCTGGGGAGCAATACCAAATATCAAATGGTAAACCTATCTTTTTCTGTGTTGAAAGCTGTGATCAAAAGATAAACCTGAAGCAAAAAGTGTAAGTACACATCTTTCCTGCATAAGACAACCTGCACTTCCTGAAAAGATCATGTGGGATCACAGTATTTAATAGTCAAGTTCAATCAGTCTTAGTACTTAATGCAGGGAGTTACCAGCATTACCTGTTTAATTTTTATCAGATATTTCTGGAATTTCTATGTGAAAGTTAAACCTTTTCAGGAAAAAGTATCATTAAACATAAACAAGTTTCAAATACTTTTTCATGTTTTGTTTTCAAACTCCAGTGAACACAGTTAAGGAAGTAATTATTTCTGCCTAACTATCTGTCTCCTGAGGATGAACAGTTGGTGGCATTGATTCTTCAGTGAATTTCACATTTTTTTACCTGCAAAAAGATTCCCAGCCTTTCCAGAAACAGTCTTGATGGACTGAGCAAGAAGCAAGTACACTATAATTTTTCACTACATTATAATAAAATGAATGTTTTCTAAATGTCACAGTTTAAATTTCATGGGGCATGAAATCTACTTTTGAAATGAAATTTAAAGCCCTTTTCTAAATAAGAAGTCTAATCTTATAGTCAAAAACACTTTTTATTTCCTGACATTATTAACCTTGGAGGGCTGCCTGCAAGACGATAACGCTATCTGACATATTAAAACTGAATTTTCTTTTATATAATTATGTTACAGAATATTTAAAATAGATAAGGTTCCAAGAAAAATATTAATGTGCATTTAGCAGTATTTTCATTTACTAATAATAAATCTAACTGCCCTTCATTCTAGCATGTTAATGTTAACACAAATACCAACAGATTACTTCTAAAGAAAACTATTTTTGGACTAATCGTGTTGCTTAATGTCAAAAAAGATAACACTTTGCAGTAATCTGAAGGAAGCTCAACATTAAATATACTCACTCGCTATTGAATCTATAATATAAGTTGCAATTTTTGTTTGCAAATAAAAGGAGAACAAAGATTTTTATCAGATTCTAAATAGTTGTAATAGCTTTCATATTTATACAGCAAGCCATAATTAATTTATTCCTTATTGTGACATCTAAACCCAGTCTTTTTTTACACTAATTTTAAAAGAAACATATAAAGAGAACTGAAGATTTTCACATGCTTTAACTCTGTATTTCTAAAACACAGACTAGGAAAAAACAATGAGAAACCCATAAAACACACACACAAAAAAAGCAGTATCATTTTGGAGGCTATCAGGTCTTGATAAGAATAAAATAATAATTTGCCTTTTCTTTATTTTTGCTTTTAAACATTAGCCTTGGTGCTATTTCCATTTCAAGTCTGTTGTATAAGCAAAACAGTAAGATAGACAGATGTATAAAAAAAAGATTACTTTTTATGTCAGCATAGCATTCTCCCTTGACGCAGAACAAATAGTGGAGACTTTGATCCCATGTTATTTAATATCTTACTTTACCATAAAGAGGCCATATATTCAAGGATAAGACAACTCGAGAAAATAAGTATGAAATATCAATTGTGTTCACAGTTGTTTTTTTTTTTTTAGTGGAAAAGTATTGGAAAATTACCAGCTTTTCTCATAGGTATCAATAAAATGTACTTCCAGTTCCAGAAACCAGACGTTTAATTGGAAAGGAAGAATAAGTCTGATGGTTTAGACACTAGGCTGAAATTTAGAAAACCTGGATTTAATTTCTGAATCCAGCACTCCTCTTTGTCTTCATATACTTATTAATTTGATCATGATCTAGTCTCCTGTGAATTCTACCAGAACGTCCCAAGAATTAGGCCTGGATCAAGTCCTTCATATGCTGGCTGAGAGTTGTGCTTCACTTGTCCCTTTAGACTTGCAAATCTTCTGTTTAGCATTTTTTGCAGTTAATGCATCTTCCACAGTTTTTTCCAGGATAAAGCTACACTCAAATCAGTCTGTTGGAAACAGGTGCAGCACTCAAAAAACTGCTACCACCAAATTGTTTGTATCTCAGGTGTATCTCTTACCTTGGGTGTAGTGGGATCCATCCCCATCAGAAGTTGATAGCCCTCAGTAAAATCTTGTTGAGTCTCACATCCAGAGCTAAAGGCAGATGGCACATGCTAGCACCAACATCAGCACCATGACACATCACAAGAGGAAGTACACAGCAGCACAGGGAGGCTAGACCTCAGCTGGGCTCCCCCTGGCTACCCCCAAAGTCACAGAGGTGGATATGCAACGACATGGGCTGAGCATGAAAAACAGTGAGTTGCTTGGTCCTGCTACCCCATTTGTCCTGTGATTTCATGCATGAGGTGATTTGTGACACTTTATTCTGTAACTGTGTGTTTTGACCCTCCTTTTTATGATGAAACTGAATGACAGACTTTTGGTGCTGAAAAAACAAGTTCAGTGACAGCACTGCGGACTTCCCATGCTTTTGTGCATCTGTGCTGTAGACCTCAGTGCTGCTGAGTGCTGGCTATCCCCGAGGTCATAGAAACGGGCATGTGACAGCACGGGCTAAGCATGAAAAGAGGCAAACAGGAGAAAGTAGCAATGTCTTTTAACCTTGATCATGGTCATGGTCCAACACACAACCATTAAATATCCTTCTTGAGTTAGTACTGTCATGATAACTTATGTACAGTTCTTGTTTTGTATGATGCTGTTCTCTTAAACTTCCAGTGTCTTATACGTAAGTACACACACAAACACACACACACACCCCTACCACAGAATATTCTTTTGAGATCCCCACTAGATAACAATCACTTGAGCCACTGCCACTTGCAGACACCCATCTGCAGTTACCAGCCCTACAAGAGCTGTGGTGAGAGCCCTCTGTGACAGCTCCTTAACTCACTTCAGAAAAAAAAAATATAACCAAAGCATAAAATCATCTTTATCAACTGTTTGAACTCCACTGTATTTGACATGAAGTAGGCAAGGAGTGTTCACATGATACCTCGCACCATCTTAAGTTGCTGGCGTCTTCAGATATCTAAGTCTAGAAGCACTCAAGGACAGGTTGAGCATAGCTAACTTCAGACTTGAAAAAGTTGTATTTGTGCCTGATGCCAGACGCTTCCTTGCTGGGAGAAAGATACATTTCTAGGCAATTCAAAGAGTCTACCTTAAACACTCCTTAGGAATGAATCACCCTTAGGAGGTACATATCTTTCTTACTTGGCTGACAGGGGAGTCTAGGCTGACTGGCTCATATTTAAGAATATGACTTTCAGATGCTTAAATGAGGACAGATGAAGCCAATTCCATTCATCCGTGGCTTTAATTGGCAGTATGAATTGCTACAATAGAAACACCTAAAAAGTGTGTTTCTATGAAATGTTACTTTCCTGACATTAAGAATCTTAGGGCAAGGGTGATAACGTTCATTGAAGAAAAACGTGTTATCCAATATCCTCCATGATTTCTTATGTGAATCTGAGATTCAAAGCCTGTTATATGTACACACACAGGACATCCTTTTCAATTGCCAGGTAAGGTAATAAAAGACAGCAAGGCATAGGGTAAGGCATAATATCTGTCTGAATGCTGTAAAACCTGCAGGAAATGTAAAGTTGTGACTGTGCTACATGCTGAAAATGTATGTGGCATGCCACAGGATATCTGTAAAGTACAGTAGCCAAAAATGCTTTGAAGATGTCAGATCAAGGAAAATACATTCTCATTTATTGGAAGTATTTTCAAATTACAATGCTGTCTCACTGTCATGAATATAAAGCTGTGACTTCCTTTGGTTTTCTATATCACTTCATGAAGATTTTATACAAAATGGTTGTGAGACAGAAATGTTTTCTGAGACTAGCCCTATCACAGAAGCTCCAGCTGAGCTTTCGTGCAGGGTGAAAACAAGTATTCATTTGAGCAGTACTGACTTCTATCACATTTATTATCTGTTGTCTTTTCTGCTGCAATCAATAAGGTGAATGTCTATGCAAATGAAACATTTTCAGTGCTGAGCTGAGACATATATCTCGCAGGAGGTCACTGTACAAATTTTATCCATCTGATACAGACTGCAGCGTTTTGCTGTTGAAAAGTAAGGTGTCTCTCAAACACTTTGCTGTTGAGCAAAGAAGTAAAACTAAAGCAACCCTTACTTTGCCATGGTCCAGAAAATGGTTTGAATTAAATCTCAGGAATAAAAGTTTCCTGATGAAAAGGGAAACAAAGGGAGATGGGCTTTGCAAAGGAATCAAATAAACAGAAGATGAAACTTGAGGTTTTTTTAAAGCTTCAGACAGAACTTTCTGAGGGACAGAGAAAGGAAACGTTTCTTGATTTATATTTAATAGAATGTGGCTCCATCTCCTATGCATAAGAGAGGTATATGCAAAGAGAGGCATAGTCTGCGGCTCTGTGTTTTTGTAGTGCCTGGCAAAATGAGCCTGTGAGGTCAGCTGGGGATTCCAAATATTCTTGAAATGTTTTTCAGTAGATGGTTGATCATAATCACTGATGACAATAACAACAGACTAATTGATGCCAGTGGTATCTATATACATATAAGAACTCAGCAAAGCATTATAACTTATTCTTGTAATTTATAATAATAACAAAGATAATGATAATAATAATATCAACAACTAACAGTAATAGTAACAAAAATGGTATCTCTAGATGCCACACTTAAAGAAATTCTATAAATATGTTTGCTGAGACTTAAAATAAAAATATTTTTAAACTCCAGATAGTTGAACTTGATGCCTAAGAAGATTTGTGTGCCCTAAAGTCTGCAGCAGCTGCTTACAATTTAATGGATGTAAATATCAAGAATTTAAGGGTCCCCTTACCACTACTACCATAATTTACATGGCAATTGAGGGAAATATGCTGTCACCTGAAAACCCTTATAGAGCACCATAACAGCTTCCAAACTGAAGAATACTCTGCAGACATGTATGTGTTGCTCTTTTGACTTGTATTTCACAACCAGTTACATCCTGTGCCAAAAGAAAGTGAAGGCAGCTTCTCTCCAATATTGGGATTTCACTTAAGTGCCTCTTCCCTTGAATAAAGCCCAGAATGTAGAATAAATAAATTGAAATTCTAGCTTTATATACCTTCCAAAGGCCCTGAAAGTCTTTCAATTCCTAAGAGAGACTGCTGCTTCTCATAGTAACGATGAACTTGGTGTGAATGCACCAGCTAAGATCACTATGTAAAAAAAATTGGCTTCCCTTCTTTCCCTTCTCAGACTTTTCTCATCTATTTCTTAGAGAACTGAACACCTGAAACCAGGGTTGAGTAGTGTTTAATAATAGCCTTAAAAAAAAAAAAAAAAAGTATTAATACGTTTGGCTCAGATTCCTTTAATCGAGCTTCAGGCTCCTTAATGTAAGGAGGTAATTGTTCCATGCTGCTTCTGCTGTCAGCGAGGAGGAATTTCCATAGGCCAATTCAGATTTTATATGGGCTGAGATGTCCTCTGGAAGTGTCTCTGTCTATTGACTGTAGAGACATCATGAACCCTTGACACCCAAATGTTAGTCATCTAAACTCAGGTAGGTGAAATCTGGATCTTAGTGGAGATAGTTTATTGAATTAAAGCTTCAGTATGCCTACTTTTAAACAAATAGGTATTTAGAATAACAAATTTACATACAGACAAGTAAAACCAAAAGGTTTTTCAAAAATAACCCCCTATATCCTTTGTGAATCTTAAGTGTCATTTTGATAATTAAGGCCTGATTTCTGAAGAGAGAGAAAACAACCAGAAACACAGGCCAGACAACAGCAACTGGTGACAAAAGGGACATACCCTCTTTCTAGCCCAGATTATGCACTCCTGTTTCTGTTCCTGCACTGTATATGCTAACTCTTTAATTCAAAATATACAGAATGTTCCCAGAGCAATAACATGGCTGGAGCCTTGTCTCACACTTCCGAGTGGAAAAAATATTATTCACATGGTCTGACTACAAGACCACAGCCTTTCCTGCATTCTCTCTCAGTGGCCCATGGCCCACATTTTATTTCTGTCATTGGAATACCTTCCATCAGAACAAGGGAAAACAATATCCCCATCTTATCCTTGCAGTACCTCATATTTTCTATGACAGTCTGAAGATTGTAAGACACTTACAAGTCTGTGCATCTGCTACTCAATTTTTAGAACCACATTTTTCTCTTGGCAATTCTGAGAGCCTTCCCTGTCCTATCCTCATCTCTTCCCACCTCCTACAGACACACACACAGGGTGAAACGGGTTTATCATTAATACAGCATTGGAAAGATTTGTCTTTAAAATCGATCTTAATTTTTTCTTGTTGTTAGTGTAACTGCCTTTCGTTGTTTCAAACACCTTTTTGGATAAGCATATTTTGCTTTTCTTTATGAATTAAAAAAAAAATGTGTCTTTCTGAAAATACACAAGCAACAAGTATTATTCAGGCTCATGGTGAGGTCCTGGAACTCGGATTGTATGTGACTTTCAGGTTGTGTCTGCTATTCAATTCATTTCACATCTTCAGCATGTAAGAGCAAGGAAATGCAGAGGAAGCAAGCAGTTGGGCAATTCGGGCTCACCCTGACCTTAAATGTTAGTCAAAGACTATTTCTAGCTGCAATTTAAACACATACACACAGTCTGCTGAATTGCCTATACTAAGTAGACATCTACTCAGTGTAATTGTCCTGCCCAGCAGAACAGCAATGCATAATATGTCTTAAAAAAAAACCAAACCAAAACAAAACAAAGTAAACCAAACCAAAACAAAACAAACAACCTGTGTAAACATCTGAAGCACTTTCCAAGACCTAATTCAGAATAATAACCCAAGATGTTTTCCGCTTCACCAGATAATTATCTTCTTGCTTGAAGGATGACCATGAACAAAATACATTCAAGAATTTAAATATAGTGAGCAGAATTAAATTAACATGACTGTGCAAAGTCAAAGCAGATGGACTAGATCTACAGGAATCTCAGTGTTTAATTTGAAATAAATTGCTCGATTCCATTTTTTTTCACAATCTCAAATTAGTGCTGGCAGTAACATTTTAATATATGAATACAAATGGAGACACAGTTAAACATAGGGCCTAAATGGAGTCAGGCAAATAAAAAATGAGAAACCATTGCACAGTAATCCAAAGCAAAAGAAGCAGAATGAAGATTTAAATAATGCACTACAATATTAATATGTACATAAGTAAGGAAAAATACAGTCCAAGAACTAGATCAAATCCTTTCTCTTTGGGGCAACTAGTGGTGCCTTTGCAGTTGATTTGGTTGATTGTCAGCAATTTTCCCCGTCTGGGAGGCAACTAAAATCAGCAGATATTTTTTAAAATGTCGTTAACTTTTTTGGCCCATGTTTTGACTCATTATTACTGAAAAATGCTGATGGCTGAAGACTACATTCTTTTAGCTTAGTAAGAGACTGGGTTATGTTTGAGTTTTAATGAAACCTAGAATTCATAGTTCAAAAGGAAAAAAGGTTTTACTTCTACCCTTTCTTAAGACAAATCTACGGACAGCTTCTTACAAGTCTCATAAAAGATGCTGAGATGGAAATCTAGACTACCATTATTGTTTTTTTTTCTTCTCAAGGCCATTTTATGGTTTACAAGAAAGGATCCAGCTATTCCACTATTGTTCATGGAAATGTTTATCCTGTGAAGACCCCAGCACCCCAGTAAATGGTAATCAGAGATGCCAAGAAACAGAGATGAGAAGAAACCTCTCAGCCTAAGTGGCTCATGAAGGAAGGTTTAGCATTATGACAGATGTCATTTCCACTGTGTGTTTTTTGGTGGGTGTTTTTTTCAATTTTGTGGATGAATGAAAAGCCAGGATTGCAGTGCCCTCTTCTAATTCAATTTAAAATGTGCTTTAGAGGCTATAAATCCTTAATTCAGTCTTTACAAGGCATAAAGACAATTTGACATTCAAAATGTAACCTTTATTTTTCTTCATACAAATTCACTTCTGGTTCCTTATTTTGGGCTCTGAGAACAATTTTTGGTTTGTCTTTATGGTACCATACATAACGGGAATAGGGGGACTGCAATTCTTAGATTCTATGATAATAAAAACAATTAGCTGTAAGAAAAATGGAAAACAAAACTACTGATTCAGTTATTCCATTTTTATTATGAGGGATGAGCAAGAGATTTGCTTCTTTGTTCATTAGCTGAAGGAACATAATTAGATTGAGATTACAGACTCTGAACGGCCCTCTAATGGGAATAAGACATAAAAATGATCACTGAATTTGCTATTCCTCTCTACTTGGTATTGCAAAACATTGGTAATTGATAGACAAATACATTCAACTAATATTATCTCTTATTAAGAATCAGATCAAATGGAATCATCTGTAATTTGGATAGGAAGAGGTTATGGTGAAGAGTAAAATCTATAAAAGAAGGGATAATGTGCTCTTTATTTATTTATTTAATTATTAGAGTAAAATACAAAACAGGTTTGCACAGAATCCAGCACCACTACCTAGACAGATTTTGTTCTCAGTTGCAAGAGAAGAGTTCTCATCCATTCCATTATATAGAGTGGTCAGGCTGTTACCTAAACAAGAAGAATTTATCATGCATACATATTCCAGCATATATCCTTGATTCCCAGCAACAGCAGTCATATAAATGTGTGTCACCCTTGGCTAATGTGACAGTGCAACCATCTGATGAGCAAGGACAGAAGGAATGATAAAAAAAAAAAGAGAACAGGATGCATTTTCAAGATAACATATTTGCTTCCTGCAGTAGAATTTTAAATAATTCTTTGAAAAATATTGGCACAGAATGACTGCAACAAATAATGAATTATAAATTTTATAGAGAACAGTATAGAAGAAAAAAAAAAAAAGAAAATGGGATGCATTTTCAAGATAACATGCTTGCTACCTGCAGTAGAATTTTAAATAATTCTTTAAAGAATATCAGCACACCAAGACTACAACAATTAATGACATATAAATTGTATAGAGAACAGTATAGAAGTTCCTTCCAATTCCCATTGTAATTCTACTGATTCCATTGCAAGCCTATTAAATAATCATCCACCATTTCTGTATTCACACACATGATTTTAAATTTCTATAAACACACTCTCATGAGACAATAGTGCTTCACCCTTTTGCAAAATACCCAAATGTACAGAAAATACAGCTAACAAAAAACTTAGCAGTCCTACCACAGGAATTAAACAATCATCAGATCGCTCTAATTACAAGGCATATTTCTTGGAGTGTGCCCTCTCTAGCACATATCACTGTGCATCTGTGCATTGCTTTAATTGCCAAAAGAAGCTTCCTCTCACACACACTTGTCTCCTTGGGAGAAGCTGACAGTACAAATATGCAGTGGATGTTAATTATTCAATGCACTACCATAAGGCACTCAGGTATTATGATGATAAGCACAATGTAAGAGCACATATAAAAAATAATAGAACAACCCACGCTGCAGGAGTCTGACAAAGCTGGAATAAATTACAAGAAGAAGCAGCAAGCGAACATTAATATCTCTACTAGAAAAATGGTTTTTAACAGATTCCAAGAACCTAATCTCCGTGTTTCTCTCCTGTCATTCATATTAGCAATAACCCTTATTTTTCAGACTGATTTACTTTTTCTTGGTCTTTCAGAGCACATAAGAATTATGTGCCTCTATGAGGTCATCTATGGCTCAACAAGACACATACAGTGTCTGCCATGTCTCCATTAGCTGCCAGTAAAAATACATGTGTAATACTTCAATTTGTTCTTTGAAATTCTGTAACTGCAACTCTATTCTCATCAACAGAAGTTCTGTATTGCTGCATACAGCTACCAGAAGAAATTAAACCAGGTTCAGGCAACATATTGCATGTTAGATCTAGCATAGTGCTTGCTGTATATGAAAGCAACTGATCTTTTACAGAAAGATTTTTGGTCTTACTTAACCCCAGGAAAATGGAAACACAAGCAACGAACAAGTTTGACTTTAAGGTTAATGCAGCAGAAACCATCTAATTCCAATCCATTCTCTTTCTAACCTGTGATTTATTTATTATTATTATTATTGTTTTTCAGCATTGTAACAGTTTAGTCGTACTTAAACAGAATTGTTTCAGAAGAAATAAGATTTTTAACATGTAGATGCTCATAAACATTAATACAGATTTTTAGAAAATAAGATAACCCTTCTGTTTAGACATTAACAAAATTAAATCACAAAGGAAGATGCAGTCTACATCTGCCATCTACTGTAAGAAGAACATACTGCAGGTCTTCTGCTTGAACTAAAATTTAAACAACAAAATAAAAAGATTATTAGATTGCCTTTATCATTTAGAGCTACTTCTGAAATCAAATCACAATTTATTTAAATATACACGAATAAAAAAGGGATGACAGCATAGATGTACTATAAAAAATATGCAAGTCTGTTGTTTGAAAAACAGACCATATTGTCAATTTTTCGTAAATTTAAAAATGGGGATTCAAATGGCACAAAGAAAATGACCTTATAATTTTAGAGTTTTCGTTACCACTGAGAAACAGCGTGTGAGAAACTACTATAAACATCATAGTGAAAGTATGAACTATTGGACTTTTTGTTCAATGCTTGCATACTTGTCTTAATATATAATTCCAGCTTTAAACCTCATTAATATACCCAGCTTCCAGAAATAGTGAGTAAAGATAACTTTTAAGTTAGGGCGTATTTTGGTTATGGGGCAGCCTCTGTAGATATGTCCACACTCCAAAGAGAAGTCCAATGAGAAGTATCAAGTGCTGGTTTCTCTATCATCTATACCATTTTTCAGCTTTCTCCCTGGATCTGTGCTGGATCGGTCCAACTGCATATCTGCAGGCCTTGAGGCTTTGAGGTCACAGATCTTTCTCTGACTGTCCTTTCTCAGGTTGGGCAGAGAACTGATTGAGAGCAGCCCTGAGAAGAAGGACTTGGGGGTGTTGGTGGATGAGAAGCTCAACGTGAGCCAGCAACGTGCACTTGCAGTCCAGAAAGCCAACTGTATCCTGGGCTGCATCAAAAGAAACATGGTCAGCAGGTCGAGGGAGGCGATTCTGACACTCTACTCCACTCTCATTAGACCCCGCCTGGAACACTGCCTCCAGTTCTGGAGCCCCCAACATAAGAAGGACATGGACCTGTTGGAGTGGGCCCAGTGGAGGGCCATGAAAATGATCAGAGGGCTGGAGCACCTCTCCTATGAAGACAGGCTGAGAGAGTTGGGGTTGTTCAGCCTGGTGAAGAGGCTTTTGGGACACCATATAGAGGCTTTTCAGTACTTGAAGGGGGCCTACAAGAAAGCTGGGAAGAGACTTTTTACAAGGACATGTAGTGATAGGATGAGGGGGGATGGCTTCAAAGTGGAAGAAGGTAGATTTAGATTTGGAAGAAATTCTTTACTCTGAGGGTGGTGAGGGACTGGAGCAGGTTGCTCAGAGAAGCTGTGGAGACCCCATCCCTGGAAGTGTTCAAGGACAGATTGGATGGGGCTTTGAGCAACCTGGTCTAGCAGGAGGTGTCCCTGCCCAGGGCTGGGGAGTTGGAACTAGACAATCTTCAAGGTCCCTTCCAACTCTAACCATTCTATGATTCTATGATTTAACAGCAGAGAGCTAATTTGTGTGAACTGACTGTAGTGGCAGACAGTCATCAGCTTCTTTTACCTGGTTAGACCAGTAATGACACCACCTGGGAAAAAAGATAGTGTCAAAGAGATATTAGTGCTGTATTAGTAGACCTTTCTTTAGAGCACAGGCAAAATTTTACTGTCTACCTAGGCAGATTTGGGCATGTTCCCTGTTGTATACCCATCAAGTGACCCAGATCCTGAGCAGTGAAGAAGCTTCTTCAATGGTCAGCTCCTCCTAATGACTTCTCACTCTCAGCTTTGGAAAAAAACAAGATTACTTTCTTAGGCTGTAAAGACCGTTTCTTAGAATCCCATCTGAAGAAGAGCATTAAAATAAAATCAAGTCAACCTGGAATAAAACTGTGACAAGCCCTCACAGATGTATTACTTCAATGTCTCTTCTCTGCAACATTCAAAGGCAGACATCTTCATCTTACCACACAACAGAAATTTGAAAGCTACCCTTTGACAGACTAATGCATGAAAAAGACCATCTGCTAGCTGAATTAAACTTATGCCACTAACAGATATCAGAATTATTTTTTTAAAAATCACAAAAAAAAAAAAGTCTTCTAATCTTTTTCTGCCTGGGAAGATAATATTTTGCATTTTCAAGATATCTATCTATCTAAATTTATAAGACATTTCTTATGCACATAATAAGACATAAGACTTTTTTTTGTTCTTTGTGTATGTGGATGTCTCTTAAATGAACCCTCTACCTTGCAAAAGACAATGTTTTTGAAAAAAAGCGACTTTTACAGAACATTTTTCAGCTGAAAAATGTCAACTCTTTCAGGAATATATATAGAATATATATATTTATATAAGCATCTAAGTTTTATGCTTTTTTTTTTCTTTTTTAAAAATATTGCTCAGAAGTGCTTTTAAATTGTGAACATACAATGTGCCAGTTGGGGGGACTACATCAAGTAAAATTTAGTCTGTTCTTTTCCTCTACCATTCTTGGTTAAATTTCAGTTCCCACCCTGCAAGTCCAACTATCACGCTGGTTTCTTTTCAGGAAGCAATAAGACTTTCACTAAAATACCAGAATGAACAAAGTTACTTTCATTATTTACTTCAGCTCTCCTGGGAAGGAAAGAGACACTGAGGATTTTGCTTTTGCTAACACTATTGGCAACAAGACAGATAAACGTGACAGGCTGCTTCCAGAGTTATCTGACGGGTGCTTCATCCTCCACGGCACTTGTTTTCCACTCTTTTGGATCTGGGAGATGCTACCACTCATTCCTAGCTCAGATACCCATCTTTTTCTCTTCCATGGAGACTGGGGAACAAGAGGGCGATGTACACTGCACATCATACTTTCATACAAAATCAGGACATGGCAGAAGGAGTCACCTGGACTCAAAAAGTAGTCTCAAAGACCTGGCAGCTCATTTCTGTCCCACTTGCTGCTTCTTCGGAGGTACTCAGTGAAAATCCCAACTCCTCTTACATACCACTGCACTCATTTCTGCTGAAAAAAAAAAAAAGATGTGAAGGAAAAAAAGATCACATTAATGTAAAAAGACCTATCTTTTGCTCAAAGACCCAATATGAGCAGAATGTCTGAATTAATTCTGCATGACAAGAATCCCTCCCAAACATGACAGGAAGCTACATTACCCGAATAATGAGGATTCAGCTGAGGTAAGTCAGGGAAACGCATGGACTAGTGTATGCAAATACAATGCCTCACTTAATGCCTAGAACATACAGACAAGTCCGAGAAGGCTCAGTGTTAATCAAAGCACATTAGAAGATTTTGAGAATATTCAAAATCCAATCACATTTTGCAACAGACATACCTGTCCTAGAAATTCAGTATAGTCTCTAGGGGATTTACGGTATATTTCTGAGCAGCAGAGCAAGTACAGCATGGTTTATAAAGATTTGCTACCACAAAATGCAGAAGGCAGTGACCTGTATAACTGCATATAAGGCTGCTATCCAAGCTTTGCATTAAGAGGAATTTCCTTCTCTCTCCTTGTCTCTCTTCCTCTGGGGAAGGGGATTTGAATTGCAGATAGCATCACTCATCATAATGCAACACTGTGAACAACTTGTGTATTTCAGGTACTCGACACTAATTTCAACAGAAAACTACTCTACCAGAAGATGTAACATCTAAGAAATAACTCCTCAGTTTTCCTTATTAGGAGCTTGTTTCTCCCTGCTTTTTCAGTTTTGGAAAATCCCTTCCGTAACTGCTGTGCTATACCAAGAGGCACTGGGAACTTCAATACTTGTGGAGAGGCTTGCTTTGAAAATCACAGCTGAACGCAGTCAAAACACCCAGTATCATGGGCAGGGAGTGCCTTTCTCTGTTCACAATTCAAGTGAAGAGTGCATATGGGAGAAATTACATGTGCCCAAACTTTTGCCTCCCTTCGCATACGCAGAAACTGAAAAGACGTTTGCCAATTTAAAATAAGTTTTTCACAGCCGGTGTACTGAGAAGACTACACATCTGCATTTTTTTCCCCCAAACAATTAACCTCCCCAAAATATTTAAATTGCAAGATTACATAAGGTAACTGTTTTATTTTATTTATCACTATGAAGGACTTTTATAGAACATTTTGGTCTAAACACCACCTACCATTTTGTTTTCTTATTTTTCAGTCTGCAGGACGAGTATACAAACACCCTTACTCCCATACAGTTGCAGTATCCCCCTAAGGCAGCCAACCAGCTGCAGTAACTTGCTCACCTAACTGCTAAGTTTCTTAATAATTGAAGGAGTTAAACATGAAAAGCAACAACAAGTTGATGTATTCCTCATGAAAAGAAGTGTAGTTTGCAGTTATTTCAACAACTGCCAAAGATTTTGAAAGTATGTAGTTATTTTTAAAAATATTAAAAAAGCTATCTGAGATGTATATTTAAGAAATATTCATGATGTCATAGAAACATAACCCTCATTGTAACTATGGTAGGCGGTAGAGAGGAAAGTTGCTTCTGTTTTTTATCTTCTAAATATTGATCCAATGCTTGACTTCTCTATTTCTGACACAGAACTCAAGTTCCTATCTTATGTGCATTTATAAACCTCGCTACTAGTTTTGTCCCAGAAATCTATTCTTTATCACAACGGGGGTAAATTTGGCCCAGTACTTTGCTCCAAATCATGGCAAATAACTTTTATAATAGCTGGCAAGCTTCTAGGCATCTCTGTCTTTGGGACTCTTTCTTCAAAATTAAACATAAAACAAGTTAGCAATGCAAGGAAAAAAATGTTATAAATAAATGATACTTAAAAAAAAATTTAATCAGGCTTCTGAAGTGTCTGTGCCAGACTGAATTCTGGTTTTAATATGTCACTTAAATTAACCTACAACTGAGGAAACCATAAGAAATAGGTCAACCTGCTGAGTGTCGTGGCCTCACAAAGGCAGGACTATGTTATAAAAGGACTCTTTGCTAATAAATTACCAGGTCTCAGGGTTACCACTAGACAATGCAGCCAAGACAGAGATCATTTGAAAATAAAAATGTCCTTTGTTACAGTCACAAAGAATGGACTAATTCCCTCCACTCTCTTTGCTCTAATCCTTGGTCAGTGAAACATTCTTGCTCCTAGTTACAAGGGCAATATAGCAGAATCATTTACCTTATGTTGCACTATGAGGCTATAAAAAAAAAAAAAAAGTAAAAAGCTGGATGCTTTACTCTGTTTTCCACATTTGTTGATAAGCAAGCCACACAGCTACTTTCTCACCTAGATTCCTATGTGTATTTTATCATTCAGATTAAATGGCTTATCCCAAGCAAAACGCAGACACACATATGAATCACAGCTTCCCTCCTGCAAAAAAAATAAAACTGTTTTGTGCTGCTCCTGTGGAGCAAAATAGTGATTGAGTCAGTGAAGCCACCTCCTTTATGATCTCCTCTTCCCCAGGGACCACATGGATGGAACATATCTACTGCAATTACTCCTATACTGCAAAACCATTCCCTTTTCTGGGAAGGATGGCACTATGGGGAGTACCCAGCTGATAATACACCCTTATTTTAGAACATGAAGACTATAAAAGAGAAAGTGAGTCTTCGAAAGACTGCTAGACTTATCATCTGTCTTTTACTAGCTGTGTTACGAAAGGTCTGCATTGCTTTTAAATGAGATATTTACCTAGAAAATTCACAGCATAGGAAAAACAAAATGTATTTTAAATACCATAGGACGGGTTCTCCTGAATTCCTCTGAATTTCACAGCACTCTCATCCATAAAATACGGACTTCAGGTGCTAGCCACTGGGAAGCAACGCCATTTAAAATGTGGTCCTGCACTTATCAACCAGCAGAGGGGGCAGGACGAGCAAGGGACATTCAAATATATTAAAGGCAATTTGTCTGCACTTTTATTTTCAGGAATAGCACTGAAAAAGTTATTAAAATAAGTTTGAAAAAGTAATCAGTTCCTACAACTAGCGTTGTCTTCGCTGTGTACAGTTCTGGTAAGTGTACAACTTCATGTCAGTAGTTCTGCACGAGCATATGCACTTCTTTCAATGGAAATGGGAGACTAGAGGTGATGGATTCCACACTAGATCCATAAACCTGCCACATAAATGAACGAAATTCATAATGACATATTAAAAAGAGAGGAGAAGTCATACACAGCCCTTTACATGCATTAAAACCTTTGGAGAATTCTGTTTTACTTGAAATGATCTTTTTCAGGTGTTTCTACTTTAAAGATAAGAATTATGGCATGAAATGTTACTATTAGTACTAAAATGACCACAAATATGATGTCATTTGACAGGAAATACTATGTAAATGCTTCTGTCTCAGAATTAGTATTTCTAAAAGCCTGCTCTTTGTCATTACTGATTAAAAGTCAATGATGCAACACCTATATGTTTTACTCCCCCACAAAGACATGGCCAGTGAGCACAGATGGAAAATGCCACACAAAAATGGTGGTGGTTATTATTATTATCATCTTCATCATCATTATTATTGTCATTGTTATATTTTACTGTGCAAATGCTTACACACAGAGCAAATCAGCAAGGGGAAAAAAAACACACGCAGCCTGCAGCAATGGCTAGATATCACAAAAGAAATCACATTTATTACTATTACATACAGCTCTACAACAGTGTAGCCTTCCCACACACACATTGAGAACCAGTCCTGGTGTGCATTATGCTCTGCTGTAGCGACACAACAGACAGGGTTTGTCTCACCTAAGCTGAGATGCTAACAGCATGAGCTGTTCACTGCAGGCTCTGTATATAATCCAGGGAGACAAACAGGCAGTTCTAGAGCACAATCCATCTGACTTGTTTTAGACATACAAATTAGGATAAGATGAACTGCACCCTAGAAAGAGGCCTCGGGTGATTAGATCAGATGTAGAAGTCTGCATTTTGTAAATGAACCGCACCCACACTGTCTGCTCTGGAGGGCCCGTCATCTCAACAGACTAGGCAGGCAAAGGGGAGAAGCTGAAGCACTGGCAAAATATAGCAGTGCTCTTATAGCTCACTGCTCCGTACACTGAACATGCTGGGTTTGGGGGGATTTTGTGTCCATAGTGTCCTTCTCATTTTTAATTAAAGGATTCCACTGACGATGAGTGAATTTGATCCAAATCCAAAAGTAAAGAAATAAAAAAAAAAACTAATAAACCAGTATTATCTCTAAAACTGACCTATGATCTAAAGCTGTCTTCATGCTTCATTGAAGAGCCTCTGCCTAGAATTTTGCTCCAAGCTCAATCATTTCCTGGTACAGCTGTAGAGAAAGATTACAAATACGGTCACAATTTTAACTGTCATTACCCCTCTACAACCAGCACATTAAGGCTGCAATTTACCTGCTATTGTGAGACTCAGAACATTTCAGCCACTGGTTTAGCAAACTGCCTTAATCATGAAAGTGATGGAGTGATAACAAATGAAAAAGTCTGGGATTTGAGGACTCTGATGGTCATTTTGAGCTCAGGTTGAATCACAGCATGATAGGCAGGGTTAGAGTGGGTGGAAGAATGCTATTTATTCCTGTGATTGCAAAATGTGAGTTGTATTCTATATTAAAGGTCTTTTGGAGGATCAGAAGTTATATTTGATGCTGATGTTGAGCTAATAGTTTTGTTGGTTAAATCTCCCTGGGATATCCAGACATTCCCAGGTTTTAATAGGGATTCTCTGAAGGGGATAGTAGCTGACTTCAGACACACACTCTTTAATTTCAGGGGGACTATTTCAGCATATTTGAAGTTATGTACCTCCTTCAGTACCCTTTTGAACTGGGACCTAAATGAATAAAAAGCTATTATGCAACTGAATATACCAAGGTTTTTATGCATTCTTATAGAATTGGTTTGGTTTTCAAGAAGGCAAATATTCTGCTCTCCCTAAGATCAGCTTAGTGGATGTTGCATCCACAGAGTATAAGCAGACTATTACAGCTCTTCTAAAAAATCTGGAATTGAAGTTTTGCTCTAAGGGTAGCAAAATCCTTCCATTGAATTTTCATGAGGAAAATTAAATTTTCAATAAGCTATATTCTTAAGGTGGCATATAAGGATATTTTAACTTTAATGTACAGCAGAGCCATATCTGTATGCATTCAGACACTTAACCTTACCAGAAACAGTTGCTCCTTTAAATTAGGGCAGTTACAATTGTGACATGTATCTACAGACACATTGCACTAGGGCTTTCATCAGAAAAAAACTCAATACTAAGCAAGCTCCTCAGACAATGCACCATGCACACTGATATAGTATACTCATACAGTCCAGTAGTTCACATATAAGTTCTGGGTTTTGTGATACCAATCGCCCCACTGTTAACATGAATTATTCTGGTGCTGTTTTAGTATCAGAAAATCCTCACTGCAAGCATCAGAGAGTTAAGTTAGGTATTCATGGGTTCAAAAACCTGTAATCTTGCTGTTTGAACTCCTCACATGGGTCCTACAAAAGCATGTCAAGCTGACCCATGGTAGTCAATTCTTATTGCCCTTATCTAAAAGGATTCCCTGCTGCAGAACAGTCCTGTGCTGCAATGGTAATGGCAGGAAAATGAAAACAGACTCTTTTATATCAACAGGAGCTTCATTTATAGTGCACGCATACTGTAAGAGCAGTCCTGGGTTTCCTACCAGCATGCCTGAGCCTAATTACACCTGCTGTAGTCCTGAATCACCAGCCAAAGGCCTGGAGTAGTACTTCAGTGCCTTGCTGAATTCAAAGAATAGCTGAGATGGAGCCTGCAGACAACTAATGTGCTCTAAGAACAATGTGACAGTCGTTTCATGGGGCGAACTGAGGGATATCGAGGGAGCTGCCACAGAGACTACACATTGTTGCAGAGCAACAGTACTGTTTTGTGTACTGCACTTCACTCTAACATTTACACTTGAAAACTAAGCTATTCAGACCCAAATAAAACTGAGTCTCCTGGACTAATTTTTAACACCAGGGGGTTTGTTTGTTTGTTTTTCCAGCTGATGCATATTTTTTCTGTGTATACATCCATCATTTTTCTACCTGGTAAGTAACAGAGTCTCTTTCCAGTATTCCTTCTTTTTCCAGTTTCCTATGCTGTCTTCTTCTTTTGTGTCCTTGTTGTGGTTCCTAACACACTCACTACACTCAGCCCCAGTTGCTGCTGCATAGCACTAGTCAAAATAGGGGCAGCATTCTGGTGTGCCCTTCAGACTTGTTTCTGTAGTCTGAAACATCTGCTTCTTTTGCATTTCACCTTTCTCATAATGCAAAGGTGGAAAGTCTCTGGCTCCTGGGCAACTTCTGGCTCTTGAGACATTCAAGTTAAAAGACTAGCTACTAGCACAAGCAATATATCTTGCTTGTGAAGGCCAGTACCCTCAGTGACACCAGGATCCCAATCTGGCCTGGCTTTAGAGGGGGGAGAGTCCCCTTCTTCATGTAGCCATTGCCATCTCCAGTGTCCCTGCGGCTGCATTCAGCATCTGGACAGTGTTTTAAGGCTCTTAATCAATTAAAAATACCAACCTAATTGTCAGGAAAGCTGAAAAATCCTACTCTACTGTGTCCTTTCTATAACCACCTCTTGACCATATTCTAACATAGGTATTTTTTGTGCTAGATGAGACAAATGATTCGTTCTGTCCACAGCTTCACTTACATGCTCTGTTAAGCTTCTCAGTTCTTCGTTCTAGTAGAACTTTAATTCTGTGTAAAACACAACTGTAACTGTTGACTGAAATCTCCCTTCCACGGAATAAAATAACTGTTGAAAATGAAAGGGAATAGAAATACAGACCATAATGAAAGTCACTGACAAGCTACGCCCAATTCTTGTTTTCATATGATATTATAGACAAACTGTAAGGTACTCCAGCTAGTCACAGATATTTTACATCTCCAGGGCACAGAAATTGGAGCTGATAGCACATTAAATGAATTTTCAAGGTTTTCCTGGGACAGCAGACTAATAATATTAAACCTATATATTCTAGAGACAAAACAATGAAGGAGTAAGGGGATACTGATACAAGGATTTAAAGAAATCTAGGGAAAACAAACTCTCTGGTTAGCTTACCCAGACCTGAAACATCTTCAAAACAAAAAACCCTAAACCACCACCCCATGCCTTTATGAATAATAGAGTAATTAACTATGCTTGACCAAACCTTAAAAACTGAAACAGGGATTTTTCTTTGGATAAAATTAAATGCATCACATTTTTAAGTTACCTTCCCCAGAAATTCAAACAGAAGCGATGTTATAACTTCAGTGAGAAAGCATGATTTCATTTTGCCTGTGCATGTGAAATACTGTTAAATAAAAACACTCAAGGCAAGGAACTTGAGCAGTGGTGGTCTCATCACCTGAGCTGCTTAACTCTTAGCTACAGAGGTGGGGTTTAGACTATGCCAAGTAGCAGTTACTGGGGCAGTGCTTGGGCATAGTTCAGGGGAAAGCACATGCTGTCTGCCATTCCCAATATGTAGCCTGAACTAGACTGCACCAGGTTTGGTTCCCTTCACACTCCATACCTCAGCAGGATTTGCAGAGCCTCAAGCATCCCTGCTGGCCCTCATGCCACATCCCAGTTCTTGCAAAAGGTATTCTCAGATTTATGGTATGAAAATACCCACCCAGGGGGCTGCCCTCATATTGTATCAAACATTTTGAACTGGAAAAACAAATAAACCAAAATAAACCCAAACAAAACAACTCCAAAAAAGAAGCCCACAAAATGATAACTATGTCCTACCAAGCATGGCATAAAGCCCAGAAGAGACCCAGAGCCAAGCAAAGTTTGGTTGCAGCCAAGATGTAACACTTGGTCTCAAAGCCAGAGAAAGGTCCCTAACCATGTTTTATTTAGCAGTAGAGACATAGTCATTGCATCCGTCTAGCTATCATCTTCTCGTCAACATTAGCTAGCAGCAGATGTTGAGGGGAAATGTGTATGAAAAACTTCCACAGGCACATCTTTCCAAATTCTAGCAATCCTCTGGTTTAGAATTTCTAGGTTCAGATGTTGAATCCGGACTCCTGTGCTTGATAGCTGAATATGTTCAATGCTCTTTTTGGGACTAACACACACTGTTGGCTTCCAGAATGTCTTGTAACAGATGAGCCCTACAATTTAATTTTTCTTTCTGTAGAAAAAAAAAAAATCTTTCTGCTTTTTTTTTAAATCTACTGTGCAATTAATTCATTGGGTGACATCTTGGATTTTCTTTTCACTAAAGAATGTTTATTTACAAAGCTTCTTTTCTCTCAAACTCTTCCATACCTTGGTCCATAATTCCTAATATTTCTTATCTTCCCTGATTCTATTGTGGGCCTTTTGTGTCTTTTTTTTAATCCTGTGGACTTTAACTGCATTCATTAATCAAGATGTGAGTGCATGATGCATAGATGAACTATAGCACAATGATGTTCTTTCCCAATAAGTCTAATAATTCCTAACATTGCACTGCATTTTGACTGTGGTTGAGCATTTTGCTGATGTTGTCACAGAACTATCACAAAGACTCCAAGATATCTGCTGGGAGGTAGTACAGAAATTACAGCTTAATTGTGTACATATAGAAAGTATATCAACAGACTATCACCTGCTTTTGCTGTCCAGTTTTAATAACCTGTAAAGCACATACCCAGAAAACTAATTATTAGGTTAAATATAATATCAAGACAAAAGAAGATTATACACGTATCTGAAAAATATTGATTTTCCTCAGGACACTAACTTCATTGAACAAATAATACTTATCTACAAGAATATGAAGTGCACTTTAGTTTGTTAAATAGTTATACTTCTAACTCTTTCAAGTCTATAATCCCATGTTGTGCTGATGCCTTAAAGTTGATTCTGCACTACTTGCAAGTTATAAAAATGAAGAGCACAATAACTTAGATAGTATGACTGGTCAGCGCAATATATAAGCTTCTACGTACAAAATACAATAGTGGCTATGCAGAAGCGCAATTCCCTATCATTAATAGCGCAGCTGCAGCTGTACCTATTTATTTCTCTGTATTACTCATAACAAAACAGTAGCATTTTCTGTCCCCTTTGCACTCATGCAAATGACTTCATAAGCAACAAGGCAACGATGAAACGCTCCTTTTTCAACTCATTTTTGCTGTATGCCCCCTGGGATGGTACAAGAGAAGCCTTTTGTCCCATATAACTTACATTTAAATGGAAAACACAGAAATGTGTTAAAAGAATAACTATGAATTATTAAAGGAGATGTGTGAAGCAAAAATTTTCATTTTAAACAGGTAGGAACAAAGAAACAACTTTCCTGCCATGTGATCAGCATCCTCTGGCTAGTACTTGTTTTTCTTTGACTTAGACATTCATGTAAAATCACTAGTTCAACAGCATAAAAGATAACAAAGGAATTCCACGTGGCAACGGTTTCCCAAATACAGGACCAAAGAAGTCCCTATGGACCTATACAGTGCATTCCTGACAGACAACAGTAATGTAAGATGTATTTAAAGCAACTGAATAGAGAGATCATCCAACTTTTATTCCAAATAAATTCATAATATATTTAATTATTCATTAAATCTTTTCCTTATCAAACTCTATAATTTCCTATTCTGAAACTATAATTCAAATGTAAAATAAGAAGAAACTTTTTTAAAAATCATAATTCAGCTATCATTGTATTTCTCTTCTACCAAATTCCATCAAGAAATAACTGTCTTTATCTGTACTTAATAACTCATTTTTCATATTATACAAGTACTTTTAGGGCTTTTATATTGTGTTCCTAGAGTCTGATTTTATTCATTTGTAATATAACCATTTTATAGAGTCTCCAAAGAATAATTCAGACAAGGAGTTGGCACAATAATGTGTCTCACATTGAAAAAAGCCGATTTTTGGAGAGAGGGCCACTCTGTAAGATATGAAAGTTATCATTATCCTTATAGGGCCAATTCAACTTAAAACTTCTGAAGTTAGTTATGCATTCTAAAAGGCTTTCCAAAGAACAGAGGAAAGACTATTTGGAGCTTTCAGAAAATATTGGTGGCATTAATATGTAGAAATACCCACACCTTTTCATATATTTCAGCACATTACCCTTGTGTAAATAGAACTATTAATTTCTCTTTATGAGCAGATAAATACTGGATAAGATCAGAAATCAGAGAAACAATTTTCTATGATTTTCTAGGTGACTTTATTGGATCTCAAGATATATAAAGGATCCAGGCAAAAACAGCTGGTTTCAGTCTTTCCCCACTCTTGCTTGTATACAAATGGGCTTATCATCAGTTGCGACCACTACTAGCTCTTGCAATACAGTGCATGGACTCATGATGTATTTCATAATGTTTAAAAGAATGTTTAAAAAAGGCATTGAAGCATAGTGGAATTCAAATGCTGAGGTCAATCCAGATGTGTCCAATAAATACTAGGCTTTGCTTTAGTTCACAACTTAAGGAGAAATCCACTGCTTGTCCTCTTCTGAAGAAGTCGTCACTGCATACCTGAGTACACCATTCACAGTTGTGCAGGTGGAGCAGACCCTGTGCATCTCCCAGGCCATGGACTACAGGTGGACAGTTGTATGTTCTTAAGTTCCTTTCCTGGATCAGTAGCTGTATGTCATTTGGCATATGCCATTGCTAGGGACACACCATTTGGATGAGGAGAATAGTTGCAATGTATTAAAATCCTTTTTTTTTAACTGACCTTAAGACATACTTTTTCTTGCTGGTTTTAACATTATAAATCTAATTAAAGCAGAATTATGACAATGATTTTAAGCTATGAGAAGCTTATAAGATACATGAGAGGATATTTTCAGTCCAATGGTGCTTAAAACTATGACAATACAACACACACCACTGTTTTTGTTGCCCACAACAAATTACAGGGTTTGGTTGGAAAACAATAAATAAAATACTTCACAGTTGTGGTCTCTGTGTATTTGGTGGCTAGAGACCTAACCGGTGTGAAACTCCCCTGTTACATTCAGCATGCCTGGAGCTTTTCAATCAGTGGAAAGTTAACAGTGAGTTTGTCACAAACTTGTGCCATGTAGTTAAGAATTAATACTGACCCTTTACCTTTGCTATCGGGCTAAATTAAAGACCCTGCAACAATGTGTATTTAAATGTTTCATAGAAAAGGCATTTATACAATTTCTTCTTAAGAGAAGAGAGACTGTATATTGCCACCAGCATTCACCTTCATCTTCTTTCTAAAAACACGTATGCACAACCCTTTGGGATGGTAAATCATGTGCAGCCTGAGAGATGCAGGCTCAAATCTAAGACCAGGAAAAAATCAACCTTAGTTAGCTACTACCTGGTTATGTAAAAACAGACACCATACTCTTCTTATCTGCTGAATCAAGTCCTAACTTTCACAGTTTTCCCCGAGGGGAAATGGTCAAATTATCTGACCCGCAGTTTGAGAATTCTATATTTACGTATTGGCACCAGGCTTTTCAAGGCATAAATTAACAGCAGAAAAAACCTGCCCAGACATAATTACTATATTAAAAGACAGCAGGTAGCAAGTTTTTGGAAGCATTTTTACTTAGAACACAGCAGAGGGTAAAATTAATTTCTCAATTATCTTAAGCAACCTGTTATTATAACACACTTCTGAGTCACAGGTACACTTATCAACAGCATCAATTTTTCACTAGATTTCTCCATTTTTTCAGTCCCAAAAATGTTAGCTAGACCTACTGGTGAGCATTAATCACAGTTAACATTGTGCACTTTTTCAAAGTATACTTTTTCAAAGGCAAACTGTATTACTCAGTAGTAGGAGTGAGAAAATATATCAAAAGGAGATTTTTGTTATTCCCTTTTTTCACCTCCTCCTTGTCTCTCCTCCCACTTCCCTCTCACCCTTCCCTTCCTCTTCCTCCAGGAAAGAATCACGTGCAAATTTCCACAAGTTCTTAATTAAATGGAACTGTGGCTGATCAGAAATGATTTAAAAATGTAATATTGATGAAAACTTTCAGATAACTAAATGCACCTGCTTATGTATTTAGACATTTCTGAAGCAGACCAATTTTTTTTTTTTTTTCAGAACAAAACCCCACATCCCACAAGGCAAGATGACTGTCTCAGTATGTTGGTGACTTATTCAGCACCTCGTTCGTGGTAGCAGACCAATTTACAAGCTTTACAAGTTAATGACTATAGTCAAGGGAGTGAGCACTTGGCAAACTTAAGTATTGAACCATCCAGTAATCACCTTGCAATATCTAAAAAAGTAAAACATCTGAACATTTGAATTTGTCACTTTCTGGTTTGGACAAGCAGAGTGATGAGTGTAAGTAATCCAGTTCTGGCAATCTTTATCTACAGAGAACTCTCATTCAGTTTATTAGCAACTATATGACCAGTAAAAGCCACAAAAAGAGCGGGAAATAAACAAATCAAAGTATTTTCAGAATCACACACAGGGTACAGAATTGTGACTTTGCCTGGGATTAAGATTTGCCAATGTTAGCTGTGATGAAAGCTCAACTTGCCTTGCATAACTGTAACATTAGAGACTTTGCCATTTCCTGGTTATTAATAATGAAACTACCATTAACATCTTAAACAGAAAGACAGCAGAAGAGGAACAAATGCACCTCTGGAAGGAATTAACCACTTCTGAAGATGATTAAAGAAGTGGATGTAAAGTTTTTTGTTAAAAACTCTGAGACTAAACTTTCAGTTAATGAAGTACAGCGTATGGGTTGTGGCTTGATTAATAAAGTCTGCAAATGAACAAAAAGTGGTAGCAGTAATGAAGACAAAGTAGAGCTCAAAAACAGATTGCCCGTAGTAGAAGAGGGAAAAACACTCTGTATATTCATTCAGAAGTTTAGGGAAGTAGAACACCAATACAAGCCCTGAAAACAATTAGTTCTTTTCATATTTTTCTTTTCCCTCATAATGTGTGAAGGCCATCATCTGAGGGCATATATTGATGAGAGGCAAAAGTAATAAAGATATGAAACCAGATGTGTCATTGAACTTGAGTGGGTGAACTCCTGACTTCATCGTAATCCTGCGGCTGCACCTGAACACCTTTATGTGCTGCAGGCCCAGGGACGGGGTCCTGCATGATCCATGCCTTGCATGCCTCGTAACTATGGGCGCAGCTGTACGATACCTGTTGTGGGGTGGCACAGATGTGTGTCCAGGTAGCCTGGCACAAGCTTGCCCAGGCCATTTCCAGAAAATTGTTGCTTTCAGCCAGTGCTTTCTATGTCTACACCTAGAGCTGACACTGGAAGAGTCATCATTGCAATGAGGACTGCAAATGATTCAGCTTAGAGAGGAAACTCTTCTGCCAGGTTTTCCACTTGCCTTAGAGCAAAAACGTTCACATTTTTTTTAGCGTACCTTTAGCGTGTCTAATACAAAAGTTATGCCATCCTTTAATAAAACTCTTTGAGGTCTAAGGCAAGCAACTATAGAAATGCATAATGATATTATCGAGGTTGTTTAGCTGCAGGAATTTCAGAGGCATCAATGAAGACACAAAATGCATGCAGCACTGAAAACAGCATGCCACAATTTTAGCCAATGAGCCTTTGCTATTGCATGCCTTGTGTTTCAACAGTCATGAAAATGATAATGGGCAATCCAAGAGTCTTTCAGCTGAACAGAGATATTAATATTTAACTTTTTTTAGCTTGTGAAAGTTTAGGTCTGAATACAGTATTTTTCCTCAGATTGTTGATGCGTGAATCTTCACAGTTAATCATTCTATGGTTACTTATACAAAGAAAAAACCTGCTACTTCTATTTCTGTAGAGTTCTTCCACACATTACAGAGACAATCTTGTTACAATACCAAACTCCATTAAAAATAAAATAGAAAGAAACAAGAAGGAGTTATAAAAGATATATTAATTTTCATTCTTCAGGGCATACAATAATAATAAGGTTGGAGGAAAAAAAATTGCCTTGGGCACACTACATCTGTTCAAAAGATGTAAAGATGTCTTGCATAAAGTATCTGAGATGGGGCAGATTTAATGGCAGAGTAATAACTATGCCACAGGTAAAATTAAATATGACACTTCCTATGATCCCAATTCCACATATGAGTAAGGAAGATCTAAATTTTGGTTGTTATGGGGAAGTAAGTTATCAGCTTTTTTTTTCACACATACCAATTATCTACAGTAGAGAAGTAGTCTTGTCAAATAACCTCATTTGGAACACCAAAATTGTGTTCTGTGTCATGGGTTTTGATACAAACCCCAAAAATCACTTCTTGGTCAGTGTGTGACATGAAGTGGGAATAAAATGTTACAAGCAAGTGAGAATAAGAAGTTATGGATTCTATTTCACTGTTGCTCTTTATTGAAAGGAATGGGCACTTTATTTTTTAATAATTTTTTTAATTTTTTCCTTACTTGTATTTGTAATACTCAGACATTCAACAGACTCAACAATTGCATGCTACAGTGGCAGTAGTTTGAGGAGCAAGACTATGTCTCCACACTAATCTGTGATTATCATTGAGAAGAAACTCTTAGTTCTCAGGACACATTTTTCTTTTGGTTTTGTTTGGGGATTTTTTTTCCAGAAAGGCTGGAGAGCAAGTATCTGGTTTAGACTACAAGGGAGAAACATTACTTCCCCGCACAATTAATTCCATAATAATTTTTAAGGTTCTCAAGATTAAGTAAAGGAATGAAAGTAATAAACCGTGTAAATGGGCATTACAGAAATAGAACACTTTAAAAATCAGAAAAAAAATATGGAAATTAAATGAAATCAAGAATTTCTATCAAATATAATAAAAGACAGGTGTTTAGCAATTAAGAGGGATGATTATTGTAAGAGGGGCAGCTGAAAATGGTAAGAGAACAGCTGTTCCTTAACATTACTTCTATATTAATTCTATATTAACAAAGAATGTTTGTTTTTCATTTGCTTTCCTGAAAATATTACATTACTGTTAACTTAGAAAAGAAATTGGAAGCTAGAAATAATACTTTAATTAGCAGCTTCATAATACTGTGAAATTGCACAATAAAAATAATTTCTGAACATTTGTGTACTGGTCTTAAGCATCAGTTGGGTGGCTATTGCATAGTTATTCACTAGGTTGACTGAACACTAAAAAAATGCTTCTCAACTACAATTCCTAAAGAAATCATCATATCATGGAGGAAACAAAGCAAGTCTCCTAGAGAATCATCTGTTGACTCAACAAATGTGCTTTCCTCCCTCCTTCTTTCTGGTCCAAGCAAGCCCTAATGATACAATATCTCACTCTCTCTTTTCAGAAGATATTTTAACGACCAGGTATTTTACATTATTTATTTTCTAACTGATGAAACATTTAGAATTATACTGCCACTCCAGCGTTTCACAGCACTAAACTCATAAGGATGATTCACATTTTATCAGGGTAGTTTGAGACAGGTTGTCTAATGACCAACACTGACATTATATACATCCAAACATACAACAGATATAAGATTAGATTTTTTAGCCTTAGCCTCTTATTGTTGCAAATGCCATTTTGCACACACAGCTTGATTGAAAAGGAGTTTTGATACTCTTCATTGACTACCCTACCACCACAGCAAGCTGAAGAGGAAGACTTCCCACTTCTGTAGGAAAGAAGACTGATTTATGTCTACTTCTAGAAGTCCTATTGTAGATAATGTGGATATAGATTACAGATTGTGTCAAAATCCTCTTTAAAAAATAAGTGAAATGTAATAATGAAAAATGCACATAAAATATAATATTTACCTCAAACTTATCTGTACTTCATGAGAAGAGGGGGTTTTTCCCCTTTTCTTAACCTAATTCTCTTCTGCCTTTGGTGTCTGCCCAGTCTGCTTTTACAAAGTGTTTGATCTATACTGGCAGGATTGAACAGACTGAGAAAAGGCCTGTGCTGTTGTGTGATAACATGATCTAACACCCAAACACTAAGTGAGAAAGTACAGACATCAGCTGTTGATTGTATTGGTTGCTCCAAAGAGGCTTCAGGTGGGACCACAGCAACTATTTTTTGATTCTCCTCTGAGCTGGTGTTACCAAAAGTACACCCCTAACCAGGACAGAGATCCCTACCAAAACCCTGGCAACCATTTTTACCCCTACACACTGGTGCACAGTCACTGTGTGTTCTTGTCTTCACCACTGTTAAGCAGTGTTAGCGTTATAAACTTTATTCCTTGTACCAATTCTAATCTTTATACTCAGCCTATGAAGAAGTGGGCATGCTTCTCCTCTGAACTCGCTTCACATGCCCTAACACTTATCATAGCAACAGGACCAATTTTGTGTGGGTTTTTTCAGTCTTGAGTCAGGATGCATTTCGAAGTTATCTTAGTTATTTACATTGCTATTTTATGTGATTTTTGTGTGTGGTTGTTCACAAATTTAAGAGAATTATCATACAACTATATCTGAATGTGTTTTTTTTTATTTTTATGCAATTGGAGTTTATCATACATGAACTAACAAGGAAAAAAAATCAAACCTTTTACCAAATATACTAAACCTAAAACAAAACACGGGCTGCTCAAGGAGCTAGTTAGTAAGGTGCCCTGGGAATCTGCTTTTGAAGTATTGGGTTCCACAAATGCTGCCTGCTTTTTAAAAGCCATCTATTAAGAACGCAGGATCAGGCAATTACAAAGTGTCAGAAGTCAAGCAAGCAGGGCAGAAGGCCAGCTTGGCTGAGCAGGGTCATTTTCTAAAACTTAGGCAGAAAAGGAAAGTGTATGGACATGGGAAGCAAGGACAGGCAACATGAGAGGACTACAGAGATGCTTTTCACCAGTGTAGGGAGAAAATTCGTGTGGCTGAAGCTCAGTTAGGGTTCAAGCTGGCCAGCACTGTGAAGGACAACAAAAAGGGCTTTTGAAATATGTTAATGGCAAAGGGAGAATCAGAGATAACATAGGTCTTTCGCTTGATGAGGTCAGTTACCTCAAAAATAGGAATGTAGACAAAGCAGAGAAGTTTAAGGCCTTCTTCACCTCTATCTTCAACATGATGATGGGCCCTGGGAGCCGCAGAGCCCTGTGTTGGAAGACCGTAACTGCATGGATGATGAACTCCCATCCAACCTTGAACTTGTTTAAGACTTGCTGCTCCAGCTGGATGTGCATAATACTATGGGGCCCAATGGGATTCATCCCAGAATACTGCAAGAGCTGGCCGATGTCATCGTGGAACCTCTCTCCACTATTTTTCAATGGTTTTTGGAGTCTGGAGACATCCCAGTCGACTGGAAGCTGGCAAATATTGTCCCAATTTTCAAGAAGTGTAAGAAGGAAGACCCTGGTAATTACAGGCTTGCCAGTCTCACTTCATTGCCTGGTAAAATTATGGAGAGGGTTATTCTGGGAGTTATTGAAAAACACTTGAGAGACAGTGCAATCATTGGTAGTAGCCAGCTCGGGTTCAAGAGGGGAAAGTCCTGCTTAACTAACTTAATTTCCTTTTATGACAAGGTCACCCATCTAGTTGACCAAGGGAAGCCAGTAGATGTGGTAGGTTTGGATTTTAGCAAAGCTTTTGATACTGTCTCCCACAGTATCCTTCTGGACAAAATGTCCAGCACACAGCTAAACAAGTCCATAATACGTTGGATGAGCAATTGGCTGACGGGTTGGGCTCAAAGAGTGGTAGAAATGGGGTTATGTTAGGCTGGTGGCCAGTCACCAGTGGGGTTCCCCAGGGCTCAGTTTTAGGGCCAGGGCTCTTTAATGTTTTTATAAATTATCTGGATGCAGAAATCAAATGTACATTAAGTAAGTTTGCCGATGATACTAAACTAGGAGGAGCTGTGGACTCCCTTAAGAGTAGAGAGACCTTATAGAGAGATCTGCATAGACCAGAGTGTTGGGCAATCACCAACCATATGAAATTTAACAAGAGCAAGTGGCAGATTCTCCACCTGGGATGGGGTAATCCTGGTTATACACATAAACTGGAGGACAAGAGGCTGGAGACCAGCCCCGTGGAAAGAGATCTGGGGATTTGGATAGATGGCAAGCTGAATACAAGTTAACAGTTTGCCCTGGCAGCCAAAATGGCCAACTGTGTCCTGGGGTACATCAAGCACAGCATAGCTAGCCGGTCAAGGGAGGTGATTGTCCTACTCTGAACTGCACTGGTGCAGCCCCACCTCGAGTACTGTGTGAGCAGTTTTGGGCACCTCAATACAAGGACATTAAGCTATTAGATTGTGTCCAGAGGAGGGCAACCAAGATGGCGAAATGTTTCAAGGGCAAGACTTAGGAGGAGCGGCTGAGGTCACTTGGTTTGTTCAGCTTGAAGAAAAGAAGGCTGCGGGGTGACCTCATGGCAGTCTACAACTTCCTCAAGGGGGCTAGCAGAGGGGGAGGTGCTGATCTCCTCTCTCTGGTGATCAGCGATAGGACATGAGGAAATGAAATGAAGCTGCATCAGGGAAGATCAGATTGGACATTAGGAAAAGGTTCTTCACTGGAAGGGTGGTCGGTCACTGGAACAGGCTCCCCATGGAAGTAGTCACAGCACCAAGCCTGTCAGAGTCCAAGAAGCATCTGTACAATGCTCTTAATCATAATTATTTTTAGGTAGTCCTCTGAGGATCACGGAGTTGGACGCGATGATCCTTATGGGTCTCTTCCAACTTGAGGTATTCTGTAATTCTATGATAAATGTTCATAGGTAAAATATCCATATCTAGTCTTAGCCTGTTGAAGTGTATTTAAGCTAAACTGAGATTTCTGTCTTCAGTGTCATTTGTTAGATCTTATACAGCACATAGGTGCCTAAAAATCAGAGATTACAGTGCGTAGATTTAGATGCCTTGGGGGTGATTCAAGCTTATGTACCACATGAAGAAACTACTGGGACAAAGGAAATAACTCTAGTATCACTGTTAAACTGTTTTATTTTTTAATTTCCTGAGATGAAATCCAAAGTTTAATTCTGAAAAAAAAAAAAAAAAGAATTTATGTTAAGTCAATAACTAGCACCAAAACATCAGCTTGTAATGTCACTTTTTGGATGAGAGATAAAAGACAATGATAAGATATGGAAGACATGGGAAACGCTGAAGACAGGTGGGAATGATCTAAGGCAGCAGATAAATGATTAATGAATGATGACTGAGGCAAAATTTTAAAGTGAGATAGCTTCCTCAACCTGCTTAAATGAATGTGGTCAAACAAAATGCTTAATAAAACTAAGAAGACTTTTTGCTTTCAATAATTGATTTAACTAATAATTATTTAGAAATAACTGTTTAAAGCAAGATAGCAGTATACTCTTTACATAATAATTAGCAATATTAGTTGGGATATAATTTAAACATTTAGAGGTGCACAAATTGTTCCAATAGTATAAAAAGGCTTCTGGTATGAAAAGTAACTTGGCAATGAGATTAAATAACTGTATTGTCTAAGACTTCTATCTTAATAAGGCAATTTAAAAAGAGAGATTAATATATTTCAGTGGTTCTAAACAAAGTATAAATGACAAAACCACTATATTTAACATGATCATGTCTAATGTGTTTGGCATTCTGTTCCTATAGCTAATAACACATTGAACTTAAAAGGCCTTTCATGCAGTGACTGCAGTGTACTTTGCAGTTATATGAAACAACAAATATCCTGAGATGAAGCTGTTATTTCTGCTGAATATTGATTTTGCTGGGTTTTTTTACCACTGACCTAAATGGGGTGAAAATTTTACCCTTGCAAGTATCCATACCTGAGGGAATACAATTCATTCCTATTCAAACTGGACATCTATCAGAATCAGGAATTAGTGTGAGTCCTCACTAAACTATTTTTAAGACACTTTACAGTCTGAATGCAACGAGAACAAAGCTTTCGAGCAACTGTATTTCAGCATGGTGAGTTAAATGTTTTAATGATTTCATACTGTTACTTTCTCACAGCGTACACAATAAGAGTGAGCCTATGCCAGAACAATATTTATTTTGATTCACCAAAGCTATTCACTTAACAGCAGGAGAGATGCCTATATGAGGTATTTGGAACAAAACTTACCTCTAGGGTTATGCTTTGTATGGGGAATATCTTAATTAAGTTCCATTGCAATATTGAAACTTGAGAATGAGGTCGTAGCCTGCTGTAGCATGAAAGCCTTTAATTTGCACACTTCTGTTCTATTGAATAATCAAGGAAAGTTTAATTGAGCACTCTAGAGCCCTGGGTGTTCAGAGTTTCTATGTACTTATATTGTGTTCTCTGTGCTGTGGTTTAACTCCACATAGTTATTTAGGAGCTCATTTAAGGCAATTAAAAACTACAGCTGGGGTTTTGTTGGACTGGCTGTGCTCAACCTGGTTGGGTAATTACACTCAAATGGATACCTTGCACCCACTTCAGCCTCAGACTAGCAATGCTTTGTGTGTGAAACAGAAAAGCACTTTTTTTCTGGTTAGAGTTTTTATTCTTACAAAGAAAAAAACAAATATAATGTGTGCTTTGCACTAGAGTCATAAAAATTATTTCTTCACTGCTGATAGCAATTCACACTAAAGTGACATTTTTAAAAAGAACCCAAGGTAGCATATATTCAAAATATTTTGGCACCTCTTGGGATTTCTTAGTATTGGCCTAAATCCCATTTTAGATTCTTTGAAATGCTTACTAGCCTCAAACCTCAATAACTTGAAGTGTTAGCTGGGGCTCATAAAACGACAAAAGTGTCATTTATCTGTCAGTAGTTGCCTAGGTCTAAAAAGCAGGTCCTCAGGAGTCTGTCTCAGCTGCCGGGCATCCTCAGGGCCCTTGCATTACTTATGCAAACACCTTCTTCTAAGCAGGTAGGCTGGCAGCTGAGTTGCTGCTTCCAGACATGCCCACAAATCCCTGGGCAACATCCTGTTCATGGCCACCAAGATTATCTCACAACTATGTCCTACAGGGATTTACAAACTACATACTGCCCTACCTGCTCTTCCTCAAGCAGCTGAGAGGCACAAAGGGACGCACACTCCAGGGACATCTGTGCTGCTAGGTAGACAAGGGCCAGGGAGCCAGCTCAAGCACAGGGCCCTTGAGCATCAAACCTGGCCCCTCATTTACTCCCTGGCCATGTTTTGTACCATCCCAACTAACTCCCTCAAGGATAAATCTGCAGCGTAGGAGGCTAGCCCTCACTAGCCTGGAGGCAATCAGTGCCACTCATCTTGTAAGGCCAGGGGTCAATTTTTGACTCGTGACTGGCCGTACCCAGTGAGACTCTACCCACTGCACTGAGCTTCCTCCTAAACACAGCCAGGGAAGGCAGCTAGGTCCATGTTGTCCTGTGACAACATTCAGAGGTTTAATTTCCAACTCTACCTGAGGAGATGTAAAACATCCTCAGCCAACAAATGCAGGTTATTTTAAGGCAGAAATCCCTTCCTGGAATTCCTTCCTGAAATTGCTTTGTAGAAGGGAAAAAAATAATCCAATAGGAAAAATGGAAAGGAAACACAAATCTGATTTTGCAATCTGCTAGAAGACAGGAGACATCAGGCTTAAATTGTGTCCCCCGGATACTACATATTTTGTATGAAGGGAAATAAATTCATCCAAGGAGATGCACTAAGAATAAACTGCCTCAAAACACCCTGTAGCTTGGCAAATAGGGAGTGGTTTTGGAAGGCTGGAGTTGGGATTCAAGAACCTACTCCAAATCAGTCCAAACAAAAGGCTGAAAAACAGTTTTCTGATCTTCAGAACTGACCATCTTAAATCCTGTTGTGCTGCCTCATTGAGTAAAAGCCTGAAGGACTTATCCTCCTTTTTAGTATTTTCTGTTGATTAACTTATACATCCTCCTCAATATAATGACCTCTGCTATACTCACCCTCAGAATCTGACTTTCCCCAGGCATGCTTACAGACACGTGTATCTTAGAGACTTCAAATGGCAGAAAACCTGCTTGCAGCAATTCAACGCACTGCCATGCCTAACTATACTGAGTACTGGAAGCAGTATAGGTATTTTTTTTTCCCATTTGGATTCACACAGTACACTTCACAGGGTTGGTTAGCCTGCAGTAACTGCTGCAGCAATGTCACTATACTGCTTCTTGATCTGAGATCCTTTATATCTTTCCATAGTATTGTCATATGTAGAAATTTCTAAAAATAAAGCATCACAATGTCTATATCAAATTTGGGCTTCTATCTTTCGTTTAGATCTAATTAATTTAGATCTTATTTTAATTAATCAATCGATTCTGATTTAATTTAGATCTAATTTTAATTAATTCTATCTTTAATTTAGATCTAATAAAGGATGTAGATGCCTATGTATAGCTAAGCTCAGAGCCAAATATTCAAAGAGACGACAAGGAGAAATATAGTAAGAGCAACAGAATAAAAAAAAATCTACTCCTAATTGCAGATTTGATGTGTTCTGAAGAGAAATAAATATTGGGGGACTTGAAGAAAGAACAAGGTAGTTGCATTAGTGGGACAGAAAGAGAGAACCAACTGAAGGAATACAGGAGAGGATGCACGAGAGTTCCCATAAAGTATTTTTGTTTCCTGTGAAGTACTGTAGTTATGACTTACATCAGAAAGAGAATTGGATATTAAAGCTTATTTGCTTTATTGCAGAGGTTTAGGCTTTCTGCTCCATTTAGTTATTCTTTATGATGCCAAACCCTGAATGGAGAGAGCTCAAAATGATAATCCTGTTATGCAAGATAATATATGAGTAATAAATGTCTCCAGTAAAGAAACTGTAAAGGAAAAAAATCTTTTTTTAAAAATATTCTCCAGTGATGTCAAAGAAATATAAAGATATTTTTTTCTTTCAAAGGCACAGAATTAGTCCAAGTTTACAGTAGTATAAGTACAAATGCCATTTTGCTCAGTCCTTCTGCTTGATACTTTTTCTACCTTTACTTTAAGAAATGCATGTAAATGATATCAGTTTTGATTTCTTTTTTTCCCCTCACAGGAAATCTAAGAAAATTCTGATTATAGCTTTCACTTTCATGTTAACAAGTCAAAATTAAAAGAATTCTGAAGGGAGATTAAAAAGGATGTGTATGTACCTGCATGCACATTCATTGTGACCTACTTAGTTGTGTTAATAGGGCAGAAGGTTGCAATAAAACTGAGGCAGCCTTAAAATCCTCCCAAATTGTTATCAGTAACAAAGTCATAAATCACTGTTTCTTTATTAATTCTTCAATAGCATCAAATGTTTAAATATTTACTGGACAGAGTTGTGGAAATGTAACTAGAAGTACACAGCCTCTTGGATTTAGACATAACCAACGAGAAGCCAATAAGAAAAAAGAGATTTCTATGGAAAGTTTTCACAAAAGGAAATTTGACCTTCAGGCCACCAGATTTGTCATGCAGCAGTATAATGGGAACAAGTGTATTTTTTAATTGGCTTGTGATTCCTTTCCAGTTTTCTGAAATTACGTTGATTGAGGCAATTGAGAATATAATCAAGTTTTCAATAGTAGCTGATAAATGACCTGTATTGTTAATATATAACATTAGGATTAAAATATTAATTAAATTGACGCAATTAAAAGACAGTTCACGTATGCCCGAGTGTTCTACCAATGAGAAAGGAATTTACCAAATGTGTTCAATGAAGGAGAACTTGTTTTGAGAGCAGAAACGTGATTCAAAACTTGATTGAAACTCTATACAGTTTTAATTTTAAGATCTTGAAAGTGGATAGTGCAAAACCTTAGCAGATTCAAAGTCCCTTAAACTACCTGTTGGTTTACTTCTCATTCATGCCTTTCCCCTACATGGTTTAACTCTTCATATGTTATTCCTGCTGTCTTTTGGCCTGTACTCAGAAATGAACTGCCCGTCAAATAAGCCTGGACTTTTTTTCATACTTAAGAAAAGCAAGCGCTCTATGTATTCATCTTCTTATACTGGTTCAGAATTCACTGATATGTATTATTTAAAAAATGATGGTGGATTAATATGCTAAAAACTAAAGAGAAATCAAGTGTAAGTCTTTGACTTTCATAAAATAAAGTATTTGAGGATACTAGTTCACATCAAAGCAACTGACCTGCTCTGGACAGCAGTCAAAAATTCTTAAATGCCATATATATAGGTAGAAACCAAAGAAACAGTGCAAAATAGGATGCCAGGATAATAACAGCCTTCTGGTTTGCTACTCTTCAGGTTGTGCTACAGTGATGTTAGTCCCCACTCCTACCTCAGTCCTGTTGCATCCATTGGTCTGAGTTCACATCCTATCCTTCCCCGTCAGTAGTGTTAACTTCAGCTGCAAAAAGCGTTAAGTATGACAGTGAATTCAAAAGATTTAATCTTTCACATAGGAGTTCAGCACCAACATAATTTTATGGTTTTTGAAGGAGTCACAAAATGAAATTTTATGACCCACTCTGTGCAAGGGGTCAGTCTAGCTGGCCTTAAAATGTATTATTCCTAGGACTCTTCTTATCAGGATACATTTGAGATATCATGCACAGTGCAGAGGTCAGAATTTCTTTGATCACAGCTTTTCTTTCCTTGGGTAAGAAGAATACTCTCACCTGTCATGAGTCAAGTCCTGTACAAGTACAGGGTATTTCCAGACATGTTCACCAGAAAGCCAAACCAGCAAAAAGTCCCTAGCGTATCTTGAAGAGCTGTTGCTTTACAGACCCGAGAGAGCAGAGGGCCAGGGAACGGTCACATCACAATGTCTTTGGTATTTCCATAGGTATATCTACTGTGGTGGGAAATAACCTGCCCACACGCAGCACTGCATGCACTGTGCATAAGGCAGTGCTCCCAGAGCTACAAGCAAATCTGCAGTTATTCTCCTCAATTCCCAAACAGACAGGCGGTGGGTCAGCTGCGGTGCAGAGGACTATATTAGCAGTAACTTTATATACTCTGCCTCTTCAAGTGTCATGTCAGTGTTGCTGATGTCAGGTTTTTGGTTATCTCAGAATAACCCTGCACTCTCACTAAACTCACATCTGCCTTATACCCACCCCCTATATACTGTGTCACATGTCACTGAAGAATAACAAGGGTGTCCTAAAAGGCTGTATCTTCATTTTTAACTACTTTTGGGGCTACCTAGGGTATATTTTAATGAACATTAGCTAATAAGGAGAGTAATTCTAATGCAACTTCCCTCATCAACTGCAAATGTAAGAAATATCACAATTAGAAACCTACTGAATTAGGTCAGTATTTACAGGAAGTTACAATGATTTAACTGGAAGAAGGGTATATAACCAGGATCCACATGTAAGAAAGAAATAAAGCTCCAGTTGAACGTATAGAACTCCTAGTTGTGAAACTTGCATAATTAAGAAAAAGCGAATGAGACAAAGCTCATGAATATTGGGAGCAATCCATATTTCTGCAGAGGGAGTACAATCTCACAGTAGCAGACTTACTTTTGCTTAAAACAGAAGAATTCTGCAAGTCATGGGGGAAAAATAATGGGCCCAAATATGTCAAAACTATGAAGAAAAATGATGTAAATATCTTAGAAGTGTCTGAAACTCAATAGTTGAATAATAGTTAAAAGTAATAAAATTAGAGAAGAAACTTCTACTGCTGTAGCTAAGGGCTGTGCAGGAGCAGGAGATTATACTGCAATCTTCACATTTTGAAATATACAGGAAGACAAATTTACATTTTAAAAACATCCCCCAATCATGACTATAATTCCTGTTCTGTGCTTTGGTATAACAATTAATGATTACTAAGAAAGTCATAACCCAAAGGAGAGAGAGTATTTAATAAACATATTTTAAGTTAGTATTGTCTGCTGGAAATGAACAAGAAAAAGACCAGTCATTGGGGAATGGCAAAATACAGGGCTCCCTGTGTTTTCTTGTGATGAGCAGTCATCAAAATTTACATCTGTAATTGCATACATTTGACTGTGTGTGAATATATTATATTCTTTGACAAAACTAGAGAATGTAGTACGGTTGCAACACCAGAAACAGTTGTTAATACAAACAAAGAAATTAGTGGCTGCAACCCTAAAATTCTAAGTACAAACATAGAAGTCCTAAAAGAAGTCTAGGAAGTATGATTAGAGTAATACCAAAGCATTTAAATCCATTTATTCTAATAATTTCCTAGGGTCCTGCTTTCTGCTTCATCTGAGCAACTCATTATTTTACCTGACAAAGTTTCCTGACATTTCCACACTGAATTTGGAGGACTTTGAGAAGGTGTATCTCATCTAGATATATCAGCACCTGGTCTTCTCAGGCAGTTTATAACAGCTGGATCACAGAAGTAGCTACCCAGAAACACCAAACCATCAAGGTTTAAATGGCTTTGCTTTTTTCCCCAAAACACAAACAAGTTCCTGGTACTCCTGGGTAATGACTGATTTCCCCATCCCAATCTGTAGATTCCTACACTGTTCAAATTATTTTGTAATGTCTGGGATTACTAGCCTATTTCAAATGCCTGTCTGATCAAACGTTGCCACAGGGAGAAGATAAGAAATTAGACCAGTGTGCTTGGAGGTATGGAAGAACAGAAGAGAAACAGTTAAGGGCCAGTCTATGTAGCCTGCAGCCTGCAGTGCGGTACCTCAGTGATGGGGGCAAACTGGCTGGGTTTTAAGGGGTATAGTATGAAAGACTCACTTGACTTGTTCTATTGATCTGCATGTGACTTTTTGCTTGTTAAAGCACTTCTGAAAATTAATAAAACCTTAGCAATCTCTTGGTTTTGCTTAGCAAGTTGCTCTCTACAGTCTGGCTCTAAATTAAGGTAATCCTCTGACTCTTTCAGTGCTTCCTACCCTCTCTGTGCACTTCCAATTGTGTTCTGCTCAGCAGGGGACCCATATTGGATTGGGCTTCCAGATGCACTTTAGCTAGAAATACCTCAGAGATGAAATCTTAAAACAATCCCAGATCATCCCTGTAACAAAACTCAGAACAGTTTTTCATTTAAAAGTATTATAGCCAGGAACATCTGATTGCTACCTCTTCTGCATAGTTTTGAGGTATTTGCTAGGGGTTTATTACAAGCATAAAGACTAGACAGTGCATATGTAGTTGTTTTATGTGTAGGTGTTGAGGTTTTGGCAGCAGGGTGCTGCAGAGGTGGCCTCTGTGAGAAGAGGCCAGGGACTGACCCACACCAGACACAGCTGGCTCCAAAACAGACCCATAGCAGGATGCAGCTGAGCCCATCAGTCAGGCTTGTGGTGTTTCTGTGATAACATACTTAAGAAAGGGCAAAAATGCTGCAAAGGCAGAGAAGGAAAAAAAGAAAGAAAGAAAAAAAGAATGAAAAACAGCAGAGAAAACACTAAGGTCAGAGAAGAAGGAGCAAGAGAAGGTGCTTCAGGCACCGGAGCAGAGACTCCCCTGAAGCCAAAGCTCGACCCACATTGGAGCAGGTATTTCTCTGCAGCCCATTGAAGACCCCATGCTGGAGGTCTGCCATCAGATCCCCTTCAGGAAATATCCACCATGGATATTCCCTAAAGGAAGCTGCAGTCTCTGTGGGGAGAGCCCACACAGGAACAGAAGGAACGTGTGATGAGGAAGGAGCAGCACCACAACCACTGTCGGCCCCTGCCCCCACTCTGCTGTGGAGAAGGTAGAGGAGTTGAGAATGAAGGAATGAAGTTGAGCTTGGGAAGAAGGGGGGAGGAAACTTGTTGTTTTAATGTTTCTCTTTGTTTCTTACTACCTGGATCTATTTTAACTGTCAATAAATTAAATTATTTTTTCCCAAGTCAAGACTGTTTTGCCTGCAACAGTAACTGGTAAATGATCTCCCTGTCTTTATCTTGACCCACAAGCTCTCTTGTCCTATTTTCTCCCCCTGTCTCACTGAAGAGATTGAGTGTGTGAGTAGCTGGGTGGGATTGTGGCCCTTAGCCAAAATTGATGGCCCTTAGCCCACCACAGTTTTGTTCAACGTGGTAGGCATGACTCAGACTTTTCTGGCCCACGCTCCATTATGCACAACAGTGAGACTGCAGAGAAATTGGTTGCCCATGACTGACTCTGGAATCAACCAGTCGTTCTGCTGTGACCCGTCATGCTTGTTTTTAAAGCATTCTTAGGGCTGCTCCTTATTATATCCTCAACATGAGAACCTCAATGGGCAACCTATGGGTTGCCCACTAGCTATGAATCTCCAGTGATAGTTTATATCTACTCAGTGATATAGCTCAGTGATAACATTCAGCATAATTTTGAATAGGCCCTGATTATATGAGGTTTGCATCCCAGGTTTCAATTTCAGAGGAGGTAGATCTTCTCTGGATTTTTTTTTAAATTGGTAGAACACACCATAGTGGTGCAAAGGGAACATAGCTGAATTAAGTTTATACTGTTTAGTGAGGAAATCTTCTATCTAGAAGAAGAATTGAATGCTTGCATGTCGTTAATATACTTCTGTGATTCTCGGAGTAGAAAATTTTTAGCTTTTATGTTGCAATACATAGTTTAACTATTTAAAAATTTTTAAGAAAACAAAGATTATAAGTAAAGACTATCTTGCATAACACTGTATAGAATAATGTATTTTTGTGACCACAAATGTGCCTAAATATGAAGAAAACAATGCAACATAATCCCTTTGATTCAGAGTGTCAATAAACTGATTCATTAAGCACATTTAATGTATGTCTCCTCCCAATTATTACTGCAATTATTTAAAGATTAAGGCTCCCTAAAAGTACACAATACGATAAACTACAATAATTCCTCTAAAATGTATAGTCTGAAGATATCCCACTGAACTGCAGATAATGATTTATGGTCTGTTAGTAAGAGATGCAGTTTAATTGCACTTTGGAACATTCCTAAAACAGCAATCATCATGTCACAGAGTACCTGCAAAATGTCAAACTCTAATTATTTCCATGACAATATTTCTCAGATTTGACTCTGGTAATCCTTCACTCTGAAGCTTTATCCACAGAAAATGAAGCATCAAATAAATTATGCTCGGCTGTCATCTTTACCGTGTGCCATTTTGTCTAAATTTTGCCAGTGTTTGAAAACAGGGAGGTGATCTGATCTGCTATGGAGCTAATCCTAATTCCCTTAATACTTATGTAGCTTCAGTTAGTTTAGAAAACTATACTTGGGAACTGATAGGTAGATACATAGATATAAACTACATTCATTTCAGGAAAAAACTAAACTCCTAATTTTTAGCTTTGTGGTCAGATTCCAACCTGCTTTCCTGTATTTTGACACCTATGGAACTGTACTGCTTTTAATGAATTAAAATATACGCCAGCGTACATCCTGTCAGAATGAAGTCTACCTTTCTCAATTTCATCAGGAAAAAAAATAAAAATCACTGAATCTACAAAACCACCACTCTATAAAATTTCCATCCCTTTATCTCAAAGTCTAAGTTTGCAAATAAATTAATTCAGTCTATCCTCTTCAAACAGATTCACTGGCTCTCTCCCAGTGCTTCTATAACTGTTGTGGTGGAACCTCTGATGCTTTTTTCACCATTTGGAAGTGCCCCAGAGATTTCCCCTGCATCTCATAGTTACACTTTGATCTTTCCCTCACAAGATTAGCTGTTCAGCCAGTGCTGCAGGTCCATGCTGTGATTATCTCTGGATACACTCCCCCCCTGGTATCCACATGGAGATTGTTCTTGGCTGTCCTAGAGGCATGTTACTCACACCAGTGAAATTCAAACAGGAGCCTGAGGGCAGATCTTAGTTTGAAATTCAGTGATTGTGAGCCTGCATGAAGTTATTACTCACTGTTACATTCATGTCACATGCCTCCAAAGAATCTCTGCTCATGGGTTCACACCGTAAAGTTACACAAAAAAAAACAAACAACCCTGAAAGTCCTACAATCAGAAGAAATTAGGGAAAACAGGAAATATTATTTGAAGGTCAGCAATAAAATAGCTGGAATAAAAGTGTGAGGCTTTCAGTGAAAGTAATGGTATTTTGTGTCCGAGCAGTGCGAAACATTGGAAATGGCTCTGAGATGAGACACTGCCACTGTACATACACTTTACCCAGGACTGACTTAATCACAGGTCTCAGAGGAAACAGACAATTAGTGCCCTTCTTTTAAACCAATGACAACTATGTGCAATTTGATTTTTAAACTGAGTATTACATGAAGAACCGGTGGAAGTGCAGAGGTCTTTACTGTAGAGACATGTGCTTATAACTTTTTACACAAGCAGATCTCCACGAACTTCCAGAGACAATTTATATTGCATTTCTCCTTACATGTAATACAGCTAGGTTGCAAAAGCTTTAAAGTTATTTTGTGTGTAAAGTTTTTGCAATCGAAGATGAGCAAATTAGTCTCTTTGCATGGCTTAACACTTAGGTACCACCTAAGGATTTTGAATTAACCCTTTGCATCATTTGTTAGTGCTCAGCCACTGGGAAACAGTGAAGACACAAGGGAGGAGAAAGCAGCCTCACTTCACATTTATTTGAGAGGTGGGCTGACTCACTTGGGCATTGCAAGTGAGAAGACTGGAGAAAGTGTTCTGTTTCTATATTCCACAGTGGTTTAGGCACTGAGCTGGTCCACAGTGAATGGCACAACAGTAGAAATGAAGTACCACAGAGAATTTACTGCTGGGTACATACTGGGTATTCAAGGTGGTACAGATGTTAAACAGAAGTTGTGAAAACCTACATTTTGTACATAAATTGCCTGATTTTCTTTGTGATTCTTTCCCTTATTTTGTACTTACAGCACTGTACAAAGACTTGGTCTTTCTTCATGTATGTTTGTGTATATAGAGAGAGAAAGCAAGTCAACATTCTCAGCTGTATTAAACAAATGGCTTTCTTATTATCCTTTTATTGATGAGCTACCATTGTAGCCCTTAAAAGAAACAATTAAAAACAGTTTCAGGCAACAGAGGTATGTTGCAAGACAAGAGGATATGTCACTGGAAAGTGTCCTGTAAAGTAATATTAAGCTGTAGAATTTATGGCTGTTTTCTTCCTTGTGGTGTTTTTCAATACGCTTTTATTACAGGCTCTAAATTATACTTTCACAGAAAAGGTCTCTCTTTAAACCTTTAGGTCAGAATTGTTCAGGTCTTTTCACACTGAATCAGTCAGCTTTAAAGCTGGCAAAATCCTTGGCAGGCTTGTAAATCTTTCAAAAGATCTTATCCAATTACCCTTCATGGTCCAAAGGCTTCTACAGCGTGACTGTTTCCTTCTATGTGAGGAATTAAGTGCTCATGAAAGGTTAGGAACCAATGGAGTTGAAAAGTAAGCCAGCACATTTTTCTACCGTTCAGATACTATGGCTATATCTACAGAGACAGTATAGAGATCTATAAAGGAATTCAGTCATGGTCAAGAACACTGATAGTCCTTTGAGACCAGAAGAACAGTAAGGCCAGAAATTTTTAGTTTATTTGTTTATAAAAGACAACCAGTTATGTTAAAACTGGAAACTTCTGCATATACATCTAAGGTCTTAAATCTTGCCTAGGATCACAAAATATATTTCATTTTATCTGTACCTGTCATAAACCTTGGTCTTCGTCGTACGTAAGAAATACATTTCTCCAGGAAAGGTGGCAAGAGGTAATAGATATCCTAGGCTTTTTTAATACGAAAAAGAATATAGTGAAGAGCAATCTCTGAAGAAAATACTTTGTTGTTGTTGTTGCTATTTATATACTTATTTAACACCTTTAGCTACTAAGAGAATATAAAAGATAAACATTTACTAAGTTTGTTAATAACAGAAAGAATTTTAGATCTCAGCAATTTTTAAACCACAGTATTTATTCCAGTGACATATAAACTGCAATTACCAGGCTATAGCAGAAAAGGAAGAAAATCACTAAATCAATTTCACATGTAGCATAAAAATATTATTTCATCTCACTCTGTTGGTCAGGATTACTAGAAAAATACCCCTTCAAAAACATTACATGGGTACTAAAATATCAGTTTAGAACAAATGAGAAAATGCATGCTGAATCTTTGAGGGAGAGCTTAAAAAAATTATTTTCTTTGTAATGCAAAAGAAAAGAGATTGCAGTGAGAGAAATCCAGCTGCATATTGAACCTGTGTTAGTGACCTCTAACTAAACTTTGACATGCTGTGATTTTCCAAATTTACATATATATTAAGATATACATATTCATTTTGTTGGTACATATATATAATATGTTCATTTTTTTCCACTCCGCAGTGAGGACTTCCATTTCTCAATTGAAGATCTGAAGAATTACATAGCAATCAACTGCTACTCCAAGCCCTTTCTATGTCTGATTCTCAATTGTATCTTTTGTAATTATTCATTTATGTCCATGCAAGACAGAAGGAGCTTGAGATGTGAAACTTCACACAGTGGAACTAACTGAAAAGCAATCAAGTCAAGCAGAATTTGGTCCTTATTAGTTCGGTTGTTTCTAATACACTACAATTCTGAATAGGGAAATTAAGTTAAAAGGAATTTTCATATGCAGCTTTTAAAAAGCTTTCAATTTTACAGCTTGTGTGCTTCATTGTATTGTTACCTCAACAGAACTTGTACTCATTTCAAACAACAATGTGAAATCGAGGAAATAAAAGCTTAATATGATCCCAAAGTCTATAATTAGAGGCCTTATGTATATAAGGAAAATGTCGTTAGTCATTTAGAAAAACATTATTGACATGGTGTGGGTTTCTGCAGAGTTCAACCTTTCTGTGACTTTCATGTTTATAGATAAAAAAGTATTCCATTTAGTGAAATTTTGTCCAGTTCAGACTCCAGAGAGCTTGTCAATGTCATGCGTCCCAAGACTAAATTGCATTTATAAACTCATCTGTCAAATAAATAAAAAGGTCACTGCTTGGTTTCCAGCAAGAAATTGGTTATTATTTAAAAGGAAGTTTCCAGATCTAGTGGGAGAACAGTGCTGCATTCTAAAGAGGGGAAAGTGCATTACTAATGCTGTTGCTCATGGTTATTTCACAAAATTACAAATTACAACACAAAGCTAGTATAAAGCAGGCTTTTCTATATATTTTATTTACCAGTGCTGTACATTTTGAGTAGCCACCGTAAGTTGCTAAAAATTGCACAGAAGTTTTTTTGTATATGGGATTTAACCATAACTTTGGAACTTTTCATCCTGACCAAACCAGGACAAGAACAAAATAGAATAAAGAAATTTGCATGGGAACAGCAGACATAGATTATAAATTTAGTGCTCACCAGCTAGATGAGGTATCTGAAACTTCTGAATACAACTGCACTTCATTGAAATCACTTGCATAAAGATTTCACCTCAACTAGTGATGTGTGTTACAGCAGGATCGAGAATTATGTGCATGATAAATGTAATCAAAGTCTGGTAGAATTTGGGGTTTGTTATAGAAAATAAAATGAAGAAAAATATTTCACTTTATGAATTCAGAAAGGAACATAATTTTAAAGAAGGAACACAAATAGAAATACTTCTGTAGAAATAATATATTGATGGATTTATTCCTCCTTTATATCCTTTTTTTTTACTAAAAAATAAGAAAATCAATATTAAGTGTTCCATAAACATTTCCACAACATTTTTCACGGGTTTGATTTTTGACAGATTATTTGAATGAGGATTATTTAAGAGAAATGGCTGAAGACCAGATAATCAGTTTGATCTTGACACTATAGCAACGTATACAATTCATTCCATGTCCTGCATTTTGAAGGCCAGATATAACCACTCTTGCCTCTTCTCTTACCAGAGATCCTCAGTAATGTCAAACAACCTTGCCCAATACACTCTATAACAGAAAGAAGCACTTCCATGAATCTGAGATTGACTCTCTTGATCTAGTAACTCATTTTGCTGTCTTCCATCCTACTGACTCTCTTATTGCTTCTCCAAGTTTAAAATTTTAGCAGACCTTTACTCCCTAAGGAGCGGTTTGCTGAAACCAGATGTATCGAGTGGAGGTTTTTGTCAGTGTTCTTTCCCTACTAAGGTATCATGTATCATGAAAGATTGCAGAAAAAGAAGGCTATATGAAGACTTTGCTGGCTTCCTTAAACATCTTTTCTTTCTCTTTTTTAAGTTTGGTTCCTGTGACAATGGGTCAGCTCAATTTTTAAAAAAAAACTTCTGAAATTTTTCAGTAAATGGGGTAATATTTTGAAATATTTTCAGAAATATTCTTATTTTTTTCTGTAACCTAAGGCTATGAATATTACGGTTGAAATCTAAAACAGTACCACAGAGAAAACAATCAGAATGAAGTGAGCAACTGAATATTCTAGCCTATATTTTTTGTTTTCAATACTCTCAGACTGTGACTCAACTGATTTGAGTAAATACGGAAGCCCCAAGTGTAAAGAAAACTTCTGTTTACATCTTGTATCTACAGTCATTCTAGTCTCCTTACAAACTGCCCATGTTAAGACATGTAAAACGCTCAGTTATCTGACTTTGGCTATGCAGATTGCAAGATTAAGTTATCATTTACTAGATATGGTTTTGGGTAACAGCTTTTATTGTTATTTCATCTCTTTCCCTTGCCTTGATTGGTCATTGCATGAACACTTACTCTATTACTTTTCTGGAGTGAAGAAGGTCGTACATCTTCAAATCACTAATGCTTGATGTAAAATCATGATGCCATTCCAAAGATTACATAGCCATGTCAGTCATAAAGATGGAAAGTGTCTGCTCTTACTGTTAACTTTTGCTAACATCTCTAATCACTTGGAGTCTGTCTTCTTATTCTGCTGTGGGCTGACAATCATTGTTGATGAAAAAATATAAACTGCCAGTGTGTATGCCGACTACATGTGTGTATGTCATGGGAAATGCTCCATACTTGAGGTATTAGTCATTATGAAAAGGGCAGGCACAAAACAAGCAGAGGCATACCTGGTCAAGCAAATGAGAGTTATTGCAGTTCCCGGTATAATTCAGAATGGTTTTTGAGCTAGTCCAATGTGTGAGTGGCTACTTACAGCTCTAGAGTTATTCAGTGATGGCCAAGTTTTTGGAAGACCTATTTGCATGATCCCTGACCCAGTGAAACAGGATAGTGTCATTCCTGAATTATTTCTGCAGTATGAACATTCATTGTGAAAATGAACTGAGATAATCAGATTATTCCCCAGAGACTGTTTAAGAGGTACAAAACTTTTTATTCACACCTTCTACAATTTCTAACTGAGCTTCTGCCATTTTTTATTGTCAAGTTTGAATTAACTTTAAGATAAAAAACATTCCATATTTTGCCAGTTATGACTGACTTCAGTAATTACTCTGTTGGTTTGTATTGTTTCATTTCATCTGTCTTTTTGATTTATTAAACTGTGACCGGTACAAAATAGAGTAAAAATGATAAAATATCAAACAGCTTTTAAATAACATCATTCAGGTAAGTTCAAGATCATCCATTTATTTAACTCTTAGTATTTCAGAAAAGCTGAGTTAATTTATTTTTAATTGAAAAGTGTGCATTTCTTGTGAAATCCTGATTCTCTTCCTCATGCTTGTCAACATACACCCTTTAGATTTCCCAGGGTTCATGTGAGTAAAGACTAATCTTCACTCTGTCTCACAGAATCACTCAATGGTTGAGGTTGGAAGGGACCTCTGGAGGTAATCCAATCTAATCCTGCTCAAAGCAGAGTCAGCTGTTTCAGGGTTTGGGACAGACTGGCCACTGAAACGAAAGACAGATGCTCTCCCCTACCTCTCCCTTCAAGGAGAGGAGAATGAGAGAGAAAGAGACTTACTAATGTAAAAGATACTAAACTACTTTAATGAAATACTCCTAATAAAATAATAAAAATAAAAGATAATAAAATCAAAAAGAAAATAATGAAATATATATACAATATACACAAAATCAGTATCAAGCTCCCAGGATAATGATCACGTCACTGACAGGCACTGGAAAAGTCCCAGATTGGACTCAGCAATGGACAGGAACTGGATTCCGCATCTGGATTCAGGAATGCATGGATCAGGATCAAAGGCAGACTAGAGCCCTCCTCGGATGCCGGCCATTGAAGAAAGAGGGTTGACCCCTTTGAGTCCTCAGCTTTTATACTGAGCATGAGGCAGATGGGACGGAATACCCTGTTGGTCAGGTTTGGGTCACCTGTCCTGTCCGCTTCTCCTCACAGGTGGGACCCCTCTACGCTTTTCTGCTTCTGACCCTCCAAAGTGGCCCATAACAAAGTTATCTGGCCTTGGGTGTTCTGGCAATAAGTATAAGCAAGAGCCTCTCTGCACACCATTCCTTGGCATTAACTATTGTCATGGTTTAAGTTTTACCTCAAGCCAGGACAACTATAAACATCAGTCATTATATGCTAGAAGCAGACACTGTCTGAAAAATATGCCATTGATTTCAGAGAGTTCAGTTAGTTAGAAGAGGCTTAGCTGCAAAGTAAAATTACTAAACAGAAATTTGGTTTTGTTTTACCTCAAACCAGGACAAGTTAGAACAGGTTGCCCAGGACTGTCCCCAGTTGACTTTTGAGTATCTCCAGTAATAGAGGTTCCACAGACTCTGAGCAACTTGCTCCAGGGTTTCATGGCTCTCACAGTGAAAGATTTTTCTTATGTTTAAATGGAATATCATGTATTTCAATAACGCTTTTTTGGCTGGTTAACCTTCACTGTCTTCCAGGTCCCCACCAAATCACTCTCTCACTCCTCTTCCTCAGCAGGTCAGCAGGAGAAAATAAGATTTAAAAGCTCATTGGATCAGATAAGAACAGGGAGATCACTCACCAGTTATAGTCATGGGCAAAACAGACTCAGCTTGGGAATTACTTGAATCTGTTGCCAATTAAAACCAGGGAAGGATGGTGAGAAACAGAACACCACCCCACCCCCTCCTTCTTCCCAGGCTCAACTTCAGCCCTTCATTCTCAACTCTTCTGTCTCTTACTCTCTCACTGCAAGTGATGCAAGGGAATGGGGAAGGAAGGTTGCAGTCAGTTCTTAACTATTCATGTCTGCTGCTCCTTCCTTCTTGTGCTGTTCCCTTGCTCCAGCATGGGGTCATTCTTACAGGATACAGTCCTGCATGAACTGCTCCAGTGTGGGTCCTTTGCATGGGCTGCAGTCTTTCCTTCAGGAATAGACTGCTAGTGCAAGTCCCCATGCGGGCCACCATTCCTGACAGAAAACCTGCTCCTATATGGGCTCCTCTCCACGGACAACAGCTCCTGCCAGGACTCTGCTACAGTGTGAGCTCTCAACAGGTTGCAGCTTCCTTCAAGGCACATCCACCTGCCCCAGCATGGGGCTGTCCATGAGCTACAGTGTGGATATCTGCTCTATCATGGTCCTCCGCACACTACAGGGGTGCAACTTGTGTCTCCATGGTCTTCACCATGAGCTGTGGGGAACCTCTGCTCCAGCACCTGGAGCACCTCTTCTCCCTCCTTCTTCCCTGGCCTTGGTGTCTGCAGGGCTATTTCTCTCACGTTTTTCTCGCTCCTCTCTCTCCCAGCTGCTGCCCAGTGTTTTTTACCCTTTCTTAAATATGTTTGCTGATTGGGCCAGATTTGGTAAGTGGTGGGTCCATTTTGGAGATGGCTAGAATCAGCTCTGTCTGACATGTGGGCAGCCCCCCAGTTTCTTCTCACAGATACCACCCCTGCAGCCCCCTCCTACCAAAACCTCTCCGTGCACACCCAATACACTCTTCCTAATGCAGCCCAGGAGATCAATGTCCTTCTTTGCAACAAGAGCATGTTGCGAGCTCATGTCCAACTTGTTGGACACCAGGATGCCCAGATCCTTTTCTGCAAAGCTGCTTTCTAGCCAGTCAGACCCAACATGCTGGTGCATGGGGCTACTCTTCCCAGGTGCAAGACTTTATACTTCCCCTTGCGGAACTCCATGAGGTCCATGCCTGCCCATTTCCCCAGCCTGTCAAGTTTCCCTCTTAACAGCAGCACAACCATCTGGTGTACCAACGACTCCCCCCAGCTTTATATTATCCGTGAGAACTCGCTGAGAGTATATTTGGTCCCATCATTCAGGTCATGAATGAGGATGCTAAAGAGTATTGTCCTCAGTGTCAGACCCTGGGTTACACCAATAGAAACTGGCCTCCAGTTGAACTTCATGACACTTATCATAACCCTCTGAGCCCAACTGTTCAGCCAGTTTTCAATCCACTTCATTGCCCACTGACCTAGCCCAAGTTTTGTCAGTTTGTCAATGAGGATGTTATGGTAGACAGTGTTTAAATCCTCACTAAAAATCAAGGTAAAAAATTTTTACTGCTCTATCCTCACTCACCAAGACAATCATTTCATCACAGAAGGCTATCAGGTTGGTCAGGCATGATTTTCTCTTCATAAATCCATGCTGACTACTCCCAGTTACCTTCTTGTTCTTCATAAGTTTGCAAGTGGTTTCTGGGATTAGTTACTCTGTCACTTCTTAGAGATCAAAGTGAGGCTCATTGGCCTGTAGTCTCCCACATACTTCCTCTTGCCCTTCTTGAAGAGAGAAGTGACATTTTCTTCCTCCCAGTCCTCAAGAAACTCCCCAGGTTGCCATGACCTTTCAAAAAGAATTGAGAACAGCCTTGCACTGACATCAGCCAGTTTCCTGAGCTCTCATGGGTGGATCCCGTCAGGCCTATGGACTTGAGTATGTACAGGTTGCATAAATCTTCCTTAACTTGATTCTCCTCTACCAAGGGTAAGTACTCCTTGCTGCAGACTCTCTCACAGGTCTCAGGGGACTGGCATTGCTGAAGGAAAATCTCACTAGCAAAGACTGAGTAAAGACGACAATGAATACTTTGGCCTTTTCCATGTCCTTTGTCACTAGATCCCTTGCTCCATGCAGCAGAAGGTCCACATTTTCCCTTAGTCTTCCTTTTGTTGTCTATGTGTCAATAAAAACCTTTCTTTCTGCTGTTCACTTACCTCATCCGGTTTAACTCCAGACAGTTTTTGACTTTTCTTACCCATTCGGTGCATGCATGGACAGTGTCTCTATATTCTTCCTGGGTCATCTGCCCTTGTTTCTATCTCTTATCATAGAATCATAGAATAGTTTAGGTTGGAAGGGGCCTTAAACATCACCTAGTTCCAATTCCCCTGCCACGGGCAGGGACACCACCCGCTAGACCAGGTTGCTCAAAGCCCCATCCAGCCTGGCCTTGAACACCTCTAGGGATGGAACATCTACAACTTCTCTTGGCAACCTGTTCCAGTGTCTCACCAACCTCATAGTGAAAATTTCCTTCCTAATATCTAATCTAAATCTACCCTCTTCCAGTTTGAAGCCATTACTCCTCATCCTGTCACTACATGCCCTTGTAAAAAGTCCCTCTCCAGCTTTCTTGTAGGCCCCTTTCAGATGTTCAAAGGCCTCTATAAGGTGTCCCTGGAGCCTTCTCTTCTCCAGGATGAACAATCCCAATTCTCTCAGCCTGTCATAGAAGAGGTGCTCCATCCCTCTGATCATCTTGGTGGCCTTCCTCTGGACCTGCTTCAACAGGTCCATGTCCTTCTTGTGCTGAGGACTCCAAAGCTGGACACAGTACTTCAGGTGGGGTCTCACCAGAACAGAGTAGAGGGGCAGAATCACCTCCCTTAACCTGCTGGCCATACTTCTTTTGATGCAGCCCAGGATACAGCTGGCTTTCTATTAAGTCCAGCAAAGCATCTCTCTTCAGCAGCATCTCGATCATCTGAGTCAAGGAAGTTCTCACCAATCCACTCCAAAATTTTCCTGCATTGCTTGTACACTGCTGTATTTTCCTTCCAGTGAAATTCAAGTTCTCCATAAGGGTCAGGGCCTACAAACAGGAGACTTCCTCCGGTTGTCTGAAGCAGGCTTCAGCTCCTTTTTCCTAATCAGGTCGTCTGTAGCAGACACCCACCCCATCACCCACTAATCCTGACCCCATGTTTTCAGGTGGATCCTGTCTCTTACAAGCTGTCCTCAATTGTCAAAGAGGCTTTCATGGTCACAAAAAAAACAAATTCCTGTTGTTGACACCAGCTGCACAGCCAGCTGAATGTGCAGGACCCATCCGCTCCTCCACAAGCCTTTCCCACCACTAGAAAGAAGAAGAATACCAAACTTTCAATTAAAAAATAAAGCACTACTAAAATGAAAGAGGCAGATTCTAATCTGAGTTGCGAAGCTGCAGATCTCATTTTAATAGAAATGCTTTTGAAAATCAGAATTTGCCCCCCAAAGTATTAAATAAAACAAACCAAACAGAATTTCTGTTTTCCTCTATTCTCAGTCCTTTGTTGTGAATTTTCTTCTTGATCTGTGAACTTGTTATTGATTTTTTACTATCTGCACCACTCATTCAATAAGCTTATCACCAAACTTGGCCCTAAAAGATCCTCAAAGCAAATGAGAAAGTGCAGTATCTATTATCCTTCAGTAATGACTAAATTCTCCTTTGCTTCAGAGGAGTCCTTATGGAAAAAAAATCAGACTCTAGCAAAAAGTTGGAAGATAGACTCAAGCATCGTATTTACCAGCATGTGCACAAGGGAAGATTATGTCAAAAGACAAAGGAAACCATTTGCGTAGATATATCTTTGAAAACAATAGTTTGATAGTTGAGGTTTACTGGTTCTCCCAAAGGTTTAAAAGCTGGAAAAGCAGGAGACTGTCTCAACATAAGTGTTTAGATTCTCTATGTCATAAGATACACTTGAATCATCCCCTTGCAAGTTAAAACAAAAAAATCAAGGAAAGGCCAAGATCTCCTTACAGGCTCCCCTTAGGATCACATGGTAGGGGAGATGATATACTGTCTCCTATGAAAAAAAAAAAATTAAAAAACCCCAAAATCAACACAGGTCCAGTCCCTTAATTTTAGAAACTCCCCCAAACCTGCATGCACCTATGGGTCTTTTGCCTCCACACAAGCACTCCAACCCCCTGTAGTGTTCTATGATTTAGACATTTTTTTTTAATGTAGAATATTCCTAGGCTCTAGGTTTTCAATGTGTCACTGTATATTTCAAAAAACATTAAAAAGATACCCTTCCAAAATCTGTAATAACATTAAAGATTTTTATAAATTTAAAATAGCATGAAAAGTATCGATGCTAAATCTGTCTCTGTGATCACTTTCAGATATTCAACTGTATCACAGAGGGTGAGGGATCTGTGTTACTTAAAAAGAAAATTATCTGCATCTCAGTTTATCTATTTGAAAGAATGTGATTTGACTGAAAGGAGTTGTAAAAAAAGAAACAAGCCAGAAATAAACCATCAGACAGAAAATGAGAGGCCCAAGAAGCCCTAAGAGATGGAAAGGGTGAAAAACCCTTATTTGAGTTTTACTAGTAGTGTGATCAACTGATGTTGCCAAAGCCAGAGATTAGTGTTAGAAAGCAAGAAAACAACCAACCAACCCCCCTACTAAGCTGTTAAATTTTTCAGCCTACAAGTAAGGAGAGGAGAAGATTTTGAGAGGGGCAAGGACCAGAGGGGTGGGAGCCACATGCCACCTGAGACGGTGGGATTCACTTTGGCTTGGAGAGAGCTGAGGAGGTACAGATGAGATGCAGACATCTCTAAGATGTGTACACAGTGGGTATAACCCCATCTCGTTGGCTGTATTCCTTTAGGTGAATAAACAGTACCTCCATTTAGTAAGAAGTTATCTGAATCACTTTTAATCAGCTCAAAGACTTCAGGAAAGAGGTGTCTTAAGGATGATAATTACTGTTAGTAGGCAGATATGGGCGTTATGTGAAAAGATGAAGGAGGGCAAAGATATTTGGCATTCTTCCTATGTAATCCTGACAAGAAAGCAAAATTAGTGGGTTCACAAAGATGTGCTCCACATTCAGTTCACCTAGAAAAAGGTACAGGATGAGATCTGAAACTTGGAAGAAGTGTCCGGGGAGAGTTCATACGCTGTTTTCCTGTAGCTCATTACATGAACTACAAATAATGTCTTATTTGTCTCTGTTTCCAAAAAGTTTTAGAACTCTAAGAATCAGTATATTTGGTATGCTTGAAAAAAGGTATTTTGTTTACAGAAAAACTTTCTCTACAGGTCTTTTTAGATATCTCTTGCTGTTGAATAGTTTCTGAGTTCAATAATGCACTGATGCGGCAGCAAACCCTCTATAGGCAAACCCTTTAGGATTTGTCTATGTGGAGTTTCTTGCAAGATTAATTCTGGCTTCTTCTCATGACCATTCCTTGGTTTCTTGAACATGCCTTTATCTACAGACACCATTTGACAAAAAGAAATTAATACTCTGAAAAAACTGTTTCTTGTTTATTCCCCAGAGCCAAAGGGAAATTGACAGATTTCATGTTTATTTCCATAGCAGTTAGACTTGAAATTCCTTACAAGTTATTTATTCTGAGATCTTTTCTATCCAGTTTTTACATTTGGATACAATGATACAGTTTAGACTTACTTATAAGTAAAAATTTATATTAAAAAATCCAGAAAATATATGCATTCTTAAAACTGGGCAGAAGATTTTAGTTGTAAGGAACTCAGGCAGGCTTTTCTACATAATAATTGTATTTATTTGACACTATTCTACTGATATGCTTCAGTATCAGAGACAGCAATTAATCCAAAATATCAGTGCAGCAAGTTCTGCTTTGATGTTGTAGCGGCAACCCCACATTAAGGAAGTTAAAAATCATTGCAGAGCTGAGAAGTCCAATAACAACCTATGATTAGATCATCATTACTACACCTCCTACTGACTTTCACAACTTCAAAGGAAAAACTCCTATAAGAATTTAGCTAGGATTCTTTTGTGCTGGTCAATGACTTCCTTTTGTGTAGACATGGAAATCTAAAGAGTTACACATACGTGATCCCTCCATTTCAGTATTGTACCTAATTTGACAAGTCTATTGCCAAAAAAAGATTGACCTGGGTAAAAAGCTCTAGCACTTACAGGTAACACAGAAGGTTTAGAGCCTGATACCAAGACTTTTTGAGGCCCAGAAACTCCAGCTGAATAACATAGAAGGTTAATGTTCAACATCTTTGGAAAAAAATGCTTTTATTTTGGCTAGCAAGGGAAATGCTGGTCTATTTGTTATTAGGAATTTGCAGCTCTCAATGTCCGGGGATGCAAACACATGAATACAGATTTGTGCAGGATCAGTTAAACCATCTAGAAAAAAAAAACAGGGAAAAGAAGTAGAGTCAATATTTTTGTGATCTTACAGGATTTCTCATGGCTATGCTTCTGAGATTATAATTAATTATTTGTAGTACTGTAGTGTCTAAAATCTCTCTAAGGGATTATAAAAGAAGGAGTCTGTTGTGTCAGGAGCAGTCAAATTCAAAACAAAATGCAGCCATCACTCCAGAGAATTTTCTACTACGATGATTAGATCAATAAACATCAGTATACTTCTCTTACCTTAATAATTCTATTCAAAACACAGGAAGAGGAGTTATGTACTTACAATACCAGAATTAAACCAGCTGAGCTAAATTATCCTGTGGCATGCCAATCATTTTCTCCCAATAAAGAAATAACCCACTGCTGGAGTGTCACCTGTGATCCAGGAAACAGCTATCAAAAAATGAAGCACTGAATATAATACATCACAGAGGGCAGAAGGTGTCATCCAGAAAAAGATACATGAGAAAACGCAGATGAACCTCACCAGAGATCATCACCTTCACCTGTTCTGATGAACTTTACTCCTCAACCCATTTTATCCTTGGATAACTTGCTTTATTCCCCACTGGACTTAAAAGAGATCCAGCTGGTGTTAAAAGAGGAATGTGAATTGTTCAGTTACTTGAAAGTCCTGAAGTGTCAATGGTCACATTGGGTGTAAGGAGAATGAAAACTTTCTTTTTTCACTGACTACTTCAGTAAGACAAATTTTCACATTAAGTCTTTTAAAATTCATCAACCAACAAAATGCTAGCACTATGAGTAACTTCTTTATATGATCTTTTCCGGATCACCTGAGATCTTCCCTGAACAGTACAGGAAAATAGTCACTAAATATTATAACGTCTTTCTCAGGACAAAATACAATCACACCTCAGATTATTCAATATTAATTATCTCTCTTAGTTATCGGTACATAATGAAGATGGTGGCATAGAAGATGGTAAGAGAGTTTTACTTCCTTTGGATTTTTTACTTAGGCAGTTGCTAAGATTTTTCTTAGGTGAGCTGGAACACTTTCAGAGTCACAGGAGTGGGTAAATCCCATGATCTTCAAGAAGGCTATAAAAGTCATATGCAGATTTTGTTAAGATTGACAGGAGTCTTTTCATTGACCTTAATGGAAAAGAGATTATGCACAGAAGCAGGTTATGCAGATTTGCAAGATGGACCTACCCTTCCACACATATAAAACAGCACTACTTTGGATAAATTCTTCAAAACTAGAGGACATATGATCTGGAAATGCATCTGAATTTCCAGAGAGAAGCAGTGGCAAAGACAGTTCATATGCAGCCAATTACAACCACAACTTAAATCTATGGTTATGCCTTGCAGCATGATTTTGCTTGCCCTTAATCTACCCTTAATTCCATTTATCTGAATATGTCAATGATCCCTAAACATTTTTAATTATTAGAATTGAGCACTGAGAGATTCATGGACTTTAAGTCCATAGGCGATGACTGGTTACAGCTTTGATCTTTCCTTAACTGTAGACCACTAATTTTCATCTACTTATTACCAATCTTAATAACCTGCCTTCATTATATCCTTAGAAGTTCATTCTAGTATCCATCCACCCTTGTTACGAAAATCTTCCACTTACTCTTTCCTTTGGATTTGTCTGATTATCTCCAACATGAAATTGCAGAGTATGGACTATCTTGCTTCCTGTGCCTGGGTGAACAGTGCCAAGCACAGTAACCACGGTCAGCACTGCGGCAAGTCTGCTATCACCGATAAAAAAAATAAAGCCCTGTCTGGGTGTGTGGGTTACTTCCAATACCAGTGCTAAAGTCTTATGGAGGGTTAACTGAAGACGAAGGAACCTAATTTAACTCAATGAAATTGTGGGTGTGCTCATTTCCTACTGCTAAGCATCCTCACTGAGGCTATTTCACAAGGCTACACTCAGGATTTCTTGTGATCAGATCAGTTCTGGAGAGGTCAAACGCTCTGCTGCAGTGTCAGCCTTTGAAATTGAAAGTGCAAGGGAAGCCGCAGGGAGTCAGGGCTCTCCCGCAGTGAAGGAGGCAAAGCGGCCTTTGCTCTGTATGCGCCATCGTTTGATTATTGTTTCTTTTGTTCTCGTGTTAGTGGGCCTGGTCCTACCCACCTTCCCAGAGACAACTAGTTTGAAGTCAAACAATTTTTNACATAGGCTTTCTTAGTGGAGGGGGGGGTGCGGGGGGGGAAGATCTTGCTTTGCAACACAGTGGGCTGTTTTCTGTATCAAAATTTAGTTTTATTTTCTTTTCCTTGAGGATATATTAAGACAGTACTTAAGGAAGAGGTAGAATGATCAAAAAAAACCCAAAATTGTTTGATTAATGTGTAGAATAACTACTTTCAGGAAATGTATATATTCTATAAAATAGAATATATCTAAAAATCATAAGTATGCTGACATGTTAGGAAAGCTTTTTATTAAGCTTAACAACCTACAAATGTATCTTTGTGACAGTATTTGAACTCAGATTTATTTGTTATTAACTGGAGTTAAATTTTCTGTTACCCTTCTAACAAAAAACAATAAACACTCATGAAGTGACAAACCACACCACCACCTCTAACCAGATATTTTAGAAAGGGTAGCCCTACGGCAAACTATTAAAGTAAAAAATGGTAAACCATACTAGTACAGTTTATTAAATGACAGTGATTCAAAAAGCTTGTTGTAAAATTCCTGTTGACTTGCTGGAAATCCTGAAGAGTTTTGCTACTTATGCTGAATTTCTAAAGAAGTCTATATTCCTCAGGAAAAAAAAAATGTACAGAGGGAAGGGAGGTTATCTTAAAGTAGATTTGAAACTGTTTTATCTACAAAATGAAAAGTTTGCTTTATGCCTGGAAACTAAGCACCAGTGTGGTAGTTTTTGTGTTCCTAAATGTAATGCAAAGAGATTGATACTAACATTAATGTAATTCAGAAGAGGCAGCATGAATAAAGATGAGAATTAAAAAATGGAAATATATTCTACCTAAACTCACTAATAATATGTTTTTGCATTTAGAATTCTGCTTTAGAAAAGATTGAGAGCATAATTTACCTCTGTAACTGAGCAGAAATCTGTACAGAAAACAAGGCAGAAGTAAAAACCTAAATTTGTAGTTCATCTATGGACGGAGAACCAGAAGCTAAAGAGTATATTTTTGTACTCTCTTGGCCCTGGGACCCCATCCCTTATGTCTTTGCTCCCCCAAATGGGAAAGTTTCAAAGGCAGCCACCATCACAAACCCTGTTTCCAAAACCAATGTGAGAGGATCACACCACAAGGATCCCAAGAGTAAGAGGTCTTAATGTGAGTCATATGTGAACCAGCGGCACATATTTTGAAATGGATAATTGCACCTGAAAAACACATTTGTTACATTTTTTTAGCTGCCAAACTCTTAAATAATGACATTGCTTCTGACCTGAAGTAAAAGCATCTTGAAAGTCAACTTCATCTTAGAATAACACAGAAGACCCAGCTAACAAGGTAGAAGCAACCTGTTCTTACATGGAAATTTTAAAGTAAAACTTCTATGTCTCAGTTCATCACCACATGTGCCCCTTTTACCAAATAAGAGAAGTAAGCATTTTCAGGAGGTGATACATCTAATTTTAAGACAGATGTTTGAGACAGATGTACCGCCTTTTGGAGGTGACATTTTTTCTCTCCATTGATCACTAAGGTGACCTAGGATGAACTAGATCATGTTTTGATGTCAGCTTTGTAAAGAAGTTGAGAAGAAATGTTTCTCAAGTTAGGTTTTTGCCATTTCTTTCTGAAATAAAATGTTCTAGTCTTTCCAATCATAGAGGAGTCATGAAAAATATTTTTCTTTAAGATTTATATTTCTCTTTCTTGACAATTTTTTTTTGCCCTTCAAGAATCAAATCACATAATAAAAAAAAAAATCTTAAAAATAATTTAAAATAAAGCAACATCTTTCACCCAAAGACCACAAGTTTATCAGCAATATTAAAAAGCCTCCCCCATCTTTTTTTTCCACAAGCATATTAACAGTTTCAGAAGATCAAGTGTGACAGCGTTTTAAATTATTGCATTTGTTTCCTTCATTCATTTTAGAAACTTAAAGGTTTCTTATCATGATGCTGTGTCTTCATTTTGGAAAAAAAAAAAAAAACCCTATATGAAAAATAGCAAGTCCCATTGAATAGGTAATTTATTCACAACTATTTGGATTCATAGATTCACTAAAAAATCCATTTTTAAACAAAACTATGATTTCCAAAACAAGTAAATGTACGATATATACTATATGTATACATTTTTCTCCCTTAATTTATTTGCTAAAAAGGTGGTAAAAGAGAGCCAAGGGATTTTTTAAATTTTTTTCCACCATAAATTGCTGAAGGAGCAACTGTGGAAACTAATTAATAACGTCAGCTGATTTTTGCTGGTTAGTGTAATGGGGTTGTGTGGCTCTGTGTGGGATATAGTGGCTTTGACCACGTTTTCATTTTTCCCCCCTCTTGATTCCGTCATTCCATTCCACACCGGGGCGAAGTGAAAAAAAAAAAATGACTTAAAAAAAAAAATGTTGAAAATGACACTTTCAGATTCATCCTACTTTATACCTGAGACTGTTTCTTTTGAAATCCTAGGAACCAGTGCTAGAGCAAGTTACAGCAAAGGAAAGGATCTGTTAGGAAGTCAGAGGAGTTTTAGACTGCCTTTTTCAACACTAGTTTCTAGTGGCTGAATCTCACAGGCAGTTCAAAGTCAGGTGAACTAAAAACGCACTTTCGGTAAACATAGTATAAACTTACCACAAACTGTGACCATGAAGACTTTTTCCACTATAGCTTTACACTTGAGATACAGCTGTTCTAAACCAAAAGAAAAGAAAACAAAACAAAAGCCATTTCCTGCCATTTCCTGCCATTTATTATGTGAAGAACCTGAAGGTTTCATATCAAAGGCAGACTACCAGACCTTATTTATTTCCTCTGTGGTGGTCACTTTTGTCCATACCTGGTGTCTCCATGTCAAAATGCTATTGATGACAACATTTGAAATTTATGGTGTAAATGGTCCACTGTCACAGCTACAGAGTAAGCAAAAAAAAATGATGAGCATTTCTAAAAGCAGGAAAGCTGGTTAAAGTAAATATACTGTCTTTCTTTAAAATGGCTTGATAGTATGGTTGAACCCTGTATTTCCTTAAATTTCTGAATGGGTGGGTTTTCTTCTCATATCAACAATTTATACATGCCTTAAGGAAGAGAAGTGGATGCTATCTAGACTCAAATCTATATGGTAGGTTTTCAATGTGGTTTGGGAGGCTTTAACTACTGAATAAATTTTTCTGATGAGATTATTTAGTTAATTGAGAAAACTGAAGAATGTATCTAGTTGCTTTTCATTTCTTGATTTAGAAGGCTCATCTCACTGTATTTAGTGCAGGAAAGAAGAGTACTTGCTATTCTGACAGGTGAAATATCCTGAGGAGAAAAAAAATGTTAAATGCTTCTTTTTCCCTAAGAGAGAGAATATCAGCCAAATGCCTATGGCATTCTCCTCACCAAGAGATTGCTTTTTTTAAAGGGGGAAGGGGGAAAAAAGAAAAAAAAAAAGAAAAATAGAGAAGTCTATAATTTTGACCAAAATTGTGCAGTTCTTCTCAGCTAATGGCTATATTCAAATACATTCAAATGACTGGAAATATTCTTGGCATGATAAGATACGTAAATATTGCCAAAATGTGAAGAAAAATGCTATATTTAGTGGATGTCTGTCTTAGTTCTGCATACACTACCGCAACTGTCCTTTGCAATTATACATTAAAAAAAGCTTCTTTATGGTTAGGATGACAGAGCACTGGAACAGGCTGCCCAGGGAGGTTGTGGAGTCGCCTTCTCTGGAGATTTTCAAGACCCGCCTGGACGCGGTGCTGAGTAATGTGCTCTAGGCAATCCTGCTTTAGCAGGGGAGTTGGACTAGATGATCTCTAGAGGTCCCTTCCAACTCTGAAAATTCCATGATTCCGTGATTATTTATTGATATACTTTTCCTCTGAGAAGCTTCTGAAATATAGTAGTCCAATGTAGTTTTAATATAGTAGTCCAAAACTTTTTTAGTTTGAATATTTATGTTCTCAAGACTAGGCACATTTTTATGGAATTATGACAGATAGCATATATAGAAGAGCTCTTAGCTTGACTAAGAGAAGGGAAGAAAAAAATTATGAAATAGAGTAGTCAGTAGCAGGAAGGAAGGACCTTAATTCTTTCTTTTTTCTTTCACTGTGCATTCTGTTTTTTTCTTAGCCAGAGCCTTAATAGAGGTACATGGTGCTAACAATGAAATAGGTTGTCTTCCTTACAGAGTAACCAAACTTGAATGAAAATGACAATACTGAATTTAAAATTTTAGAATTTAGACATAAAACTTGGGATTTGTAAAAGGACAATTACTTTGCAGATTGAACTCATCCTAAAGTAGCCATTTAAAATGATTTGGCTAAACAGAACCCCAAAAGTGTCAAAGAATCACAGAATGACAGAATGGTTGAGGTTGGAAGGGACCTCTGAAGGTCATCTGGTCCAAACCCCTCTGCTCAAGCAGGGTCACCTGCAACAAGTTTCCTAGAACCACGTCTAGATGTTTTTTTAATGTCTCCAAGGATGGAGACTCCACAACCTCCCTGGGCAACCTGTGCCAAGGCATGGTCGCCTTCACAGTAAAAAAGTGTTTCCTACTGTTCAGAGGGAACCTCCTGTGTTTCATTTTGTGCCCATGGCCTCTGATCCTGTCACTGGGCACCACTGAAAAGAGCCTGGGTCCCTCTTCTTTGCACCCTCCCTTTGGGTATTTACATGTATTGATGAGATCCCCACTGAGCCTTCTTTTCTCCAGGGTAAACTGTGCCAGCTCTCAGCCTTTCTTCATATATAAGGTACTCCAATCCCTTAATCATAGGTCTCTTTCCTCTATTTTCTCTCTGCTTACTCGTTAAGGATTCTAAGATGATTAACTCAGACATATACAATGGGGACATCTACATTTAGTCAGACTCAAGAGCTGAAATGACCATACTCCTTAGGATGACATTCACTTGATTATATAGTGCAACTATTCATTCCTGCAGTATACTTCGAACCTATTATCATGTTTTACACAGAAAGCTTTACTGGAATCTTTGGCATATATAACGTACAGCCATACCAGCAGTTTATGTTTTGAAGTGTACTACCTTATTTCCTGGCTCTAGAGGATTTGCTCTCTCAATATTTCAAAAATGCTATCTTTTTATATAATTCCCTGCTGGTCACCACAAAGAATACTCAAATACTTTCTTCCAAAATACTAGTTTGTTCTGTATCAGTGGATGATCTGGTCCCTTCTTTGAAACTCACAGGCTGAGCCATAGACAAAAACCAACCAAGTAGCTTAACATCACCACCAACCTTTCCAGAAGTTCTGCTGTAATAACCTGGTAGTAAAGACAGTGTGAATCTGGGTATCAGCATTATAACATCTTTGGACTTTACAGTCTGTATAAAGCAGAAAGAAGCAACGTATCAGTTTAATACAGAGCCTTTTAGTTTTAACAGTTTTTTAAAAACTGATGCATTAATAATATGAACTTGTTAGCAGAAAATTAATTGCAATCAAATAACTTCAGTTACAGCAAAATTAGATAACTAGCACTTTGATATTAAATTTTAAAAATATAAGAATCTAAGAATATTAAATCTCAATCACATTGACATCTAAACATTAAAAATACACCTTTTTATTTTTTAAAATGTTTATTGTGTTTGCATTATGAAAAATCAGATGAGGTGGTGACGTGCTTTTGCCTCATGCTTTATTACACAGCTAAGACATGCATAAATCCGTGCTACTTGATGCTCTGCCTGGCCTTGCCCTGATTACTTAAATGAAGGTTTATTGAAGAAACTATAGTAATAAAGACTAAACTGCACCTCTGAAGCAGTGCTGCAATGTATGACATTAAAGGAAGAGAATCTCAGGGTTTTTTTATGTGTGGTTTCTTTTAGCCCTGAAAAAAAAAAAAAAAAAAAAAAAAAAGAAACAGTAGAAAAGTGATAAAACAGTGATGTTTAAAATAAGAAATAAACGAATGCACAGAACTACACAATATGTCTTAAAAGTCTCCAGCAGTGCCGCAAAGGTACTGTCATGTGAACAGTGCCACCTAATGGTTTTTTTGAGATTAGTTAGTATTCAGGTATTTTGACTTTAGCAGCATTCTCATGCTGTTGTGGCAGAGTACGTAACTGAACGTTATTAGGAACATTAACAATACATTTATTGCTAGAATCGTGCATTGTCATAATTTAGAAAAATGACATTTCGAGCTAATCATACGGTTTCAGGCATTGTCCTTATTTTAATATGTAACATTTAAACTTGATTTCAACACAAAACAATCACACACTTCTCTATTTGTTTTAAAAATAAACTGCAATCATTTCAATATTGAAACCATTACATTCATTTTTTTAACAGTAAATAAAAATATATTTTATCTAGAGATCAAGAAATAAAATGTCAGAATGGAAAATAGAGGAGGTATTGAGAAAGAAGGAAAACAGGGAGAAACCTCTGAATTATACTGTTTTATCCCATTCTTAGCTAAATGTAAAAATTGAACCACAATAACTGAAGAACTCTTACTTCTTCCCTACCACTCTTGATCTCTAACTTCTTATTCTATCTTCCTTTAACCCTAAAATACATATAGGGGTGGTTTTACTTCATGATTTTATTTCCAGTTGATTTTGGCTATGCAACAATATTTTTAGTGTAGTGATCTTCATGAAATTTAATATTGAAAAATAACCTTTGTATACAGCAAGAATTCCACAGCAGGAATGCGTCTCTGTTGTACTATCTAAGGTGGCTTAGAATAAGTAGAACAAGAAGCTTCCTATGGATCTTTACGCCACCCTATAGAATCCAGTATTCCCACGACAGAATTCTGTAAAAATCTATAGGGATGATAACATACTCTTAAGCCATACAGCATTTTTTTCCACAGGGGAAAAAGAACAGAACTGTAGTCACAAAGAAAACCAAGGATGATCGCTGCAATAAAACTACAGGCCATGCTTTATGAAGCTATAAACACAAACTTCAGCCACAGAATAAGCTAGCTGTCTTTAGCCTACTTAACAAACAGATACATTTCCAGACCCTATAAAATATCTTTGAGATTCTAATTAATAAAACTCCAAGCTATAACCTGTGCAGTTCAGGTAATTCAGTGAATATCTAATACTGATGTGTACTCAATGCTGCTGATAGCTATGTTGCAACATCTACAGGAACTTTCACAGCATTTAATGAATTGTAATTATGGATGACCTTGCTCTTGAGGGCGTGAACTGTGCACGCATTTTGCATGCATTGTAAGACAAAATCCCATCATAGTATTTCTGTTAAAGGATCTCCAGCTATTCAGAGACTGATGGCTTAGCAGGTTGCTCTAGCATGTTGTTGGGAATTAAAATTTGACCAGCAGATCTGTGAGGGGTATACAGGCAGACCTATGTCAAGGTAAAAGGTTCTCCTGCAGCAAGTGTTGCTAAAATTCGGGAGTTACTCAGCTGGGTGACTCGTTTTGCCATCAGGCATCAGCATGTCATGAGTCAAGCAAATAAATTGTAATGACGCATTTTGAAAACCCAGGCACTGAGCAACAACTGCATAGCTTATGATTTCATCATTGTCAATTAGAGAAACAATATGAAGCTCGAATTAAAAAAGACTAATATTTTTTGTTTTAAATAGTAAATACTGAAGGTGAGTCAGTTAGATGATCAATATGTCACTAATTCAGATACCTAAGAAGTGAAATCTGTTGTTTTGATGCTCAGATTCTTTACTCAAAACTCCATGCTTTTCCACTAATCTCCACTGTGTTTTCTGGCATTCCCTGTGACCTCTCCAACCTTTATTCCTCATTTTAAAATTTGGATATAATTTATTCCTTCCACCTATATCAGTCCTATATCAAGACTCTGTTCCTTGTTTCCTCTTGTTTTTTTATTAATCTCTTGTTAGAACCACCATTTGCCCTTGCCAGTACCACTTACACAAACAGAGATTATTTTATGAAGTCATACGCCCTGGAATGTCCGTAGACTTGCAATAAATATTTAATTTGAATTCTCCTTCAAAACAGGAAAATAAAGCCTGTAAACAAATGTTTCACACAATTTTCTGAGAGTCTTTTTCCCTTAGCAAAATACTGTACTGTGCTGCAGTCTTGAATATCTTAATTAATGCTGCCATCTAGCGTCCGTTAGAGAAATTAAAGACCACTTAATTCAGACGTACGCAATCTTCCAGCTCCCTGACCTATTTAAGACCTATTTAGCTTTTTCCTAGACTCAATTACTTCAGAGCAGACATTCAGTGAAGTGTGTAAGGAGTTAGCTCCAAAACTGTCATTTAACATTACATTCTGGTTTCGTGTGATGAATTTAGTTTTCGTGCCAAATACTGCAGTTACTAGAAGTATTTCTGGGGTTTTCTCCCATAAAAGAATATATAGAGACAAAATGAAAATAAAAGAAATCAACAATTTTCTGTTTAACAGCTATATGAATATGTTTACCCTAACACTTTATATATACTTGATTTTCTTGATTATCTATCTTTCCCACCATCAGTTCATGCTAGAAAGGATTTTTTCATATAATCTGAGAAAAGAAATAAAATTACAGACAGATGAATATCTTGACTTAAGGAGATCAAGACCAGACCTATCTCAAAAACTATAAAAATATTGCAAATACATATTTTTATTTTAGAATAAATCTAAGGCATAAGTGTTTCCACTTTCCATGGTAAGAAATCTGTCTCAACAATTCATGAATCATATTCTTTTTCTCCCAGGATAACGTCATTTGTGTCTACACTCGAAGCTACAATACTGAACAAATATCTCTCAGGAGTCTTTCAATGACATCTGCTTTTCTATGTTGATTTTACAGGCAGTTAAACATTAGCTTTAAGAGGACTGGGTCCTAAAACTTGAAATGCCTTACTCCAACAGAATCTCTGTTAGACTGTTTTTACCACTAAGAGGCTCTGGCATAGATTAAAAGCATTTGCCTACCAACAAGTGCTGCACTGCTTGCCTATGTTTTATATGAGTGCATGGGTTGGCAGACAGATAGTTTGGTGGACTAAAGAGAGATGGAAGTCTTGAGCCTCTTCTTAGGCACAAACTGGCTGAGAGATCAAAAAAATTACATCTCTGAATGAATATGAAAAGCCAGAGCAGAATCTACTCATTATCCTCCTAAAGAGGTTATAATTTGTTTATTCCAGAATTTTCTCATCACTAAGAACATTATTGGTCTTCCTCCTACATTTCCATGATGACTTCCCTCGAAATCCAATCTTTACTCCAATTGCTGTATCAGTAAACAACATAGATATTGCCAGTGCAGCTGCTTGTCATCAAAAAGTTATCTTCCCTAATTCATGCAGTTCTGGAATAGAAAGCAGATCTATTTTCTAAAAGCTTTGTTTCCATACACTTCTGTAATGTAAATTGAACAGTTTTATAGAATTATACTGTGGGTTAACACAGCTATAAGCCTGAATTTTTTAGATACTTTTAGACCTAGTCATAATACTGTGAATCATTATCACTGTGCTAAACAGCTTCTAGAAAATAACAAGGGAAAAATAGTTCAGTGCATTTAATAACTAGGCTTTCATTCAGATATGTTGTTTTATTCCTTCCGCCCTGACAACCATCAAAATAAAACTAGCATTAGGAGCAGTTTGTAGAAAAGGGGATGGGGAAATGACTGTTTCTATACTTAATTCCATCATTTTATCCGCAGTGATGAGAACTGGCTGCCAAATGACAAAATTGTGATAGGCTCAGACAGAGAAATGGATGAAAGGGGTGAAAAAGATCTCAACTGTACAAAATCTGGTAAAACCTTCGATGTGATGCCACATTGAAAAGTTGTTCATTTAATCAAGGACACTGAAATTAGTAGATTAATTATGAAATTAGTTGAGCTCAGTAAATAAATTCATAAATTAACTAAGGGACTGGAAAAAATTGAGGTTATGCAGAAAGGAAAGTTTCACCAACCTGGTTGAAAATAGCTGAAAAATAGGTTCTTCCAGATCATGCTTGGAATTCTTTTTATTTAACATTTTGATTGTAGGACACTCACGCTAAAAACAGGGAGCCGTAAGTGGAATCTGAATGTGATATAAAGGCTGTAGATATTCAATATTGGTATCAATATCAAAGGCTGGACTAGTAAAAGGGGAAGATGTATAGAAATAAGAAATGTGAGAGTGTGCAGTTAGAGACCCATACAATAAAACTAATATTGTGAACTGAAAATTTAGCAGCCTAAAATGACAGAGGAAGAAAAGCCATGATGTTTCCCTGGATCCTACGAGTTGCCAGTGCAGTACAGCCAAAGCAGATACAATCCTTTTCCGCTAAGAAACTGTTAGTTCTGCTGTAGGTCCAGTTGAGGATTTGAGGTATTGTACATAATTCTGATGAACCCATTGAAGAAAACTGAATAAAATTTCAGAGATATAAAGATCCCATTGGCTTAAGAAGACAAGGAAAGAAGCCCAAAAGACCACACTTGCCTCATTTAGTAAAACAAAGGCTGGAGACAATTCATGGCCCTTTACTCCTACTGGAAAAAGAAGTGAACAATGAGAACTTCATTGTCACTCCTTGTGATTAAAACCAGATATATCCTGTCTATTCTGCTTTGTTATCTTCTACTGAAGAGAGAATTCAAGGGAGAAGAGGAAGTAAAAGGCAGGTGATTTTGGCCCAACAGAATGATCCCCGGGCAATCATTCCACCTGGCATCACTTTAATTGTAGCTTTTCTATAAAGCTTTTTTTTGCACTGTGCTACTAGGATCTTGGGGCTTTCACTCTTCAGCTGTGCCTACCATGAACTGAATCACAAAGTAAATGTCTAATTATATCAACTAAAGTCACGCATTCAGATTGTGGAACTCTCAGCTAGTCACCTAAGGCTCCCTTTAGAGTCAACAGAAAGAAGTGGGACTTACAGGCATAATTTATCTGCCTTATCTTAAATTTGTGCGGCAACGTCAGATAAAGGGCATCCCAGAAGTACATACCGAATGATTAGCTGAGAAATGGACTTCTAAAATACAGTAAGTGAGATGAATCTCACTCTATGTTTCTAATATGTACGTGTTAAAACAGAGGCTGTGTGGAGTACTGCACTCCCCAGGTACCACAGACTCAGGAGAAAATGAAAGCCATTCTGTGACAGATATGCAGAAAGAACTCAGAACAGCTGTGGTTTGAGCCATGCATTTAGTATGTATTATAGGAAGAACTGCACATACTATCTGCAGTTCTCACAGGATAAAAAAATAACTGCAGAATGAATGCAAGGATTGAAATTATTTAGGGAGTCCTTCTATCATCATAAGCTATCATCATGAGAATATGACTGAAATCAGTTTATATGAATCAGCAAATCTGAAGCAATGAATGTAGCTATACATGCACTTTGGGACTGTATTATGCCCTTTATAATTTTTGTGTACAGCTTGGCATTCTGAAGCATCATATAAAATCAACAGCCTTCACCATTCACTGCACAAAACTCTGAAATGCCATGAAACACTATGATGAGCAAGAACGAATGCTGCCCAATTAACTTCATTTATGGACACTTTCTGTCCTTGCAAGCCCATTACATACAGACTATGCTTTTGATATTTTCCTTCTTTTATGCACAGACTGCAAAGGGGTGAACATTTTTCTGTGTTTGTAGCTGTGATTACAAATTATTTTAACCTCCTTTTGTTAGCTGTATGTAAACAACCATGCTAATGACTCTGGGTTGACAGATGAGCAAGTAAATGAAAACTTTCCTCTGCTATTAACATTTGTTTAATCAACTCTAAGATGAATAAAAAAATGACACTGAAAAATATCGTCAGTTAATATTCTAAGAACTATCCATAACTAGTAATTGTTCCTTTGTGTACGCATATAGAATGTAGGTCACCAGAACTCTCATTTTGCGTTTTTTCTGAATTCAGTACAAAACAAAATAATCACAATTATCACTATGAAATCAGCACATTCAGCTACATACACCTGTAGGTAAAAGTGATTAAATGGATAACTCACCATTATTTTTTCAAGAATTTTTTTTGTTTATAAAGCCAGATATTCTGACACTTTATTTTCTATTTTGAGTAGCACATGAATTTGCCATAGACAATCTATTTTGCTGAGTTAATTTCTTGTAACGTCAAATGAACCTCAGAAAGAAAAGTCATGGGTTTGTGAATACAGTAACTATTCAAGTCCTATGCACCTATGATATATTTAATTGAATAAAATCTCATGTCCTAATAAATAAAGCAGCTATTCTTAAAATGATACTCCTTGAATTTCAGGCATCTTATTGTCTTTTATTGAATTAAGTGCACTAATATATATTACTTTATGCAGTTACAAAATATGACATGCATCAGAGTAGTATATGACATCTGAAGCAGAAAAAAAGATACCTTCAGCAACAAGTTTTTTATAATTTAAAAAAAAAAATGGGTTTCTGACATACTGACAACGTACCTAAGAGTTCACCCATGAAAATAAAATATGCCAATGTGAGATACCACTGTACTGTTGTAGAGTAGTATGTCTCCATACGCAAAATGACTGAGGCATTTAAATCCTCTGAGATCTATAACAAGGTGCTTGTTTATGTCAGCTGAGGAGTTGATCTAATAAATGAAAGCCATAAATGAAAATATTCAATTGTCTTATCTCTCTTAAGCTGTCTAGTTAACAATGACCTCATATATTTAAAAAATAACAGGTTTTATTCCTTGCATTTTGTGAGATGACTACTGTGGGATTTTTAAGAGAAAATGTGTGGGAGAGCAGAATGGATCATAGAGGGCTAGTAATGCCTTTTTTAAATTTCCTAAAATCATCAGGTCCTTAGCTTCAAAGAACTGAAAGCCCAGCTGGGCTTCTGATACAAACCTAAATGGATTTACATGCTCATTTCTCTAGATTTCTTGTTGAATGAAGGATGTTGGATGATGGTTTTGGTAGCTTTTTTGAGATTTTAAAGAGAAGTAACATTGTGAGTGTGAGGATTTTCTTCACCATAAAGTATTTGCTGATGTATAGGAAGAAATGGAGGGAAAAAATCCTTTATCTTGTAATGAAATTGTTGAAGAGTAAATGATGCAAGATTCTGCTCATCACAGAAAATAAAAAAATGAGAAACTTATATTTTGATGTCCTGAACCAACTGTAATAAGGCTATTGATATACCTTATATGCAGGAAGTTTTCCCACATGTACTTTAAGTTTTGGTGTTATGATAACTAATAAAAGTGTAATTGATGTAAAACGTAATGTGTTATCTAACTTCCATCATTACTCTGTTGGGTTTTGTATGATTGTCCCAAGTTTTAATGATAGGCCAATGTTAAAAAAAAATAAAAAAAAAATAAAGAAGAGAAGAAAACAAAATAAATCATGGATCAAGTCAGTTGCACTTATTTAATATGAGATCAGAGCTAAAATCTAAGTGATTTCCTCTTTGATCTCCTCTCTTGCCCAGGTTACCCTGTCTAGAAACTATGTAGCCAGGAACAAATACAACTCAGTGATGTTGCTGATCAAAGAGTAGGGGCCATGTGTTTTCATGATTATAAGTAACTTAGGTGGACTTTTCTGGTACTTGTTTTGGAAAAGAGGAAAGACTTCCTTTTCTCAGCTTCTTTTCAGTTCTTATTTCCAGCTTGTAACAGTTGGAAATTATGTTTAACACAATCAACTACAACTATCTAATTCAAACATCAAATTATTATACTAGCCTTTCACACCTGGAAATGTGATTTCAGAGTCTCTGAGATAAAACATGAAAATGAATTGGTAGATTGATCCAATAACTATTTTTAGCCACAGTGCAAAAATATCTATCTTTTAGGTGTAACTGGGAATTTTGTTAGTTCAGGACTCAGGAATAAAGTACAAAGTGTCAGTTTACAGCAGACATGGCCATATTCATAAGAACTCCACAGTCTGACTCATGTTTTAGTTGTTTCTTCCTAGAAGATAGAAATGCATTGTCAAAAGATCATAAAATAGTAAAAGGAGTGATAAATTGTTCTCCAAAACATGCTTTCAAATTTCTATTACACTTAGTATCTGTATAGGATTATGATAACATAAAATATTTGCTCCATAGAAGCCAGAACCAACTTTTCAGTAGCACTCCCTGGTCTGCAGTTAAAAAGGGACAATTTAAAATGAAAATGTGTTTCTTCTAATCCTCTCAGGACTTTAAACCAACTGTGGGGACTTTGCTTTTGGTACAGAGACCAAGCATGAAACACTTCAGCTCCAAAGGGAAATGTTTCAGAAAGTTGTGACAACACTGGGATATCATGGAAATTGTTCTATGACCTTCACAACAGTGGAGACAAGTAACAGCTGCTGCAATTAAGGAGTCCAGTGGAAGCAAAGTGACAAAAATCAAACTGTGTATCCTTTTTGATCTCTGCATAGTCCTGATGCAGAGATGAATAAGCATGTGGACCAAATTCTGTCACTGGGATGTTGAGTTTCAGAAGAAACTCCCATTATACATATCTGCAAGATAATTAACGCTTTGGGTCACACTGCCACCATCAGCTCTGACTTTAAGATAACTATTTAGTCCATTATCTCATGTGTGGTGCATTACATTCACTTCCATGAAAACGGAGTTTTACATTGACAAATCTCTGCACATCAAAATCGCACTTGTGTCTGTTGTTTTAGTTGTACTCTAAAAAACACTGAGGGTATAATTTATTTTTTTTTTTTTAGAATCTATAAATTATTTGTTAAATTTGTTAAATTTGTTAAAAAATTACCAGTTAGAAAAACTCTGTCAAGTCAGAAAAAAACACGAAAAAGAGTATGGAATAGATGCAAATTACAAGCAGCTATTTCAACATCTACCTAAGAAATTATTAAAATTCTTTCTCTTCCCTTTTGTTTTGATGATTTTCACTAATTTTGATAATTAAGGTTTTTTTAATTTGTAAAGGATTTAAAATTAAACTGGGGGGTTTTTTCAGTTGCATTTAAACTGAATCCTGGAATTATTCTATCTTGTGTTATTTTCTTTAACCAAATTTTTTCTATTTCTCTACTCCGTTTCTTGGATTTTTTATCACATGCAAAACAGTCAAACCTATCCAGAAGTATCTGGCATATTTATTCTCCACATGGTAACTGGAAAGTTAGTATCTTTCTTAAACACTTAATTGTGAGTACTGTTCAGCTACCTATCAAAACTAATACCTCTATTACTATCTAAACCTGACCCTGAGATCCTACAGCTGAGACTGTGTGCAGGCAGTGCCTGAACTGTAGTTATTACTGCCAAGGATTATTTCAGATGTGCTGAATATATGTGCCTTCATGCACAACTCAAGAAATCTAGGAAATGTGATCTCTTACTGGCATTTGTAAATAAAACAAACAAACAAACAAACAAACAAACAAAAACACAAAAAAGACACCCCCCCAACGTATTTGCAAATACTTCTAAAATAGTCTAAAGTCCTGATCTGACAAATATATTTTTCACCAGTCATAATCCAGTATCTATTCCTAAACTAACGACAGGAGGAGGAATCCACCTAAACTGTCTTGAAATACCAAAACTTCTGAAGTTACACCACTGATGTAATGTGTGATTCGGTGCGTTTTCCCTCTGTTTCACTAGGTGGCAGACTCAAGTGGCTCTGGTTTGAAACGATCATCCTTTCATGGGTCAGAACAGAGTTTCATTGTCACGTAAAATATTGTTCAAATACCCATATGTAAACGAATTTTTAAGACATCCACTCAAGTCGAACCAATTCGTGAATACTCAGCCTCAGGTCACTGTGAATTATTTAACAGAGTAACTTCTCAAGACAGTTTATTACATCTGGTGGATTTTTGGCATGCGTTCACTTCACAAATCCTGTGGAAAAGACACACTCTGTACTACATCTTACACAAAATAGCTAGTCTTATCCTTAAAATAGCTGAAGGTACTTTCAGCATTTTGTTAAGGGCTTTCAAACAATCTCATGTGTAGAAAGACTGGCCTTGAATGACACTGAAAGAATAAAAATAACCATGGGTACTCTCTTAGCTGAAAAAAACTAACAGCAAATTTTTTCTTTCCTGTCACTATATCGATTTTAAAAATATTATTCAGGATTAAAAAATCTTGAAACGACAACACATTCTGGACTTAAAACAAAAGAGGACTAATAAATTAGTTCCTTGCAAAGACTGTGAGTTTGAAAAGATGTGATAATTTAGTGCTCCTATGCTCCCACTCCTGGCCTGCAACTATTATCTGATAAACAGATTTTAAACTGTGGATTTTGTAAGTTGCAAATGTGCCCAAACTCCCATTATTGCTAATGGAAACTACCTACACCCTCTCTAGTTTTTTTTTTTTTTTAATTTCCTTGGAAAGTACATTATCTAAAGCACTTAGCACTGTAGTAGCTAATAGCAAACACGATTTAAAGAGAGAAGCACTAATAATGTGTAAAAGGGATCTCAGTTTGTCTGCTCTACGTGATTCCGTGCTTCCGCCGTCTTCTCTCATTTTTTTCCGTGATGTGAAACATTTTAATTTACACTGAATGTATAAATGATACAAAAAAAAGCAAAATTACCATGAGAAACAGCTTATTGCTCAGTTGAGGGAAGTATTAAGATTTATGGTCATAGCTCGGATGTTTCCTGTTGCCTATTTTAAAATTGTGTATCTCCACTGACAACAGAAATTTATAGCATCATCAGTGAGATGGGAGCCTGACCCTGTTTTTTTTAAGCAGAAAAGAACTGTCCTACCAGCCTCAGCCAGTCTGGCCCAAGGAGCTCTATCCACGTGGGGAATCTCCTTCTCATAATACAGGGCATTACCCAAAAATTCTTCATACACCGTGTGCAACACTTTCTTCAGCCAAGCTGCATGACTGGAAGTGGATGAAAACCCTGTATCATTAACGGGGGAATATGCCGAGGTTTTACTTGTTCTTTTTATTTTATCCTAGAGACAAGAGGTTTGTGCGATATCTCTAAACATATCAGCAGAGGAGACAAACTACTACATCATGTCTTCGAGAAACCACATTTTTTCCAAAACTTTTATGTGAATATACCTAGTTTACATGTGTGTATGTATGCCTCTTTCTAGTACACAAATTTATCTCTGATCTGTTTTCGGAAGGCAGGTAGGAGTCAGCAATCCCTCCTCCCAAGGCCACGACTAATGTCCCTTGCATGGCTCAGCAGAGATACTAAACTTTTATTCTGTGGCATCTTCCCATGTAAATCTTTATAAGACCATCACACAGGCTGGGCTGGCAGGCTTATTTCCCCACCAATGAACAATGCATATCTCTTTAAAGAAGCACAGTGTGGGATCTGTATAAGCATGGAAATGAAAGAGGTACAGAGACAAAAGGTTGTTTATTCAAAAGAATTATGTATTCTTTTATAACATGCAAGAACGTGCTTTGATTCAAAGTGCAATGATTAAGCATGTATTGTTTAGTATAAATTATTTTCAAGTCATATTCTTGAAAAGTGTTCCTTTGCATCTTAACCAAAGTGTAAGTGGATAATCTCAAGATATGCAAAGCTATTTACAAAGATAACTTCTCAGATGAGATGATGCTGCTGCTGGAAATGAACCAATATTAATCGCCTTGCCAAACTGTTCCCCAAAAAAAAAAAGGGAGAAACAAAAAATCTTATTTCAGGTATCTCTTCAGTACAACTATGTTTATTTGCAAAGGAAGATTATGGAGTCACCTTTCTTCAAAGAGAATAAACAATAGAAGGTCATCTCTTTTTTCAAAAAAACAAGTCTGTTTTTGCAGGCAGTTCTGTGCCTAAAAGAAGCTCTCTCTGTCTCTCTCTTGGCTTCCTCCTACAGCAACACTTACACTGCTTCCCTCACTGTTGAGTTGTTTTCAGACCCACGTAAATATGCCCTGGCTTCATGATTGCTTACACATGGATATGGATGTGTGAGCACATGCATTGCTCTGTTTATTTTAATTCAAATATTGCAGTTATCATGTCCATTTATGCAAAGGAAAATTTCTTCAACTACTTGGGCCAGCTTCTGTTCACAACTTGGGATGCTGACTTACGCCTGGACACAAGTATCCTAACATTTCAGGCACCAATAAAGAAAAGCACTTAACTGCACCCTCAAATGGATTGAATAAAACAGGGATTAACAAGTTATTTTATGCATTAGACTGGCAGCAACATCTTTAAACACCACAATTTTCGTCTTTCAATCTCTCTGCAGTATCAGTCCAAAGCCATGTATTTAAAAGCTGCTATTTATTTTCCAACACATATGAAATACATCTGTATAAAATTCAGCCAGCATACAACAAAATAGCTGATCTAATTTTTGTTTCATTATTACATCAAAAGGAAAAGAGATTTATTGGAATTGACAAAAAGGTATTTTCTTACCATAAAATCAGTCTCTTGCTTTCCTTTTTATCCTTTTTTTTTTTTTTTGTGGAATAACAGTGAGAAGAAGAAAGGTCACAAGGTGTTTGTTCGTTATATTGCTTAGCTCTCACTTAATGCCTTTGTCTTTTATTTAGAATTAGTCATTTACTATGATGGTGTGTATGTGTGCCTAGAATGGACACTGGGTGACACGTCACCTATCCCATCCCTGTTTTCCTTGGATTTCTTTCATATGTTGCTGTTATGGTTTTGTCTCCATCCTACCTCTTAAGCCCCTGCACTTGCACAGAAGGCAGTGGCCTCTGACTCTGGGCATATCTGCTGACTTTGGGATGTTTCTCCTAGCCCAGCTATGCTGGAGCTCTCTTTATGATGCCACGTAAACTTTTATGCTTTTTGAGGAAGAATTTTTCTGCATGGGGTAGTCTTCTGAGTTGTAGATTCGATGGATTAAGACATGAAC
>VZSZ01004703.1:63014-77168 GCA_013398815.1 Ibidorhyncha struthersii | reverse complement strand
CTGAAGCCTCAAATCTATTACTTGCATAGCTGACTTTAACGTAGGCTCGTTTGTTTTTTAGGGTTTATTTGATTTTTTACTGTCTTAACAGTACCCAATCTTCGTTACAGAATTAAACTATTTCCTTGCCAATGTTCTAGCCCTAGCCCTCTATTTTTGATATTGTTTTTAATTCATCACCAAAGGGTCTGGCAACATTTGAGTTTTCAGATGATTTTCAAGATCCTCTAGCTCAAATATAAGCAGTCTTAGATATCAACTTTCAAAAAAATCTTCTTTCTAAATACTAAAAATCTGTACTAAAAAAAGAAAACAAAAAAAAAAACAAAAAGAAAAAAGAAAAAGAAAAATATTTATGACAAGTAATTTTTTAAAAAGTCAGTTTTTAAAAAGGAAGTTAAAACTGGGTCTAAACTGTTATGTTAAGAATACTTAAGTTAGGAATGAGGGAGCAAGAGACATATTTACCTTTTTTTATATTCACCTGCACATCACACACTTTTTTTCAGTTTGTCTAGTACATGCTCAGCTCTCCTCTTCGGCATATCCATGAAAGCCAAACCCTTTCATGACCTCATTTCAGATCTTAGTACCTCTTGTTCTATTGCTTTACAGCTGAGAACTGTGGAAAATGGTTTTGGATGAGAACTGCTCTGTATTCTAGAAGCAGCAATCCAGCAGTGAAAGAGAAAAGAAACAGGTTATTAGCAAGTAATCAGAAAGAGATGGTAATCAGCAAGTTGGTTTTATCTCCCTGATTCTTGTTGTGATACATGCATCTTGCATGTTATGCTGTGTTGATTTTCCATTCTCTGCAAGCAAACTGCAATACAACACACTTTCATAATCTATACTTCCTGGGACGCCCTGGGCTTCAGAAATCCTAGAAAGGTAAGTTCTCCACCTCATCAGTGATAGAACCAGCCAAAATCCCTTTTCTGACAAGAGCATCCCCTTACTGGAAGACAAAGTCTTAGCAAACATCCCTTAAAATAAGTTATCTGTCAAGGACTGAAATTAACACCTTTATTTCTATGACCACCACTGATGTTTTTATATTATCTATCATACCACTCTGTTAGGAAAACCTGGCAGAGAATGAACTCAACTTTCATGCTTCAAACAAGTAGCATTCAATTCTGAGAACTTAAAATAATTAGTTGTCCTGCCTCTTCTTTGAAAATGCCATTACTTGGCTTTAATTGCCTTTTTTTGTTCTTCCTTCTCTTTTCTTAATGATCAGTTAAGCCAAAAAAGTCAGTCTTAAAAATCATTCAGTTTCCAAGGGCCAGTAATTACCAGATGTCTTGGCATGGTCTCTGGATTTGTGCCTGTACTATGTAGAATTACTTGGTGGTGCTAGGGAGAAGTCCATCTGGACCCCAATCTATTTAGACAGCAGCACTCCAAGGCTGCACCTATATAGACATATACATATGTTTTCACGTGCTGCCATCCCCTGTTAAACCAGAGCAGCCACGAAGCTGGAGCCAGTGTGCCAACTCACACTGAGGACATGCAGATCAAACATGCTCTTAGAAGTCCAGCCTGCTATAGACATAGTTGTCATTGTAAGTTTCCTAATGAAATATTAATGGAATTAAATAAAGTATCATGAGAGTCAATGAAACCCTTCACATTAAGCTATCAACCTGCTTCTCAAATACACTTTTCCCAATGGAATTCCTCTGAAGTGCGCGTCTCTTTTGACTGTTCCTATCTGAAAGTTCCCATTATACTATTTAATTTTTCAGTACTACATTCCATTTATTTTTACTTCTGATCATTATTTAAAATATATTTTTTCTGTCTTTCACAACCTGGCACAGCTGTTGGAGTGACAAGGAAGGACAAGGAAGTTCACAGAAAATGGGGCAAAGCCAGTCAGATTAAGAAATATAAATACTTATTTAACAGAATGTCTAGCAACCAATACTGAATCTATAATAAGGACAATATTGAAGTCACAAAAGATTGTTGCATTAGTACATGTAATTTTAGCATGTAAACATATGATCATTTGATCCAACTCTCGATGAAAATTTCAATCCATCCCTTAACTTACCTTAGAATTGGAATTGTCCTATGGATAAAATTGTGATTGAGACTATCCTGATGTGTCTCTTGCCCTGTCAGTCATTTCCTGTATCATTGCAGGCATCATTATGCGTATATACAGAGAAAGACTTTTATTAGTCTGTAACACAGAAGAGTGAACACCTCATCGCACATGGTACTGGGAATTTAGGGTTACATCCGTATTTTAATTTGATTTGAGAACATGGATTCTAGCCAAGTAAATGAAATTACTGTGGGTAGCCCACATCAACGAGGTCCTTAAATTGCTGTCATCAGGCCTCTACTGATGACTTATGTTGTTATATATATATATACACATAAATTTGTCTCTATAAGTAGCAGGATGTACACAGATGACATGAAATAGTTAAAAAAATCCAGCATCATAGTCTGACTTCTTAGTGGTTTTACAATGTATGAATGCACTTGTTTTTTATAAATAAGCTTCTTTTTGTCAACTAACAGCGGTATGTTACAGTATTCTTATACACTGTTGAAAAACAACCATTAATTTAGTTAGTGTAAGTAACTGTTGGATGTTGTATTCATCAAGAACACCCATTATCCAAGCTGCACTAGTTAATTTTACATAGATAGACTAAATATGCTGTTGCTTCCTTTCCTATTAGCTAAATGCAGGATGTATGAGTTACTGATTATTTAAAGGAACAAGCAATGCTTGTGCAGCCTTGCTTCATTTTGTGCACAGATAATAAAACACAGAGTTCTTAAAAGTTGCTAACTAGTTAAGTGTGGAGAGTTCAACTTCACTCTTACTGAGACAAGTACAAATTACTCCTTTAATTTGCTGTGAATGCACCAGTCTATGTTCCATTCAGGACTTGTCATGAATACAGGAAAAAAATTAAAATAATTTCTAAATTTTACTTGTTAGATTATTCTTTTATTTTTTCTTTGGCAAAATTATACTAAAATACTTCTTTTAAAATTAAATCTTTTTTTTTTGTTATCTTTTTGAGATTAACAGAAAAATATGTCAACAGCAGAAAAAAATCAAAGTGCTTATTTAAAGAACGTCAATACAAAACTGTTTTGTCTTTTTTTTCATAGAAGCTCATGATTTCTTTTTAGTTAATGTGTCTGTAGAAAGCCTGTACTTATTCATCATTGTCTAATTCTCAACATACAACACAGGAGGCAACATGAGTTCAGCACCAGGTACTGCCTAAAGTCCTGATTTCATTGTTGTTAACTAGTTTAGTTAGCAAAAAAAACCCAAAGCTTCCTAAACTGCTTTCTCTTTTTTTTTTTTTTTTTGGACATTACAGACTTACAATATTCTCCCACCTTTCAGGACTTTGAAATATAAATTACTTTTGTTCTATAGAACATATATATGTAGATTACTAGCCTGCAGCTAATATAATGTATTCATTTACTCTAGAGCAAAGTTCCACATTCATACACATCAGCATTAGTTTGGAGCATTACAGTAATAAATTAAAATCTTCATAAAACAGGAAAGGAAAAGCATGATTCTTTAATATCCATGCAGCTTCTTTGAGAATGTCTCTGGAAAATCCCTTCTGTATGTCCAGGTCATTGACCATGGCTCAGTTCCTTCAGCATTAAAAAGCAAACAATAACTGCCACTGTGCTACACTCAGCTGCAAGTTAAAAAGCCCAGATTCTTATCTTCATCTCTACTACTGTACTAAAATTTTATTCAATGCCTAAATACCTATCCAGAGGTTGTAAAAGGTTTCCTTCTGAATCAGTGAGATGTGAATTGTATGTAATGTAGCTGAACTGAAACCCCCTGTCCTCCTGGAGGCAACAGCCAGCAGCAATCAGATCCAGTGGTAACGGTGGTCTTCTGGTTGTGATTGACGTGCCTCTCACCACATCCTTCAAAGTTTCCAGGTTACAAAATTACTTGGTTTTGAGGGTTTGGTTATGAAATTAAAGCAACAGTCCTCTTCTGTGTTTACATATTTTAGTTGGAGATGTTAACTAAGCTAGTTAGTTAACTAAGGCTAAGACAGTTGTTAACATCTTCAGGATTAAGAGGGTGAAACAGTTTATATATACATAAATATATATATTTGTATAGATATATAAAATTCAAAAGCAATCTAAAGATCATTGTGGTACCAACGGAGAGGACTTGCTTAACAAGACCAATTAAGTGTACTTAGCTCTAATTTATTAAGGACAAAGGAGAACAACAAATTATTGTTTTTTCAACTAGTTCTAATTACAGTAACTAGGGATGGTGGCAAGAAGGATAGAGATAAAGGTCTCCAAGGACAGAGAGGGGAATATATCCAGATCTTATTGGCAAGTAAACACGTCAGAAACTAAGAATAACTATAGTAAAAAAGCTGGAGCCCTAATTCTTTAATGAATAGGAACTTTTCAGCTGTGAAAAACTGATGGAAAACAATACCAAATTGGAAATGAGCTGATTTGTTCCATTACAGGCAGTAAACATAACAGCTAAAGGTTTCCATAGAGCCATTAACTCATCAAATGCACAAACTATTCATCGAAGTACACAGTAGTCCAGTTGACAGTTGCAAACACTTCAGATCTACAATATTGGTAGACTGCTATTGCTATGGAAACCTTAATTTGCATTCTCCTTTTATTTTTATTTTAGGTTTGCAATGTAAATAGCCTACAATATCATTTCCTATTGCACAATTAACTTAAAAGGAAAACAAAAAAATTACTAAAAGGTGGTTTACTAAGCTATGCAAGTATTAAGTTTCCATACACTTTTTTTTGGCATCAGCCCACACAATATTAGTCTTTCTCTTCTTTATGGGTTTTTGCTCTCAAAATGCACATATTTCTCCCAATTAAAAGAAAAAAGGTAAGATTTAGAAAAATGACAAAAATGGGAGGTATTTCTCTAAATATAGAAGAATCATAGGTTTATGCACACAGAAGAAATTGCCAGCCAGATTACTAACAGAGGCCAGAAGAAAAATGAAAAAGCTATTCCACCTAAAAGATAGAAAGATGGGCATAATGGGACTGCAGAATCAGTGCAGAATGAAAATTTCTGTGTTTGGATAAACACACATTTTCCCCATATTTTGTTCTGGAATATCTTCGAGGACTTTTCATTCTTTAAACGTGATTTCAGATAAACTAGATGTAACACACAATAGCTCCACCAATATATGGCAGACCCAAATGTTCATCCTAGATAGGTGTTTCCACTGTGAGATCCTCAAAGAAATGACCTTGCTGTGCAGGTCGATAGGCTGCAGAATTCGAGACTGTTGCTCCCAGGAAATACTTTTTTTTTGTGTTGTGCACAGGTTGCACTGAAAGTTCAGTGCTTCCAAGTGTGGATTTACCAGTCACAAAGAGAAGCACCTATGCACTGCATACACAATCCCATACATTGAACTAATGTCTTCTGTAGCTTCCAGATTTATCGCACGTGATTCTATAAAGCGTTCAGCAATATTTCCATTTGGGAACTCTCACAGGAAGCATTCTAGCCTTAGCCTTTGCCAATCACTCTGTGGCACACATACAAACCAAAATCTATCAAATTATGCCACTGTGGGGACAAAACACAGCATCTCTTTGTGCGTCCTATCTCATTAATTAGGGCACATCCCTGATGCCCACTAAACTCCAAGCATAATTTAAGACAGTAAATCCACAATTCACTATAGTACAGTGTCTTTTGCCACTTATGGACATCTTGAGCCCAAAGCAAAACAAAAAAAAAAAAATCAGTTGTCACTGGTCCATGTTTCCACCTCTTTTGATTTTGGCCTGAGGATAGACAAAGCTTACTTTGGTGTCTCTGGCTTGGTCAGTGATGTCTTTTGATTCGTGGTGAACTGGTACCATTACTTCCATTTTAACTAATTATTAATAAATAAAGAACAAGTAAATCTACTGCCATTATAGAGTATTTAAATAAAATCATGGAATCAAATATGAAAGTCTTATGTAAATCTTGCAGTCTTCTTACACTTGTAAGAAAAGCCTTACCTGTTCCTTTAAATCAGAGATACTACAACTGTGAAACTCATTTTATTGTGACCTTTTTTTTTCCAGCCAAAACCAGGAAATCTACAATTTGTGAAATAGAAATTAAAATATTTTCCAGATCTTTGATATTTTTGCTTTCTTTATTCTAATTGAAATTCACAGGCCAGTAAGAATTCAGTTCCACCTAACTGCCTGCTACTTCTTCTAATCATTTCACAAGTTTCCTTAACCTGGACTATCACAAACAGGAAATGCCTTGCCACTCTCAACTAAGTGTGTTATCGTATCTGGAGGCAATGTTGTTAGCAGATAATACATCAGCAAAGATGGCAGTTGGTGTTCAATGCAAACCACAGGTCAATGTGATATACTGTTAGTGGCCATAATAAATCATTAAGAGGAACTAGCTACGACACTTCCAGGATGTGTGTTAGCCGTACATGGAATTTTTATATCACAATCCATAAATATCTCCTTAATTACATGCAAAGCAACAAAAACATGTACCATAATCTATAGCTATTTGGGTTTTAACTGGAAATTACTGAAGGAAGAGAAAAGAAAAGCCTTTCTGGGTTTTTTTTTGCCATTTTAACCTTTCAGGCTGAAGTGCTTGACTTAGGCAATTCATTTGAACTATTAAAATGAGTTCTTGACCTATGTGTGAAATGTACAGTCCATCTCTTAATTTCTGCATGAAAAATAATTAAATGCAAATTGATAAGCAAATTGCCATTAATTCATATAAAAGTCTTGTGTATAAGTTCTTTCAAAGCTGCCACCCCATTTCTGTTGGAATTAAAAAGGTTTTTTAACACCAGGAAAAGGCATTCCTATGTACAATATTGTAAGACATGATGTTATTCTAAAATAAAGCTTTGTTAGAGCAATAGAAAACACTCAGTAGGTTCCTAGACTCTAAGCAGCTCAACTTTATTATCAATGCAGTGTAAAAAAGCCGCTCTTCACCTAAATTAAAGGGCTTTCCAGATACATATCCTTGTACTGTCTATTTAACAATTGGTCTGCATGATCCCACATGTGTACTGTAACCCAATCTGTGTGGACTATCTTTGCTCTGTGAGGGACATCCTGAATCTGCTTGATTCAAGGGGGCCAACAACCTTGTAACCACTTCGATAGATTTTGACACAAGCTAAATATTCACTAAACATTTTTGGTGACCATTTTTAATGGATAGAGAAGTTTCATCACTTTGGATTAGTTAAAAAACTTTTGGCATACTACTTAAATAGTAGCTAGTTATTAGAGACATTTATAGTTCAGTTATGTTCTGAGATGCAGCTTCTGCTCACAGGGCAAGTAATCTACTCCCAACCATCTTGGTGGCCATCCACTAGGTTTGCCGCAAGTCTGATGACGCGTTTCTTGCTCTGGGTGAGGAACTGTATGCAGTAGTCTGTATGTGGCCTGAAAAATGGAAGACAAGGGGAATATTCAGTCTTCTGGCTACAGTCACTCTGGTATGCTGTTAGCCTTCACTGCTGCCAGAGCACGCTGCTCACATACGTTTAGACACCTATCACTTCCAGAGCTCCATGATTTGCCCAGAGACCAAAGGAAGGAAAATCATTCTGTCAAAGGACTGCTCTCTAGCTGGCCAGATATCATCCTTTTCCCTCTTTTAGAAGATGGGTGCAACAGTTACCTTTTTCATTCATCCAACACCTTCCTCAATCTCCACAACCTTTCAATTACCATTAAGTAAAAACATCCCAGATGTTGCAAAGCAACAAAACTCCTATGAAAGTATGTCTGGCTGGCAGATGGGTGCCTCCATCTCCTGCGGGAGGGAATCTCTGACCTCTGACACACACCACTTCCTTCTGGAGCTCGTGCTCACAGAGTACTGTGAAAATCCTAGTCAGCATGTTGAAATTTCTAAGTAGATTTTTTTTTTTTTAAATCCTTGAGCTATGGCTTATATCTGTTGCTTTTGAAACAAAATTACAAAACCTACATTGACCATGAGAAAACGAGTTAGATCAAAACTAAGAGCTCTTTCAAATTCGACTCTGTGTGTGCAAGCATCCTCTACCACTTGAGTAAAATAGTTAACTACTTTACAGAAATTACTATTACAATTTTGGTTGAAAAGTTTCAACTAATTCTCACTTCAATGATTTCACAGTAAAAAAGGAAAAATCCCATTTCCCTGCTGTTTGCCAATGCCTATGTGCTGTGCGTAACTGATGTTTCTCCATGTGTTTCAAGTCATACTGAGTCCACAATGACTAGCTATTCAGACTTCTATTGTATTATTGTTACCTATATCTTTTACTAAAAAAAACTGTCAGGCTCATACTTTAACGTTCCACAAAATTTTACATTATATTCTCCACAACTGGTGTTGAATGACTTGACTTCAATGGTCTGTAGAATCAGCTTGAATTCTCTTTTGGAGAACATTGTATCAATCAAATACAAACACTTTATCTGCACAGGTTGTCCTGGTAAGATCTGTGAGATGATTCATATTATTAAAGGAACTTATCCACATATCCTCAGTCACATCCTACAAATGTGTAATCTAATATAAATGGTGCTTATTAATTACTTAGTTTTATTTGATTTTTTCCCTCTTTTTCCCTCATTTTTTTACAGCTATCCATGACAGTAAAATCTCTTAACAAATGCAATTCTGGTTTCCTCACTCAATGAATATATATTCAGTCACACTATCTAAACCTTTCTAAACTTCTAGCATTATTCTTTATTTAAATTGTAGGGTTTTCAAAATATGTTTCTTTCACTGTGTGCATACATAGACCCTCATAAATGACTGCCTTAAAAATAGTCTTTTTTTTCCTTTGTTCACAAAAATATTTCTGAAAGTGAATTCATCCCACAGGTGACAGCACATATTTTATCTTCGTTTTTTACATTTATTGCTCTCTTTCAAAAATAGCATGATACAAATATACTTAAATTGGAAACAAAGAGAATGTTCTGAAGAGAAACAGATCTTCTCAGCTCCATATGGGAGGAATTGCACCGGGAAACAAAATAAGAAAAAGGGAAAAAAAACCTCCAAAATAAATAATAATAAATAAATAAATAAATAAATAAATAAATAAATAAATAAATAAATAAAACCCATGGGAATTCCAGAATGTTGAAAAGAATATATATTACATTTCTTCTTGGTGAAAGTGCCTCAAAATAATTAAAACTATGTATAACCAAAGAAGTAGACAGACTAATAACTATTCCGAAATAAAGAAACTCTGATAGTTACAATTTTCTTACTTAGCCTTCTCGTGACACCTAGAGACATATCATCTGGAATACCTTGTAATCAATACATAGTGAGTTCAATTATTTTTCCAAATTAAGATTGTTCCCATAACTCCTGGGATTTCAAGAGGTAGCCATAGTTCTACAGTCACACTATAACACAAAACGTATGCCAGTCTATGGACCCACATGGGATCCACCCAAGGGTACTGAGGGAGCTGGCAGAAGTGCTCACCAAACCACTTTCCTTTCTCAACAGTCCTGGCTAACCGGAGAGGTCCCAGTTGACTGGAGNTAAAAAAAACTGTCAGGCTCATACTTTAACGTTCCACAAAATTTTACATTATATTCTCCACAACTGGTGTTGAATGACTTGACTTCAATGGTCTGTAGAATCAGCTTGAATTCTCTTTTGGAGAACATTGTATCAATCAAATACAAACACTTTATCTGCACAGGTTGTCCTGGTAAGATCTGTGAGATGATTCATATTATTAAAGGAACTTATCCACATATCCTCAGTCACATCCTACAAATGTGTAATCTAATATAAATGGTGCTTATTAATTACTTGGTTTTATTTGATTTTTTCCCTCTTTTTCCCTCATTTTTTTACAGCTATCCATGACAGTAAAATCTCTTAACAAATGCAATTCTGGTTTCCTCACTCAATGAATATATATTCAGTCACACTATCTAAACCTTTCTAAACTTCTAGCATTATTCTTTATTTAAATTGTAGGGTTTTCAAAATATGTTTCTTTCACTGTGTGCATACATAGACCCTCATAAATGACTGCCTTAAAAATAGTCTTTTTTTTCCTTTGTTCACAAAAATATTTCTGAAAGTGAATTCATCCCACAGGTGACAGCACATATTTTATCTTCGTTTTTTACATTTATTGCTCTCTTTCAAAAATAGCATGATACAAATATACTTAAATTGGAAACAAAGAGAATGTTCTGAAGAGAAACAGATCTTCTCAGCTCCATATGGGAGGAATTGCACCGGGAAACAAAATAAGAAAAAGGGAAAAAAAACCTCCAAAATAAATAATAATAAATAAATAAATAAATAAATAAATAAATAAATAAATAAATAAATAAAACCCATGGGAATTCCAGAATGTTGAAAAGAATATATATTACATTTCTTCTTGGTGAAAGTGCCTCAAAATAATTAAAACTATGTATAACCAAAGAAGTAGACAGACTAATAACTATTCCGAAATAAAGAAACTCTGATAGTTACAATTTTCTTACTTAGCCTTCTCGTGACACCTAGAGACATATCATCTGGAATACCTTGTAATCAATACATAGTGAGTTCAATTATTTTTCCAAATTAAGATTGTTCCCATAACTCCTGGGATTTCAAGAGGTAGCCATAGTTCTACAGTCACACTATAACACAAAACGTATGCCAGTCTATGGACCCACATGGGATCCACCCAAGGGTACTGAGGGAGCTGGCAGAAGTGCTCACCAAACCACTTTCCTTTCTCAACAGTCCTGGCTAACCGGAGAGGTCCCAGTTGACTGGAGGCTAGCAAATGTGACACCCATCCACAAGAAGGGCTGGAAGGAGAATGCGGGGAACTACAGGCCTGTCAGTCTGACCTCGGTGCCTGGGAAGGTTATGGAACAGATCATCCTGAGTGCCATTACATGGCACATGCAGGACAACCAGGTGATCAGGCCCAGTCAGCACAGGTTCATGAATAGCAGGTCCTGCTTGACAAACCTCATTTCCTTCTATGACAAGGGGACCCACTTAGTGGATGAGGGAGAAGCTGTGGATGTTGTTTACCTGGACTAGGGAAGTGATCGTCCCCCTGAACTCAGCACTGGCGAGGCCCCACCTCAAATACTGTGCTCAGTTTTGGGTCCCTCACTACAAGACACAGAGGTGCTGAAACATATCCAGAGAAGGGCAACAAAGCTGGTGAGAGGTCTGGAGAACAAGTGTTCTGAGGAGCAGCTGAGGGAACTGGAGTTGTTTAGCCTGGAGAAAAGGAGGCTGAGGGGAGACCTTGTCACTTTCTACACCTACCTGAAAGTAGGTTGTAGAGAGGTGGCGGCTGACCCCTTCTAGCTAGTAACAAGTGATAGGACAAGACAAAATGGCCTCAAGTTGCTCCAGGGGAGGATTACATTGGATATTAGGAAAGTTTTTCACCAAAAGTGTTGTTAAACATTGGAACAGGCTGCCCAGGGAAGTGGTGGAGTCGCCATCCCTGGAAGCATTTAGATGACGGGTAGATGTGATGCTTTGGGACATAGTTTAGTAGTGGTTTTGGCAGTGTTAGGCTGATGGTTGGAACTGATGATCTTCAAGGTCCCTTCCAACCTAGACAATTCTATGATTCTATCATTCTGTATGGTCTTGTTTCTTATCATTTTTCTTCATTTCATATTCTATTTAATGCTTGAGCTTCAGATTGAGAATATAGTTGTAAGACTTATTCTATTTCTATGCATATCATCTCCTGCAAAATAAGACAAATGTTCAGAAAGGAAATGTGAATTGGGTTAAATATTACATAAAAGTTTATATGTACCATTAAACAGCTTATGAGCTAAGTAGGTAAATTTCACCAGCTGAGAAATAGACCTTCAATTTTAAAACTTTGCCATTCACCTTCATAACTATCACAGCTAATGCTAATTATTTGTTGCATGCACAAGTTTATCCAGATATTTATACGGACTCTAAATTGATTGTGCATACAGAACAAAGAGTATGCTTCTTAAGCACTTTCCCGGAAATCATTATTACTTTTTTGCATCTCATTATTTTATTATTCTGAACCCATACATTTGGCCAATATTTGCCTTTATCTTAATTTTCTTCAGATCTGAAGTACAGATTTGAAAAGGATAATGATGTAAAAATTACAATTCTTCCAGAACCGTATGGAATAAGGCTGAGCCTTGCCTTCAGTGATTTTAGTCTTTTGTGACTCACAAAGACAAAAGACTTGCACAATGACTACAGCTAGTGACTGATCGAAGTCCCAAACACATTGTGTTCTCGCAAAGACATAAATATCTTCTGTGTTCCTACTTGCTCTAAGGATAATAAGTACAATAGGACTACTCATGTAGGTTAATGCAAGCATTTGCAGCGTTTCTTAGTGCTCTCTCATTGCATTAACCCTAACAGCACATTCCCTTCTTTTGCAGGACTACTTTTCCTTCTGATTATTGTAATATTCAAATGGAAAATATGGATCTTTTGGATTTGTTAGTATACAATTTAGCAAAACTCTAAATTCTGTTGAACTGTGTCGATGGGCTTTTGCTCCCAGGCCCAACTATATCTGGTATCATACACAATACATTGTTTTTCTAAAATATCCCTGTCCAATCAGTAAAAGAGAGATGCAGTGTCAGAAAAAAAGTACACTTTTAACTGAAGGGGTTTTGTTCCTTACTCCGTAAGATGGGCTTAAACAAATAAATAGAAAGAAGAACTTGTGCTGAAGAGCCTTTTCAATTTGCTTCAGTTTAGCTAAAGTGGCAGATGGCAGCTATCTCTGTTCTTCTCCCAGTCCTGCTCTCTGTATGGCTTCTCTCTGCTGTTCAAAGGAACTCCACACTCTATACAAATTATTTCAGAAAAAGGAATATTAAGGTGCTAGCTGAAAGAAGTGCTTTCATGAAAAGCAGGAAGCTGCTTTGAGGAGAAAAAACAAGCTCTTTGTTGGCGGAACAGGACAGGGGGCAGAGCAGTGCGGCTTTGAGTGGCAACAGAATGCACCAGAATTTTAGTATCACCCTAAAGCACTTACTAGTATTTCTGGCTAAGTCTAAACTACAATATTGAAATAAAAACTGATGCAAACATTTCTTAGTCTTGTACTATATTAAGAACAATTGCTCACCTCACCTCATGCTTTGATGGAAAGAAAATTCAGCTTGTTCATTTCTCAGGACCAATTGTATATTAATTTTTTGAGAATGTTCATTTGATTAAAAAGATAAAATCAGTTCCATGTCCTTCTTTAGTTCTCTTTAATTAGAGTCATAAATCCAAATTCATGGCATTTCTTTCAAAGCAAGTGTAAAATTCTGACATGGATTTGTAGTGCCTTGAAATACTAACTCCTCAGAATTTCTTTAAGTAAAGCCAGATATTTCTGAAACTATGATTTATTTAAAGTATTACAGAAATTTTTACGTAGATTGTTACACCCATTTTCAATAGTTAGCTTCTACATTATTATTTCTACCTATTTTTGTCCACTAAAAAATAATTAAAGATTGTATTTCCTACTGTTGCTTCACTTACTAACAGTTTGCTTCTGGCATACCTAGGGTTTTGAATATCTCCCAGATTCAGCTGTGCTGGGTGCTGTACATATGCAATAATAAGACATCCTGAACTATTGCGCTTACTCTAAACACAGGAAAAAGCTAAGAGAAGAATGGGAAAAGGTTATTTTTAAGTTACAAAATAATATGCCTAAGTACCAATTATGCAAAATGAATTTGTGAAGGATTATTTTGGATTATTTTTAACCTATCTAATTTTGAAACAGTAACGCTTTAAAGGAGATCTTTTCCTTCCACATTCACTTTCACTTTTCCATTAGAAAGCTATGAGACAAGTTTAATAAAAATGGAATTATAGAAGAAAAACAAAACACTTACTTACTCTTTTCTTTTTTCCTCACTGAAAAATAAAAGGATAGAAAAGTACAATTGTCCTGGTTTGAGGTAAAACAGGACCAATTTTGTTCAGTAACTTTGCTTCTTAGCTGGGCCTCTTCTAACTGCTGAAATTAACAGCATATTGTGCAGACAATGTTCGCTCTCTCAGAGTGATAA
>VZSZ01004703.1:50346-62773 GCA_013398815.1 Ibidorhyncha struthersii | reverse complement strand
AGTGCCTGCCGGTGTCGTGATTGTCATCCTGGGAGCTTGATACAGTTTTGTATATATTTCATTATTTTCTTTTTATTTTATTATTAATATTTCATTAAAGTAGTTTAGTTCCTTCTAAACTCATAAGTCTCTTTTTCCTCCTCTGCCTCTCTCTTCGAAGAGGGGTAGAGGGGAGCATCTGTCGGTCCCATCTGGGGTCCCCCACGTCCCCAGTGGGATTTGGCCTAAACCACGACAACAATGCTCAAAGAAAAATTAAAGACAGGATAAGGATGAGAAGTGTAATGTAGAGGAGGGATTTGAAAGGAACATCTTTAATAAATTTTCCAGAAGATAGAAAAAGGAGGTAAAAGTATGGAACAACATTTAAAATCTCCAGTTTGTCTCTGGTTAATTTTTCCCACAAATAAAGCTGCTTCTCTAAGATAAAGAAAACTAACCATGAGACACAAGGAAGCAATACAAAGACAAAGAATGCTGGCTCCTATTTTTTCAGTTACCTATTTCGTGAACCAATGTATTTACCTCTCACATTTATCCTGAATATATAGCAACAGTTACGTCCATAGGCTTCAGAAATATTTCTATTGACCCTGGGGGAAAACATCCAGTTGCCCATATTTCAGGATATGGTTTTGCAACATGCCCTGAACTTAACAGCTTTCTTTTACTGAAAGGAGAAAGTTTTTCTTTTCCCTTCCATCTGCACTACCCCGCACTCCTACTTAGAACAAGTGCTGGTGTTAATTTAATCACAAGATAAACTGAATCACCTCATTAAAATGGCAAAAAAAACTTAACTTTGCAGGAAAAAAAAATAACAGGGGCTGCAGGGCGGGAGTTGGACGGGTTAAGGAATTGAATCTGCTGCAATTACACAAAATGATAAAGCCGGCACAAGGCAGGAGTAAATAATGCAGCTGATAGCAGGGACAAGTAGAAGAAGGAATCAAACAAAAGATGAACCAAACAAGCTCTTATAAAGGGAAAGAATATATTTTTTTTTTCATCTCTGTTTTCTTTTTTTGCTGCTGCTAGCCAGTGATTTGGCACAAATGTAAAGAGAAATCAATACAAATTAAACTGAGCAGGTGTCGTCAACTCATATTTAGCTTTGAAGTCTGTTGCTTCTCTGCCAGACTTAAGAAGGGTTTGTATGTTGGTTTTCTTTTCAAATATGCACACTATTCTAAGAAAATATATTACCTCTACCTACAAGTCATGTCTTTTCTCAATACAACTGCCTGCTTGGTTTGGTGAATATGGCAGGATGCCTAAGACTGCCTGTAATACCTCAAAGTATGGACAAGACATTAAAATTGTTAATTTTTGTTGATGCTGTCAGAATTTCAGCTGAAGGCATTAAATAAAACAGTGGTAGCTATATCCTCCTTATGAAAGACAAAGCCTAAGAGTCAGATTTTTTAGGATTAGGGACCGTGACTCTTTGCAGAGGCTAACCAAGTACTGCTTAGGACTTATATGAAATGTTGCACATTACATTACCAGTGTGTTAGAGAATTCCAGGCTGATTTCAGGTTGTTAAAGCTTCTGTAAGCAAGCTTCAGTCCTATCTGCAGTGTAGGAGAAGGCATTTGTGGGTGATTAAGAAAAAAATGTGTAAAAATTTGAAGACGCAGCTAAGGTATGGGGTATGTAACAAATGGGGAGCTAGCTGGGAAACTACAATAAAAAAGAGGGTGTCAAGCAGTTGTAGAAGTCTTGGCTAGCTGACAAGACCTGCCAGTTGAGCTCACCATAAAGAAACTGTTGGTACTTTTCCATGGGAGTGTGTGAGAAAAACTGGGTCCTGGTGTCAGGCAAAAGGAGTTGATGGCTCTGCTTTCACTGACAGGGACATAAGCCTCACTCTAGGGGAACACTGACAGTCTCAAGTCACCCCTAAAATAATTTAGTTAAACCAACTATTCAACATACCTATGTTGCCAAATTCATTTTATATATATTCTGTACAGGAAAGGTGATGGAGAAGCATGCCAGTTATGAATCCCATTGCTCTCCATCTATGGCATAAGGCCAAACGGGTTCCAAGGTCCTGACTGTGGGAATGCCAAAGGTCATTCTGAGAAACGCATGTTTGAGAAATGTTTCATAAATCTATTCTCAAAGCATCACTGAGACAAACTCAGGAGAACAGAAGGAAACTTCAAGGCTGTTGATCTGGAAAAACAACAAAAGATGTCTTATGTGACCCAGAGGGAATGAAAGAAACAAAACGTTGCCAGGTTCTGCGTGTTTTCTTCAAATGCATAAAAAAGTTCTTTGCTCCGTTTGATTTGGTCAGTTTTATCCATGCTATTTTGAAACGGCAGAACTCATCACTATAGTCTCAGGACCGCATTATTTGCTCTCGGTTGAGCAAAAGATATACACTGGGGCCAGTGTTATCAGAAACTGAATTCCCCAAGCTTGCAGGATAACATTTTGGGTGACAGTTATATAGTCTTTCTGCCTGCCCAAGCAGTATTGTTTGCTATTATACATCTATGTATTTGCCAAACGTACTTTCAAAAATACCAAGTATTTAAGTTTTCACTGCTTCCCTTGAGAGACTGTTCCACAGTCTAATACATTTAGCTGTCAAGAAGCAAAAGACTAATTCTGAGTATTTTCAGTTTCAGGCTGAATCTTTCGTACAGTTCTGCCTACATTCATACTCCAGCCTGCATTATCTACTTTTTACCCTGAAAACTTGTTTCAGAGTTTTGCTATACTAGCATTGTGTGTCTTAAATAATACATGAGTAACCCACATCAGGGACCAACTGGAAGTACTAACGCTGGAACTGCTGACTGTTTCTAAATATTGTATAATCTTGAGAGAATGAGAGGAAACACATTTTCTTTCAAAGGCCTCTGCAGAGGGAGACCTCTTAGTATGTGTCAGATTACATCTCTGACATCCCTCTGGGTGAACCTCAACACTGGTTAACTTCCTTCCAGAGCAGTATGTAGCTTGATGTAGATGTTTTCTTCTTTTTATCAAACTGTGTGCAGTTTTTTCATAAATTTCACTGTAGTGTCTTTATCAGCATATTATATTTAATATATGTTGAGAGTTCTTTGGAAATTAAGTCCAGTCAACTTGAATGGATTGCTATTTCATTTGCCTCAACCTAAAAATAATGACAAAAACTTTATACATATATTCAACACAATCTTCCATAAGTCATTCTTTAAGTCATCCTTTAGACAGATGAAATACACAGAGCAATTATTCTTTTTTTTTCTTTTATCTATTTTAAATACCTTTTTTCATTTACTCTGTGCTTAACTGTTTTGCCTTTCACAACTTGGTGTACCATTACTGCCTACTCATAATCTGGTATTATGTCTTAAATCTTCATTGTTTTAATGGAAATTTGTTGGCGTTTAGTGCACATATTTAAAAAGTAAACAAGTTCTGTCATATGATCCTTTCAACAAGTCAGAGCATCAGAAAGTGCAGGGATTGACTTGTACTATCTAATTTCTGTTTTGACTTAACAGTCCATGGTTATTAAAATCTGAAAAGATAATAAAAATAGAAGGCTACCTGACTCATAGCGCTGATAAAGCACCGTGTCACTGCCAACTCTTTGGAGCCTTAGGGGCAAAAGAAGGTTCAATTTTCTGATTTGATAACAGCTAATATCTACAAATTAATGCATCCCAGTTATCAGACCCCAAATTCTGGTTCATCCAATTTTAGAAAAAAGGGTATGCCTTGGAGTTCAGTTTTGGGTTATCCAGAAGAACTAACTGATCCAGCCTCAGAGGATGCAAGGAGGTCTATCAGCCGATTAGCAGCTGACTCTGGTCATTGTCAGTTCAATAGAGTCAGTAAGAGAGGGTTTTGGTCCCTTTTTGCAAAGGTTCACCATTAAACTGCTCCTTGATTAAAAACAATTATACCTTTTCTGTGGGTAGTGAGATATCTGTTCTCATACTTTAATTCAAGAACTTAAAGTTATTAAATGTATTTTTAAATACTTGTAATACTAATATTACATTAATGCTTTCAAGGATTTCTATGTTGTTCTAAATGAAGATTCTTATTACTCTTTTGTGATGAAGCTGAATTTGTACCTTCCCAAATCTGTGGAAATCTGTGGGTTTGGACCTATATCTCAGTATTAAGTTTAACTGGAGGAAACCTAAAATATTCCTATAAAAAAATCTGTCCTAGTACCCTGTGAACAATGGTAATTTAAATTCTTGCCAGTAACTGATATTAAGGTTAACCACCTCCTCAGGAATTGCATTAAGCCCGAGGTTGATAGATATAACCAAAACCAATTTGCGTAAAGTAATTTAACAGGCAGCAGATGATATGCACAGATGGGATTTCCCAATTGTATCACTTTGGGAGTAGAGCTAGTGTTATGAAAAAAATAAATCATGCCATTTCATAGACGCTTTCCATAGGAACTCCCCTAAAGAACACTGGAACTGACAAGATTTTTGTTTCAATACATTTAATCAATGCTTTTTGACCTGGAGGGGGAGAAAGGTAGAGAACCTTTCCAAACAAATCAGCATTTAATCCAATTTAATTTATACCTTTACTTGTGGACAGTAATATGTCCAAACTACAGATAAGCAGAGAGAACATATCGATTTAGTTGCCTTCTCTGATTACTTTTTTCAATCAACTTCTTCACCCTTGCCTCACACAACTGTTTTACTTAAACTCTTAGCAGATCATCTGTAAGTAAAATTAACATCTAAAACTACATAGTTTAGATGTAACCATAGAAAAATTATGTTCAAAATACAAACCCTTATTTTATTCTAGGTGTATAAGTACACTTACAAAAAAGTATAGAATTATCATTGATTTTCTGTGTTCTCGGTATGTAAGGGTGTGAATGTAAATATGAACTGGGAATTTGTATCATCAAAAACAAAATATCAGGGACATAAATATTTATAGTCCTTATTTAAATAAACACATCTCCTTATATGAAGTATCAACAGAAGATCAAGGTCCCAATGTAATTAGCGTTCAGTAAATACAGAAAAAAACACACGGCGTATTGCCATTCCCCAGAAGCAAGGATAAGAGCCCTCCTCATAACTTCTCTATTTTGAGTATTTACAGTTTTTTCAGCAATAGTGTTTGTCTGTTTGTTTGTAAAATCACACATATAAGACAGAGATATTGTATATAACATTACAATATATCCTAACACAAAGATACACACAGATTCCTCCTTGCCTTGCTAACTGAAACCTACGTGTTCCCAAACACTCACAATCTAGGTCTCGTTCACACTGTAGCTTGTGTTTGACCCCAGGCTTCACATAAGATGTTCCAGAGAAGATGGTTGGAACCCACACCAAGACATAGCTGAGATTTACCTTTAAAATAGACTAATGTTTGGTCAGCAACACACTCCAATTTACAATGATAATATTAAAAGAACATACCAAACCATGGGAAAACTAACTTATCATTACCATCAGCCATTTATGGGGCAGAAGTTGATTATTCGTTCAGGTTTCCTCTGTCTGAAGTAGACTCAAATGTTGAGACTGCTTTACATTATAAGTTATGCAATCGCTGTTTAAGCATCCTAAAAACTTTACTGTATCACTCTATGAACTGTAGAGTTTGCTTTTCCATATCTTTCCCTACTCTGTACAGCAGGACAAGTCTTTGAATTTTTCAGTGACAGAATATATTGAGCCTGATTTGCAACTGAATTTCCCAGTTCTATGACAAATGGGGCTCCACTGAAATCAATGAGATACAGTTGCAATTCAAAATTGTTCTTTGCTGGCACAGTGCCATTTGGAACAGGGAGATATAGGCAGTAAATGACCTGTTTCTAGCTATGCTCACCTATGAGGGGAAACAATATGGATAAATAGATCACCCAAAGTGTATGTAATTGTGAACTTGAACTGAAAATGGTGTGTGTTATGTTTTACATGCTTGATGGTAAACTACACCTGCCCAGGAACAAATGCAATTCTGTTTCGTACAATGCCATGATAATGGCAGCCTTTGGGAAAAACAAGTGGGTTAGACCTAACCCAGCTAAATCCATGCACATATTTGAGTCACTGTCCTAGCAGTTACATCTAACTCTCTAGAACTCAAATTAAATCCCTCCCATTCTGATTCTCTTGCATGGAGCCAGAGGCTTCTTTTTTAAAAAACTGTAATACGCAGATTACCATTCAGTTTAATGACTAAAACAGAAATCTAGCCAGTTAAATGTTGGTGTGTGGAGTGTATAATTGGAAGGCAATGTCTATAAACACTTCATTTTATCACGTTGAACCTTATTATGTTTCAGGTACAAAATTAAGGGGAGAGAGAAAAAGAGTTAAGTACAAAATTAAAAGGGGATGAAAGTGATAATTAAACACAACAGAAGGACAATGAATTAGCAAACACTCTCACCCTACTGTCTTCATAACAAGAAAAGAAGACATGTTCATTTGAGCGAGGAGTTCATTTTACAGACCAAATGATGTTAGGAATATTCAGTAACCTTTTTTGCGCAATGGCGTTGAAACTGGCACTAGTAATAGTACTGCACTGTGCCATTGCAGCTGGGTATGAACCCAAGTGCTAGCTTTTTGAAAACCTAACAAAGCTTCTTTTGGACTCTTTACATTTCAATTTAACTGAATTGAAGTACTGACACATTCCAGTTTAACTGCCATCCTTTCTGCCAATGTGGGAGCTTTAACAATAATGTTTATTGCATTTTCCCTGGATAGTCACTTAGAAAACATTAACATTTTCACTAATTTTGGTCTTTAATAACTACTGTATCAACCAAATATGTTAGAATCAAGGACTGCTTTAAAACAAACAAACAAAAAAACAAAAAAAAACCCACAGTGACATTCTGCATGTACTAAACTTACAAACAAACAATGATGCTAGAAAATTTCCCCTCTTCCTTAGCCATATTGTAAAGAATTTAATATGCACAATTGAAAAATTGTTCCTCCAATCATTTTTCTCAAGGTAGTAATAAAAAAATAACAAGATTTTTTTTTAAGTAAGCTGTAAAAGAGATACACATTAAGGACAAGATTGCAACACCCTTACTCACTCTGAATAGTAATGTTCATCATAAGTGGTTCCACTATAATCAAAAGGATTGCCTACAAAAAAAAGGGAAGTTTTTAACTGAGAAAGAACAATCTAGATCTAGCGAAGTGATAAGATTATGTGACTGAAAATAAATACACAGATAAATACCATGGTGACATTTACTATTTTCTACAAATTGAATTATGAAAAGATTTTTCTGTAGGACACCAAAAAATATTGTGACTACAACAGATATTTAGATAAAAACATATATTTCATATACTCATTAAAAACAACACAAACACTATATTCTGTTTTGTTGCATCACAAACGGAGCACCAAAGTATGATGGGGGGGACGGGGACACAACAGACGTACCCAAAACACAGAAACGTGTTCTCAATCTTTTAGTCGCAGCAGCCCCCACATGACATCTTACAAGCCAACTTCCCTTCATTTTTACAATGATGATGTCTAAAGCATTGCTCAAAGATGACTCCCTCTTCGACTACTCTGTGTTTGGTGCATTCCTGTCAGTAAGATGCAATAACCAGAAAGCTGATGTTGAGTACTGCCAACTAATTTCTTGCATAGCAGAGAGCTGTAATTCCTGATTGCAGGTGCAAATCCACAGTTCCCTGAAGTAGCTACCTGGCTGGTGGCAACTAGTAGTAGTTTAACTGTACCCAGTCCAGTAGTTAAAGATGATTCTTACTTCCTCCCTCTGAAGAAAACGAGCTAATTCTAGAAAGAGATCAGAATGTTTTTTTTTTTCTTTTTATAGTTTTTATAATCATTTTCACCTTTTAAAATTATCTAAAGTTTTCTAACACTTTGTGACTTCTTAGCACCTTCTTGTAACGCCCTGGAGTTTTCATGATTCAGTTTGGGAAATACAGCCCTTGCTGATCAATGCTACAAACAGAAAAATAACCACCAGCCTAATAAATTCCAGCCACTCACACAACTGTACTATGTTTCTCTCAGGATATTTTGCACCATTTGTTCATTACAATCTCATAATATTTATATTTTCATCAAGTTCCTTCTGATTCTCTAATAACAGACCGAGAAACCCCCCTTTGCAGCTAAGCCCAAATGCTATGCTTATCAATGCCCAAACTTCTATTGTCAAAGACAGATTATTTTTTAAAACGTGATCTCTGTTTTATTAGCTAATCTCAGTTCCTGTAGCTATGTTCTCAGCCATGCTGATTATGAGTCGTTCAGATGGTTCTTGTAGACCCACAGGCGTAGGCTCAGAATCCAATCAGTTCTTGTAAAGTCTTGTTATGTACTCAGATCAGTAGTGTTTATTGTCCTTTCCAACATTAGTGCAACTAGTGGCAGGGCTACTCCTGCTCTTAAATGTTCCTGTTCTGTCTCTTGAATAGATCAATGGCAATCCTTCAAAAAGACATGAACTTCTCCAAATGTAAAGAGGAGGTTGTTTCAAAGTCCAGATTTCATTGATCCCTTCACTACCTCACACAGAGGAGTTGACGGGTTACTTTGCTCAGTCTCACGGATTGGGAGTAGCGAGTCGCACACAGTGTTCTTATTGACTGTATACTGGAAACTCAGCAGAAAGAAATGCAGTGTAGCAGACCTACAAGATTATGCCCTCTTCAAGACAAGAGGCCAGCTCAACCTTACAAACCTTGCTGAGCCTTCTTAAACACTATCACAATGTAATGTCAGTGTGATTCAAAAAACTCCAAACCCTAGTGATTTGCATGTGATTATTTGCCAAATCGTCTTCCAAACAACAATTTTGTTAGCACGATCCTGTCTTTGGTAAGTTTTTATTTCTCTGAACACCTTTACTGCAGCCAGAGAGATGAAGAAGGAAAATTTTCAATCCTGAAATCATAAAACAAGAATGGATCCCTTCTGTACCTGAGTAAATGTCTCTTTCAGCAATTTCTCCTTTTCTTGCTCAGCGCATTATAATTAGTGTCCCACCTAAGCTAACCTTATATTAGGCCTTTATGTATTTTTTAATCATTAAACTGTATTTTTTTTCCAGTCTCTACATGAGCTGCCCTTCTCATTATTTCTGTATTTAAAGATCCATGCTGAGACACGTTTTCCCCTGACCATGAACTTGCTCTCCTGCAAAGAGTGAAAGCAATGTTCTCCAGCTTTCAAAAAATGCTGAGAACTCTTTCATAGCATAATAATTTAAATTTTGACAATTTAGAATTGTGTTATAAAAAAACACCATTCTCACAACTGCTTTCATACTATAAGTAATATTTGTTTTCAATACAAGGGGCTTCCTGAAATAGTCACAAGAGTACTAGTAACAGTCTTTTCAAATCCAAAACTGTTACCTTAATCTTTTAAAGGCATTGTGTCCCACTCATCTATGCAACATGAGTAAATGCACACAGTCCATTTCTGTAACAAGTTCTACAAACTTCTTCATATCTAGAGTGTTTGAAAGCCTTCTTGTGCTACCAAACCCCATTCTTCTTTTTGTTATTTTTTTAACGTGTGTTAATGAAAAAGACCTTCTTATAGATTGTTCCTTCTCCTGAAGCAGTTTACACTTCGAGGATTAACTCCAGGTTAGAAAACTGTCTGTAATCAACAGTATGGTACTACACTGGGCCACTATTAGCAGTCCTTTTCCAGAACTGTAAAAATACTGTGATCTGATAGGTTGCAACCAATGTTCTTTTTTTCTTCTTTTTAATTTTTTTCTTTTTTTTTTTTTTTTTTTATAACTGCAGCTTGTAAAAGCAGTCAGAGAAACAAAGAGTTTAACTTGTTCCTCATTTTAGATCTGTTAAGGTTTTGGCAACTTGGATTCTCAGAGATTCCTGACCTTAAATCAGAATTTCATCATTCTGTATATGGCACCTATAATAGTTTCTGCTCTACTGGACTCATTAAAGAACAGTAGGGGAGTATACACTTCACCTTTTCAACAAAAAAGGTGGTTTACTACACAGTTAAGTTTAGGAGATAAGGAGGAAAGAGAAGGAAACGAGGAAAGGCACAATGGAAGAAAAGTAAAGGAAGATGATGAAAAGGAAAAAAGAAACAAGAAGAAGGAAGACAAGAAAGAAAGAAAGTGTGAAAGCATGAGAAGAAAAGAGAGGAAGAGGAGGGAATGAAGAAAGGGAGAGAGAAAGAAAGGGAGAGAAAGAGAAACAGAAAGAAAGAGAAAAAAGAGAGAAAGAGAGACAGTGAGAGAAAGAAAGAAGAAAGAGAGAGAAAGAAAAAGAGAAAGCAAGCTATTCCCATATTTCTGAAAGGGAAAAAATACACCTAGTTAAGAGGAGGATCAGGCTGTCTTTAATCACACCCATGATAATACTTTGGAGAGGAGATTGCCTGTAAGAACTGGAATACTTGACGCCGTGAGGAAGACAGTCATACAAGATGCCTGTAGGTAAGGAGGTGAGTCAAGTTACTGAAGTAGCAACTTTACATAACTTTAGTGTAACTAGATTAAATTCGTATTTTGTTTATGCCTTTTATAAAGAAATGTCTTTTTTTTTTTTTCCTTATTTCCTTAGCCTGGTTTGGTTTTAGCTAATTGGGTAATAATAAAACATTCTTCACTGAAATGTGCAACAGAGGTATGAGTAAAACTTCAGAGTGCATCAGCTCCTCAGCATGCCTCACACTATATCCAAAGGGTGAGAATGGCATCTCAATTGAGTAACATCTGCTAGGAGAACAATGAGTACCATGGGCGTCACAGAGGGCACAAGTGTCTTCCAGTGGTTGTGGCAGGGACTGGAGAATCTCCAGCATTCAGTTAACATACTCAGACATCACAGTCAACCTTGAAGATCCCAGAGGAGACTGTAATACGGTTTATCTTATCTGCTCAAATTTCCTTTCAAATATGAATATTCAGGCAGACCATGCTCTATCTATCTTTGCTCTTTCCACTTATGACCAATTGAATGGTTTTCTTTCATAGTTATTATTCACTAGCTCATTAATAAAGTGGGATCTAAAACCTTCAGTTTCTGCATTTGTCCAATATTTTTTAAGCTTTCCAAGTTGTTGCTACATATTCCTATCATTATCATCCAACTATGAGAACTTAAGTAAACAAATAATGACAGAAGGACATGTCTTGGCCAGCCTCTGCTCTTCCAGATTTTGCTGCTGTAAGATTTCTTAAAAACTAATAGTATTCAGGTCTGGCTGACTCTGTATTTTTAACAGCCCTTTTTGTGCATATATTTTCATCACTTACCAACTCTCAACTATTATGTTTCCATTATTGCTACACTCCTTTATTCCACAAATTGTATTTAACATGATTTGTCTACTCACTCAAAAAGCCAAAATCATTTTCTGTCACAGGGCTGTACTTCTAAGGTCTGTAGCGTAGCAAATTTCACAACTCAGAGTGATCTAATCTTATTTTCAGTCAATTTCAAGTGCAATTCCAGTTCTACCTGAATATTTAAAATTTATTTACTGCAAATTGAACCTGCTCTAGCAAAGTCTCAGTTTACAAAAAAATAGATAACAGCTGCAAAAATCTCAATCCTATGCAAATTCTTTGGGTTGTCCAAATGTAAAGCCAAGTAGCTCTTTTTCATTAGCCTTTTCTGCGGCTCATCTTTGTCAACTATTCTTTGAAGAAAACCTTTTCTTAATGGCAGTTAGGTTTCCAGCCACCTACTCAATCTGCCTGTTTTACTCCGGAATTTTTTCATTTGTTCTTCCCTGGGCAGATAGAGAAGATGTTTACAGTAAGCCAGAATTTTCAAAATAATTTCTTCTTAAAGAAAATACATCTTCAATCTTACTGGAACACCAAGTCGAACAAGATACCTCATGAAAACGGAGAACCCATTCACCAGGACAGATGAGACAAAGTGTTTGCCTACAACATCTTTCCAGTCTTGCTCTCAGTCTAGCAACTTACAGTTGGTTTTGTTGGTTGCAAAAAAAAAAAAAAAAAGCATGAACACTTCACCTGAGGTCTTCATTCTTAAAAAAAACCTCTTGATCATGGTCTTAAGTTTGGCAACTCATCTGTTCCCTCTTAGGGCTCACCCTGTGTGTTTTCTTTCGTTCCCCTCTTCCATAATACTGCACAGTAAAAGCTTCCAACCCAAGCCTACCCTGCCCTGCTGAGTGGCTCTTTGGGATGGTATACCACCCTGGGATTTGCCTTGACCCATTCTGCTCCAGGCCAGACAAGACAAACAGTCAAACAGTCAAACTAGCCTCTCTGGCCACCCAGAGAAATTTCTTTGACAAAGCATGAAATTCATATCCAGTAAACAAATAAAGTAGACACCATTCATCATACTGTTCCACTGTACTGCTTTTCCTCTTGCTCTTTTTTTTTTTTTTTTTTTGGGGGGGGGGGGGGGGGGGGGGG
>VZSZ01004703.1:30592-50334 GCA_013398815.1 Ibidorhyncha struthersii | reverse complement strand
TTTTTTTGGGGGGGGAGAGGGGGCGGGGAGAGTGTGGGAGCTGTCAGATTGCCTTTAATTCCATTTGGTCTCCATTTGGATATTTTTTTAGCTTCTTTTGCTGGTTTCAGATTTCCCCAGCATTTTCCCTGAATCACTTATCCATTTTCGTTCAGCAGAACTTGCTTCCAGGTCTATTTTTTTAAAAAGAAATCCAATCAGTGACATGTTGTTATCCCTCCTGTGAGATAAATAGGTAGAAAAAAAATCACAAAACATAAACTATTTTCATTCAGAAAAGAAACTGATGGTAGAATCAGTCACTTTTTTGGTGTAATCCTATTTTTTTCTTATAAAGGATATACAAAGTCTTCCTCTCTAGAATTGGAAAGTTGAAACTATCAGCATTCAACAAAAACACTTGCTTTCTTCAGCTTTTCCTCAAGGGCAAATACATTATCAGAGGTTTTATGTCATGCTTTTCTATTTCCTTCTTCTATGCTCTTGGCGATTTTTTCTCTCTAAGGGTGCAGTTGAGTGACATAGTGCTAAGCCAGTTGCTACTACAGGAGGTGGCTGTGGAGACCCAGTGCTTCTCCTTGGCTTCTGCCTGCTCACCCAACTGTGCAGCTCATGTCCCTCTTTTGCCATGTCTCTGGCTCTTCCTGGAAGTGCCCACTTGGCTGATTTCAGCCTCTAAAAGAACTGAAAGCTTCTCTTTTCTCTATACGTTAATTTTCTGTTAATTTATCAAACAATCTGTTCAGCATATTTGGTAAGTGCTAGAGTGAATGCAGGGGGGGACCACAGGGTTGGGGGCAGGAGGAGCAGAACCATCCCACTTTGGTGGCAGATTAATATTACATTAGCCATTTTCTTGAAATATATCTGTACACATGCAGCTTCTCACTAGAACAATATTCACAATCTCTATACCTACTTTATTTTCATTTCTGTGAGATAGCCTCACAAATGTGTCTGTTCTGTGTGCCGACATGCAGGCATGTTTGAGCCGTGGACTCTTTCTATTTTATTGTGGGGAGGTAGCTTATGAGGGATCTTCAAAGGCCTTTAAAATTAAAACTCTTCGAAATGAATGGCAAAGGCTTCACTCACATGCTTCATCCAGCGCACGTTAACATATCTAAAATCTGCTGTGCTCCGATTGATGAGGCCAATAGTAGGCACATGTTACAAATCTTTGTTGATAACAACCCACCACCACTGACAACAACAAAGGCATTAAAAAAGATTAAAATAGTACCCCCCAAAAAGCATGGAAATAAATACACAATGCCAAAAAATTGGAAAACAGTGAAGAAGCAAAGTGGTATTTGGTGACAGTATAAAGGATGATTTGCAGAATTTTCTGCTTGGCCACAATATGAGATATACTGCCTCTACCATTTACTTCCACCGGGAATATTTTATCTCTGACCATGTTTTATAACCTATTCTGGTTTTGGATGTGGTCCCTTGTCTTTTATTCATTTTTGGACCATATTACTCCCTCCTTGTTGTTGTTGTCTTCTTTGAATGCTATTGTTTTTCTTCTGCTGCCAGCTTTAGCTCTTGCTTGATGCTAAAATTTCACTGTTTGGTTCTTTCTATTCAGCAATAAAATACAGCATTTAGCTAATGTGTTTGTGCCAGATGTAGGTGGAGGAAGCTAGCTGCAGGCTGCTTTTTTGTTCCCTGAACTCCTGACAAACTGAGGGCTCATCTGTGTGTGCTTGAGCTGTGTGGTGTTATGCCATTATGTATAAAACAATATGCAAATAGAATTTTGGCACAGCATTTCATCCATTGCTTATACTGTGCCTGGTTCTTTTAATATTTTTAATGATTTACCTTGACATGAACAGGACAACACTATAAAAATAAAGTAGACCTCAGTGACTAAAAAGCCAACCTTTGTCTTGGGTTGTTGTTGTTGTTTTACATTCTGTAGTTTGTTTTCATAGAATCATAGAATTGTTGAGGCTAGAAGGGACTTTTAAGATCATAAAGTCCAACCATTAACCTAACCTGACAAAAACCACTTCTAAACCATATCCCCAAGTACCACGTCTACTCTTTTTTAACATCTCCAGGGATAGCGAATCCACCACCTCCCTGGGCAGCCTATTCCAATGTTTTATAACCCTTTCAGTGAAAGAATTTTTCCTAATATCCAATCTAAACCTCACCTGGCTTAACTTGAACCCATTTCCTCTCATCCTATCACTCATGTTTTGCCTCTTAAAAGCAGGTAGAACAGCTGGACTTGTTGCTAGCGCTGCTTTCTTTTCCTGTAAGAGGTGATATCTTTCATGACATAGATTTAGCAACTGAGGCACTGTGTTAGGAATACAGTCAAACATAGAAGGAAGTTCCCTATACACAAAGTAGAGAGAAACCGGCAGATTTAAAGGGTGATTCGACCCATTTACAATCACTTTTGTCCTGAGAGATGTTTGCTTCTCTTGATTGGTTATTCAGGGAGGTTTGAACAATTACACTCTCAATTAGGCACTTCTTTTAAAGTTACGTACGTCAATCTGTATTTAAGAACTGTCAGAGACAAAATGCATCTTTGACTGTTCCTTTGCTAATCAAACAACTCTTGTTTTACAATTATGTGCTCAAATCTTGTCCAATGATGGTCTGTTCTGTAAAGAAAGTAACTTCTTTACTGTCTTATAAAAGAGAAATCCATTCTCAACATATGGAAGATGAAGTTTCCTTCATAATAATCACATGTCAGGTAGTTTCTGTTCCATATCAGGAGCATGCCATTCCATTTTCTGTTAATTTAATTAGTTTCCATGATGTACAGAGTTTTAGCAATTTTGAATTTGCTTTCACTTTTACAGATTGATTGATACCTACATATTTGGCAGAATATTTTGGCAGAATATTATCCGAGTAACATACTCAGCTCTTTGGAACACTATTCATGTAGCTCTAACTTGAAAAAAAATTCCATCTGTGGATTTCAAAGTACTTCCTAAATATTAGTTCATTATGTCTCTTTATACCTCTGTGAAAAATTATTCCCATTTTACAGCTGAGGAAACTCAGGCCCAGATCTTTACAGAAAACTTACAGAAACATATTCAAGTATTCTGACTTTTAAAATATGACTTGGAAATAACGGAATTTCTTTTTTTTTCTCTCCATTAAGCAACAGAGCATCAACTGATAGCTACTCAATGAAAATAAATTGAACTATTCCAATACATTTTACCTACTGTCTCTGTCTGATGTTAGAATAATTTGTATCTTATTAACTGGCTCTTACTACTGGAAACAGAACCCCTTGGCAAATGGTGTCTTAAAAAATATCTAAAGTTATAACATTTTCCATCACTCCTTCTAGGCAGTCCTAATGATCTGTCATATATAATTACCCTAGAAAAGTAAGAGTTGAGTACTAATCAATATCAGTAGACAGATGGAAGCCCAAACGGGAAAACAGAGGAAGAGGTTGCTGTCTGACCCACCGGGTTTGTTTTTTCCTTTAAATTAGAAGTATATTGTCAGAATGTTTGAGTGATTTATTTTCCTTTTAAATGTGAAAAAGGACATTAGTCTGAAAGTTTTAACACTTTTTTTCCACAGAGAGTTTTAGTGATATGATGAGAAGAACACACTGGCTATGTGAAACTTTGAACTATGCTGGTGCAGACTAGAGACACTGTTGCTTTAATCGAAACTAAATTGACTGTGCTGATGAGAAGGTCATCCTACCCTTGCTACAATTGTCTTCCATGTGCATACACAAGGATTCAGGCATTCAGACAGCTCTGGGAACAGACAGTGCTGAGGCCAACAACAAACTCCTGTGTGGTGCCAGGTCTCTGCCAGCGTAGCTCCCTGATTTGGTAATGGTCTTGCAAAGACTAGTACCAGCAAAAGCGAAGTGGTGGAAATTGTGGTATAGGCAGGGTCAGACGCTTGTTTTGGAGGGGGAAGGCTAACCATCATTTTCTCATTAAATATCTTAAAGAAAAAAAGCATTCATAATTCAGTCTGATACTTACATAAAGCAAACTTCAGATTTAAGCATCCAGAGTATGCATATTTAGCATAAATTGAGCCATACTGTACACTATGTACTTCGCTGGGTGGGGATAACTGTATGTAATCCTCTGGCTCAGAAGCTGTTATCATCTGAAACAGCTCAGCTGTGGACATTGTTGCCTTAGACTCAGGATTTCATAAAGACTCTGGTCAAATGCCAAAGGCAAGTTAGTCTCCTAGTCAGTGACTAGGTCAAATGAGCCTATACATAATGTACAGAAGGAAAGAATCTTTCTGACATGGTATTGCAGAAAGCTGTCTACGATTTTAAGCATTGATTTGAATCCATGGATGAATATTAGTACTGCTCACAATACTAAGAGCAGCCACATTATGAGGATGATGCTCCTTGAGGAGCTTCTGTTCCTCAAAAGCTATATGGAATTTTTCTAATTCCAGTGATTTCAACTGTATCCCACTATTGCACATAATGCTCTGGCATCCATCTTACTTTCTTTGTAAATGAGTCAAAGATGTTCCTTACTTTCTAGAAACTGGATAGATACTAAATAAGATCTTTAAAAATATAGATAAGACATCGTGAATTTCAAGAATTATTCATTCCCTCTTATGTCAGAGGTGACACAAGAAAAAACAGTTCTTGAAAGGGAATCTACAGGATGAAATTATTAGAAAGGATTTTTTCAAGGGGAACAAAGATAATTTTCTCAGTGAATAACTGTATAACTCTTCTAGCACGCACATAAAAGATTGGATTTCTTAAGGAATAGTTTGTAGAAGTAGTTTCTCCTCTGAATATGTAGTAAAGAACCAATTCTTTAATGAATTAACTAAATTTTGTACAACCTTTGCAGCAAGGTAATAGCATTGTTGTTATCTTCCTTGCCCTTTATCTCATTTACTACCCGTCTTCGAAACACATCCTGAGTAGGTACTGCTGTTTTACAGCATTTTACATTCAAACTTAGCACAGATGGAAATGAGTTTAAAAGCTTCAAGACAGTGGGGTATTATTTTCAGAGCATCTAAGGCTCTGTCTTCATTTGAAAAATTTGCACATGAAAATATCTAAAAAATTCAGTTGCCTTAGCGCAAACCCCAATTTATAACAGGTTAGAAAGCATATATTATGAATTAGTACTATTCCAAGTAAAACAAGGTGACTTTATGTAACGTGGGTGACGTTAAAACAGCATTGCAAGCCAGCTCTTCCCCACTTTAAACTGCTGTAATTCTGCTATAGCTTCCTTACAGTCATAATAAAAATCCTATTATGTATAGATCTTAGGCTTTTTTGACGACACATAGCAAGTCAGACTAGGGCTTTTCAGAGCAGACATTGAGTGAGATTCACCTCACCTAACTTTAGTGCCTGAAACTACTCAAGAGAGAGAAATGGCCACTTTCTGATCAAATCTGTCCTACATGCTTAGTTTAGGATGAAAGTGATTACTTTTTGTGACTTCCTGGTTTTTCACAGTAATGATCAAAGAAGTCTGAGGTAGACAGTTTTGACAATGGATGAGTACCTCTTAGAAACCAAGTTTATCCAAATGAATCCCAACCATTACTCATATGCAGCCACCCCTGATTTATAGTTAAATTTTAAATAATATATATTTTTATAATTACTGGTTAACACTTCAGCATAGTAATTCCCTGATCTAATCTCTCTAAGCAATATAAGTGCCAAAAATGGTGGTGGCAAAGACAGTTTGATGGTTTTGTTACACAGTTCACTAATTCCAGAGGCAGAGAAAAGCTTGGTCTCTGTACTGATAGGAGAAGCCTGAGACTTGCAAGTTATCCTACAGGTCTGATCTAGCAGCTGGAGATCACCAAAGCACAGCAGGTTTCCAAATACATTTTCTGTAGGTTATGAACAAAGACAGACTGTACAGTAAGAGCTGCACAACACCTGGGCATTTGTACCACCATAAGTCCCAAAGAAAGCAGTCTCTTGAGTCACGGGAGGAAGAAATGAGATGGTGGGAAGAACAAGAATCTGGTAGTTACATGTCTCTATTCTAGATCAGGGGTTGGACGTTTCCTTTACCCTAGACCTTTTCACCCTCAAACTTGCGCACCACTAAATTTATACCATGAGAAATATCCTCCAGATGTATGCTGCAGCACAGAGGTCATGTGTATGACACACCTGTCATACAGCCTTGTAGGTTCATACAAAGGGCTTCTTTGCTCTGCCTTAAATGCGCATCTTTCTTCACCATCAAGGGCAGGATTTTATTAAGGGTTGCTTTGATGTTTACTTCCTACTAGCAGCAGCGAGAGCATAGCATTAACTCCTAATGGCAAGTATGGTATTGCTAATGCATTACATCAGAGTTTTAAGGAGTTTAAGAAAGGAATATTGCATGAAGCATATTCAGATTGCTGAACAAACACGAACACCTTCTGCAGAAGATGCACCACTGCAGCAATGTCACACCCTGTCTCTTTCCATAGCGCATCAAGGGTTTCACCACAGAGCTCAGCTCCAGTGTTACTTGCACTTGCAGTACGTTGTCGCTGGACACCACAAACAGGCTCCAAGACGTCTGAGTACACCTCAGTAACTGATTATGCTCAACAGTTTCTGAAAATTATACCGTTCAAATCAGGGTTTTGCATTCTAGCTAGCTGAGAGAGACCGTGGCGTTCTGCCTTTTTCCCTTCTTTCTGCACTAACTTCCCTGCTTCACCAGTGTTTTGTCCAGAGAAAGATGTATAGCTCTCGCTATGCTCTTCATGCTTTACCCTGAATGGCTCAGCTCCTCCGCTAGTCTTTTAACCTTCAGGTTTTTATCTCAAAGAAACCAGCTAGTAAACTGCTCTACTGCACTCTTAAGTCTCACATATCTGCAGCTTTTATCTGTTTGCTACAGTGAAATCAGCTAGCATTTTTTCTACTCTTTTTCTTCCTTGAGTCGTCTTAAAATCCATGGAGTTAACAGTCATATCCCCTTCATTCTTTCGCCATCTCAAAGGAAATGTCCACAGCTTTTCCACTGTCCGTATCCACCAATGCCCAGCTGTCTTGATCTGTGCCTTCCATTTCCATATTTATTAGCTTCAGGTACCACCCCTTTCTCCTAATCAGACCCAAAAGGCAAACAATACCAGTTCAACATGAGGTTTTTAGACACATGCTTTTAAAGAAGGTAGACATACATTGATGAGAAATCTAGCCCTAAACCCACAATTTTTTCCAGAGGCAAAGTATAGGACTAACCTACATGAATTTGCAGACATGTTGCCATAAAACTTCCATTTCAGCCACATCTCCATGCCCCCCTCTCGTTCTTTCTTATGTCCAAACTCCACAGCTGGATCACATCCCCAGCTGCAAAGCTTATCCTCGGTGTCCTCATAATCACGCCACGAGATCACCTCTTCACTTAAAAAAAGTGAGGGGAAAAATATTTCTTTTGAGTAATTCCTCAGGAATCCATACCAGAAGTTTCAGGGGAAGATAAACAATAAATAAACCTTCTGGGCTGATTTACTGTTCTGTCAGGTTCTTCTGAAAAGAGTGAAGGTGAAAATTTTCCAATAAAGTATTGGTATTTATTTTTATTTTTATAGAGAAAAAAATCAAACAAACTCACGTATAGAAAAGGGATATCTCAAGTGGGTTAGTATAGCTGAATTCAAATAGTGTCTCAGTCCATTTATTTTTCAGTAGGTGCACACATTATTTTCTGAAAGCATACATATAAATATATAAGCTCCAAATTTCTACATGCTGGTGCATTGCTATCATGAACTCCCTGAGTTTCTATTTAATATTTTCAAGGCAATACTGTCTATCTCTTTGTTATATTAGGCTAGAACAGGAAAAGAATACCAGGATTAAAATGTATGGACAAGGGGAAAATACAATGTTACTATTTTTGACTGAGATACCTGGAAATGTGTCTGTTTTAATGCCCTGTTTATATCAGCTGACATAAGAAACATACTACCTCTCCTGAAAGATTACTTCTTGCTATATTCTTTAATCATCAGATCTACAACAACACTGCTAACTCTAATATATTGTACATAATTTTCCATAAAAGTATTAATCACAGTTTTGGAATATTCTTTTTGCTATATTGTATATTAATTAATGATTAAACCAGAAAATTTAATGAGTCAATATGGAATTTTTAAGTCTTTATATAGATATGTAAAAGTCCCATTTCTTACAGTAATGTATGTGAAAAATACTAACATACTTAGAAAATACTTATACGGGTTACCCTGATAAAAAAAGTCTATGTGATTATTGGTTATAGGTAAGAATTTAAGTATTTGCATGTACTAAAACTGATGGTTTTATTTAACTTATTTACTTCTTCCAATTTTATACCTATTTTCTTCATTGTTTATTGTGTTACACTTCTTAACCCTCAAAATAAAATCAAGTGAAAAGAAAGAGTAATTTCACTTTAAATACATTCTGGAGATTGTCAAATTCAATGTTTAAAAGTACAGCAAACAGATTGACAATATTTCTTGCAATATATTGCCATCTAGAGGAAAAAATGTATGTTGCTGCAAAATAAATATAAGAGTTTAGGTATTATTTATAATTCCTGTGTTTTACTGTGGCAAACACACATTGTATTTTCTAGGCAAAGTGATGTGTCATATTCACAAAATCAGGTGGACATAGAAAGCCTAAATGCATAAGGGCAAAATACTCAATAACACATATGTATGCATATGTTGAATACTGTAAGTGACCCAGTTATATATATATAAGCCAAACAAATGTTATTGGAATTTTCAGGCTGTTGCAACACATAAAAGAAACGGGTTTCTAAATAAGTCATTTTGTGCATCCAAAACCCGAAACTGAATTTCTAATTAAGGCTAAGTAGCACTCTTATCACATAGTGGCACCAAAACATTAAACTTACTGATTAGCCAAATGGAAATAAGTGAGATGCACTGCAGGATAGCTGTGTAGCTACATAGTTGATTGTACCTAGAAATAAATGGGATATACAAGTCTAAATAAATAACTGAAGGTATTAGTTATGAGTTCTGACACTCAAGCTGCATACAATAGAAATATACAGTATATAGTACTGAAGCAGTTTAGACGCTGGATTCATTTGGACTATCAAGGCCTCAAAAATAAATTATGTATTTAAGTACTTTGCTGAATCTGGACTTCTGTTTTCAACTGCTGTTCTTAATCATAAATGTGACTACCCTAAGTGTATTTATATATGAACTAATGGTAAAAGAATTATTCTGGTTCCTTTACAGTTCCTTTGTATTAAAGGTTGCTAGTTATTGTTTTAAATGATTGGAAAATATGTTCAAGTATAACAGAGCATGTTAGGAAAAGAGCAAATTGAGTATAAAACCCCCCGAAACAGCATGAGGTCAATTAATGCAGCCTAACTCACATGTAGCAAACTCCATTGCAAGTACTCTTTATCTCAGATTCATAAAGTGCAGCTAAATACAGGCTCATCGCTACATGAGAAGCAGTGATCTTACTTTTTAAAAAAACATAGCAAAAAGTTGTAGTAGTAATTTTCTCAAAGAAGCAAGAATTTGAATTGGTTCTCTATAAATTAAAAAAAAAAAAAAATGTAGAAACTAGCATTTAACCTCATGAGGTTCCAGAAGGGGAAGTGCAAAGTCCTGCACCTGGGGAGTAACAACCCCAAGTACCAGTAGAAGCTGGGGGCCAACCAGCTGGAAAGCAGTTTGGCAGAAAAGGACTTGGGGGTCCTGCTGAACACCAAGTTGAATGTGAGCCAGTGATGTGCCCCTGTGGCAAAGAGGGTTAATGATATCCTGGGCTGCATTAGGTTGCTACCTGTTGGCAGCAGGTGAGGGAAGTGGTCCTTCCCTTCCACTCAGCACAGGTGAGGCCACACCTGGAGTACTGGGTCCAGTTCTGGGCTCCTCAGTATAAAAGAGACATGGACATACTGGACAGAGTCCAGCAAAGGGCCATGAAGCTGATGATGAAAGGACTGGAGCATCTCTTGTATGAGGAAAGTCTGAGAGAGCTGGGACTGTTTAGACTGGGGAAAAGAAGGCTAGGGAAAAACGTCATCGATGTGTAAAAATACCTGAAGAGAGGGTGCAAAGAGGACGGACCCAGACTCTTTTCAGTGGTGCCCAGTGACAGGACCAGAGACCATGGACACACACTGACTCACAGGAGTCACACAGAGTTTCATCAGGAAACACTTTTTCACTGGATTCATTTGGACTATCAAGGCCTCGAAAATAAATTATGTATATAAGTACTTTGCTGAATCTGGACTTCTGTTTTCAACTGTTGTTGGGGTGACCAGACACTAGCACAGCCTGTGCAGAGAGGTTGTGGAGTCTCTCTCCTTGGAGATATTAAAAAAACATCTGTATACAGTCCTGATAAACCTGCTGTAGGTGGCCTTGCTTGAAGAGGGGGGTTGGACCAGCTACCTCCAGAAGTCCCTTCCAACCTCAACCATTCTGTGATTCTGTGATATGAATACGCATAGTTGGTATTCTGCCACTTCAAGAAGGGAAAAATACATATTCACAGTGGGGGAAACCTCAACCTCCTCTGCTTTTTATTATTGTCTTAACATCTCTCTCAGAGGAGATGGAGAACTCACTAATTTTCACTTTTCATTTACTTCTGAGATGTACCTTATATATTTTTTAAATTCTTTTTCACTGAGGCAAAGCAATACAAGCATATAATTTTATATTTAGTCAGGAAATACAGAAAATCATGCATTCAGAGCAAGCAGCTGTGTCAGAGGTCATTTTGCTCCTGAAAAACATGAAGTTATAAGAACTGATGTCTTTTATGGATCGCTTCCTTGCATTTGAAGCTATTTGACTTCCAAAATTAAAAACCAGGCCACAGAGAAGTGTGTATCTGGGTAGTTTAGCAGGAGAGTAACTGAATGATTTTTGGATTAAAACATTTAGACTTTTTCAAAATAAAGGAAAAGAAAAACTTTCCTTTGTTGACATGAGTGTTGCATTTAAAATTTGGATGGCCTCTGGAAACAGAATTATTCCAGTTATGTTTTGTTCGCTTTTCTTAAAGCTGGTATTTTTATAAGATAATCAGTAGTAACTTGGGTAATGATATAACAATAATACCTGTAACGGAGACTTAATTAAATTTGCCAGTATCTGTTTGTATTAAGTATTAATGTTAGTAGTATAAAATAATTTAATCATAAACATTTATTTGTATTCTGTTTTCACTTTTAATTAAAATTCAGATAAAATCAAATCTTAAGTTTAAGTGTCTAAAAATACATCAGACAATGACATTTAATGGGAGCTTTCAGTGAACAAAAATTATAGCTAGTAGTACAGCTAGCTGTAACATCAGAGGAAAAAAGTTAAAGCAAATAGAAAGTCTAAATTTTTATTGACTTCTTGTGTTATTACTAAATTAAGTAAGCAATAAAGTAAGTTTAAGACAGAAGACAGTAAATAATATACTTCAAGAAAACATAAAGACAAATGAAATTGGAAAACTATTTTTTAGACAAAACAGATTTACTGGCTCGTGATCAATATGTCTTTTAATACAAACAGGCAGTCTATGATACTAAGGAAAGGCACATTTTATCTTAAATATTTTTTCTGATTATTGGATTTTGTGTATATTTAGATATATTAGATAACAGCTTCTGTTACAGTTCCATGGACATGAATGAGCACAGTACCCACATAAACAAGGTAGGACAAGAAAGTGCACTTTTATAAATGGTTGATATCGGTTTGTTATCTTGCCTACATGTGCTTTGGAGCTTTGGGGCTATCTTAAATATGCTCTGACAGCAGTTTTGAAAATTCTGGAATTGCCACATTTTGTAATTCTTTATAATTTTCCATAATACTGTTGCCTCGTTTAGAAAATGACATACGCACATTTTATTTGTCCCTGTGTTGTTATTACCATATTGAACTTACAGCTGTATCTCAAGTGAAGGGAATTACACTCATGATGTGCTCTACAATCCTGATCCTCCACCCTTCAGACCAGGATGCCTGCTGGAACGCACTTCCAACCACACAATTTTTTCAGTGGCATCCGGAAGGATGGTATAAAGTTAGGGGTGGTGTGCAATCAGTTCTTATTGTTCATGGCAATTGATCTGCTGATATTTGTTAAAAGCAACACAGGATTTGTTTTGATTGATACACATGAAGAGAAACATGAAGGAAATAAATGGTTTATATTTCAAGACTGAGTTAATTTAAGATCAAAGATTGGCTAGTCTTGGTAATACCCATGAATTTAATACCACTGCTGATTTTCAAAAAACGAACCACAGCCATTAAAAGCATCGCTTTGCCAAGTGTAAGTAATCATTGCTTACAGAGCATATTCTGATAGTCAAAATCAAGTTTTTCAGAAGTGACTTTTGGCTGTAGTGATGTGGCTGTTCAATGCTGAATCTGAGATGCTGTGACAGGATCTAGACTAAAAAGACAGAGAATTAATGGATAGATAATTAATTCTGAAAAACGGGGTCCTGCCTACAGGCAAGGAAACAAGCATATCGAAAAAGATGAGGATAAGCACAGGATTTGAAAAACTGGTATGCAGACAACTTGTATGTTCCTGAAAGTAAAGATGTATATAGGTGTATAGCTTGTGACTGAAGCACACTGAGAATAAGTGTAATGTAAGTTCCTTCAGCTTGTTGAAACCTCACTTCTAAACCTGTATCATTACACAAGGTCTCCAAAGGCACCTTTTTCTTCCTTAATAGTTATTTTAGTGATTTGAAAGAAAAAGAGAGCTAGTAAGCTTTATATATATAAAACCAAACTCATTATATTCCATATATTTCTTAGCATGGAGGTAATATTTCCTTTTCTTTTTTTAAACTCAGTGCAAAATATAATAGTAATGAGGCATTTGATAATGAGTAAGTGGCTGTCATTTAGGGTGCCAGTGAAAGAAGTGACAGCCAAGAACTTCAAATATTTTTCTAACAAAAACTTTCTTTCCAAGACTCCTAAGTAACTCATGAGGTCTTATTCCCTCATAGTCCCATACGTCACTACAAGCAATATTCTCTTTCTTGCTGTCCCTGCATAATTTTCTTCAAAGGGCTTCATAGCAATCTATATTTTGTTCTTTGGCTCCTTCTCTGTATCTTTCTCATGTTTCCTGTGCCACCTTCTCTTTGCACTGTCACTCTTCCTCCGGGACTCTATTTGCTCTAGAATGCCACCTGCACTGCTGCCCTCACTCTGCATCTGTAATTAGGGACAGTCTGCTTCAAACTTTTTTGAAACAATTGACTGCAGTAGACATTTTTCATAGTATAAAACCAATTTCCTTCCCCTTTGAAGCAGGAAAAAAAGTGTCAGTTTTGTCCTAAACCTTGTTTCAGTTCAATTGAAGACACTGCAAAAGTATCTGCTCTAGTAAAAGCACACAGGAGACATCGTGCCACTTCTTCTGTTACTACAATCAAGTTTAAAACAAAACAAAAGTCCCAAAGTCTACATAAAACTAACTCATCATAACACTGAAGCATTGTCCATTTTCCAGCTCTATTTTACTATTTTGCCACCTGTTATCATTATAAGCATGAGTATTGATCACTTCAGAAAAAATCCTCTGAATTGCATAGTCAACATGAAAGGACAAAATAGAAATATCTTCTAGATAGACAAATATATTTAAAATTACTGCTTATATTTTATTTGTGTTTTATTTAATACTATGTCATTTTAATTGCAGTTTCTAAATGAGCAATGAGAGCTGGTTTCAGTAGTAGAACTGAGCTCATCCTTATTTTTGCTTCCAAATTAGCTGACATTTGTGTGCACCAGAAGAAGAACTGTGGGTGACAGAGGTCATCTTGAATGAAAGAGAATATGGAACTAAATTATCTGTCTTTAATAGTCACACATTAAAAAAAATCATGTCCGTGACAGGGATGAAAGAAGAAAAAAAAAAAACAAAAAACAGGTTGAAGGAGAACATACCAGAAATGTCAGTTACCACCTTACTTTCAATGAAGTTTTAGGACTTCATGGAAGCTCTTGAGTCCTTAAGGGAAATTTGCCACTTGTAACAGTTTAATCTAATCAGGGCTTCTTTGTCCGTAGCAACAGTATCTAAGCATCTGGCCCTATTTTCAAGGAAAACTCCTTAAACAGTATGGTAAAATAAATAATTAATATTCCTTCTAGTGTTAAGGAAGCCAAGAATACCGAAGACTACTAGCCTGTAAATTTTGTAGAATCTTTACCTTAGTACAAAATCTACCCCAGGTGGTTATCCAGCATCCAGATTCCCCTTGCTGGGCAAGTGTTGGTGACCAGATTTCATTAGTTCCTGTCGTTATTCCTTTTTGGTCAAGGCTGAAGTCAGGACATGCCAGAATGAACTCCTCATGTTGCACACTGCAGGTACAGAGAGACACAGTCCTTCATGATCACCGTTCTAGGTGTGTGAGCAATTTATGCAAATACATGGGAGGAAATGACAAAGTGCTCTGGCATCTGTTTTTGTTTGTTTCTTTGTTTCAGGTAGATCCCAGAATATATGCTTCTTGATGCCAAAATTCTGAAGTTTCAAGAGTATTGATATTTTACATATTCCTACATACATGCACAGCATGCACAGCTCAGAGAGATTATGCAATCTAAAAAACTTTCAACACGGAGGATATAGATCTTTCTTGTTCTATACACTTCCTGTATATTCTTCAAAAATATTTTTTGCCTGAGAGAAATGAGCAAAATCAAAATCAACCTTTAAACTTAAGAAGTGCTATAGTTTGGACGTAGCTGACATCCTTTGAGACTGCTGCAGTAGCAGTTACATTTCCTAATAGAACCAGAAATCTTCAGAGTAATTATAAAGGTCCCAGTCTTAAATAGAACATATTTCCTGGTTTGGAAAATAATCTTCTTTTCTAATATTTTATTTCATTCCTAAAATGAGTGACACAGAACTTTTCAAAATTTTAATTTTACTGAAAATATGGGAAAGAAAAAGCAGAAGAGCTGTTTCTGAAGTGAAACTCTAATGTCCATGGTCCTGGAGAGTTTGTGTGGCAGGAAAGACGGAAAGGGACTCTTTATCAGGGAGTTTAGTGGTAGGACAAGGGGTAATGATTTTAACCTGAAAGAGGGTAGATTTAGATTCGATATCTGGAAGAAATTTTTCAATATGAGGATGGTGAGGGACTGGAACAGGCTGCCCAGGGAAGTTATGGATTCCTCATCCCTGGAAGTGTTCAAGGCCAGGTTGGATGGGTCTTTGAGCAACCAGGTTTAGTGGAAGGTGCCTCTGCCCATGGCAGGGAGGTTGGAACTAGGTGATCTTCAAGGTCCCTTCCAACCCAAACCATTCTATGTTTCTATGATTCTGCTGTCCTAGGGCCACAGGAAAACTGCGATTGCACTCAGGATCATGTTGTAGGGCTCCTCAACTGCTGTTTCTTCAATTCTGAGTCAAACAGAAAAGTCCTGTTACTCAGGATCCCAAATCAGTCCAGGTCTAAATAATTGAGAAGCTGTTTCCAAAAATTGCCAAAGAGCTAAAGAAACCAAGTTTTAACTGTTAGATAACCTAAAAAAAATTAAAAAGTTCTAAATGGCAGGACATCTGTCATGTAACTACGTATCAAAGCAAGTCAAATTTACTTTTATCTTGAGTATATTCAGGTCAAGAGATAGAACCCACCCCCTTTTTTCTTCTGGTTTCCTGTTATTGTTGCTGCAGCTGTATATTTCTTCTTCCATTTCACTTTGTGCTTTCAATAAAAAGCTAAGCTGTGACTCTTGGCTTAAAATTGTGTTAAAATTTTGAATGTTGGGTTTGAATTTCTTTACTACCTGAAGATCATTATCAAAGTGACTGTTTCTTCTCAAGAAAGGAGGTAAGAATATATCTGTTCTACCTACATCATGTTCCGATTCTTGAAGTTCCAGGAATCTTGGATTTAACAAATTGAATTTGGAGTGACTGATGAAAAAATAAGCTGACAATAAAGTACTTGTCTCTCCTCAAAATACTTAAAACATCTTTCTTCAAAGTTTTCAGTTTATTACTAAAGCAAGTTAAAGTTTCCTTCTCATGAGGATTTTTCCTGATCTTATTGTAGAACCATGAAAATGTGGGTAGGTTGCTAATATCCATAGGAGATTGCTCTAATTTCCATTGCATTTTACTGACAATTTTTCTGGAAGATAAAAAGTTAAAGTAAACAAAACATGCATACGTAATATTTCTTGCTACAGAGTTTTTCAAGGAAAAAGGTTACATTTCCTTCTAGACTCTTCTCACATAATCTAGATAATTTCACATTCTTCAGTTTATAATAGAGATGACTAAAATGTCCAACAACTAAGAAACATTATTTTCTTCTTTCACAGAATAATTGAAAATACATCTCTCAGTTGTCACAGTTATAGCACACATCTGCAAGCACACACCCATGCACAAATACACATGTACGTTATACAAATGAGAATATTTTTCACATAAATGTAATCTTTATAGAAAAAATATTTCTTTTTATACTTTTTCTTTGGATTTTTATTTGTTTGGTTGGGTGGGTTGGTTTTGGGTGTTTTTTTTTTTTTTTTGCTTTATTATCTTCTTTGGATATCACCATACCAGGAGGTTTTTGTTTACCATTCTCAAATTAAGTAGAAGTCATTTGCTGTGGAATGCTGTGGATTAAAATATTCCAAGTTAATAACTGAATGAAAATCATTTCAAAATGAAATCAGTAGTACTTTTTAGGGAAAAAGTATTACTATGTATTTCCTGAGTGACCAGGAACGTGGGATTTGGAAAAGCAGTAACATTTGGAGAGCAGAGTAAAAATCATACTACCTCCTGTTTGGTTACAGCTGAGCACTCAAAATCTTTTTTAACTCCTTTTAAGCGTAATTACAGCTTGGTCTTCTGTTTCAAATGCTATGAGACATAGTACGACTCCCCCTAAAGAAGACAAACCGTTTGAAATTGCCATCCCTTTTGTCTTAACACTTAACTTAGTGACTTAACACTAGCCTGAGTCCACATTAGCAAGAATACCGTGAGAAGGAATCATTTTCTATCTTAATAGTCATTAAAATATTCTGAAATTCCAATTCCATGCACATGAACCTCAAGTGCAATTCATATGATGAGGCTGTTCTGTATAGTACCCGTGCAGCTGAAACTTTGTTAGGTGCATAGTACGTGGTACCTCTTGCTGATATGGATAGAGCTGACAGTTGAGAATACCAAGCCATGAAAGGATTTAAACAGGTTGTTCTCTGACAGACAGCTGCCTCTGGATTGTGCTCAGCCTGCCTAGCCTAGGCTCTTAATTTTCACTTTGCAGGACATGAAGGGCAGCCGCCTAAACCCAGTAACCTGATTCTTAGCACATGAACTAGAAGCCTGTACGCTGAATATAATCTGTAGCAAAGAGCAACTTCACTGGTTCTTGAAGAGGTTTTGGTTGAAATTTACCATCCACTTATAACAAACTACGTGTTTTTTTTGTAGCTGGGATGACTGAGACATCTTTCTCCTTCCCTCACAAGCCATTTATCGAGAATGTTTTTCTCCTACCTGTTGTTATATGAAACACCCATCACAGTTAAAAACATTCATTCAAACTCTTCATTAGCCTACCAGTGAAGAAAATGTTACAGCCTCCTCCTCAGGCATCTCTGAGACCCTAGAAAGAGGAATTATTTGGTGTATAAATTAGGAGACAGTCTCTCTCCGCTTAGTCTAAGCCTCAATGTCTCTGCAGAGGGATGGAGTGCGACCGTGCTGCACAGTGAATTTCCCACAGCGGGCCAGCAGGAGATAGTAGGAGCAGAAGTGCAACCGAAAACAGGTCCTGACCCCAGGCTTCGCAGCACTTCTCTTTATTCAGGAGGCAAAATCCTCTTCCCAGGGTGCAGTGCAGCAAAAGCAGGAGCGTTAGTGGGGGGAGATGCTCGTGGTTAGAGGACCCACCTGGGAAACGGGGGAGCTACAATGGCAGCCAGCCTCAGTCAGAGGGGGTTTCAACCAGTAACTTTCTTTTCCTGGAAGGTGCCTTCAAAGCAAGGAGGGAAAGGCTGCTGGGCCATCCCACAGGAAAGAGTACCATGAGCTCGAGGGAGAAAGCCAGCCAGAAGCAGCCTCGTTCACCGGTCTCTGTGGGAAAGCGGAAGCCCTGGGGTCTGCTCACAATAACTGAAAAGAGCAAGAAGTTTGTGACTGGTAATAAAAACATGATAGCTGGCAGCGATGGTAGCTGGCGTGAGAAATGTGAGCCGGCGTTATCGGGGAGCATAGGGCAGATTGCGGTTGTGGTTACAGAGCTCCAGGAGCCAGAGCAGAGGGTGAGTTTTGGCTCCCCTGGGTTCCCAGGTGGTGATGGAGTACTGCAAAAGGGTGTTAAAAGAAGCTGTGCCCCCACAGACAGTGGAAGTTGTGTTTCCTCCCCCAGCCTGAAGCTTGAGAAAAGTCTACAAGCTCTTTTGCACCACATCAGCAGCTTGCAGGGGGATAAAACCAATTGTGATGAGCATTTACTCCAGTCACTCTCAAGGGCTTATGAAAAAAGGGGAAAACATAACTCTGAATCAGCCGCTATAGACAAACTAGATCCTGACCAAAATTAGGCATTTTCCTTACTTTCTTGAAAACTAGCTTTTCCCTAAATTGTATACATAGATTTCTGGATTAAAAAGAGATTTAAATAAGTGTAGGTAGAAGGGCAAATCTGTGGCTTCCCTATTACAGAGGAATAAGGTATCATAAAACACCTCCTACTCGCCTGCTGGGAGAACAAGAATACGTGAGGCAATTTTCCCCCTTCCCATGCATGTGGGCAGTGGGTGGGTTGGCAAGGGGAAAAAATAGGAGAAAGACTGATTGATACACTACTGAAAAGGCAAGATAAACTAAATAGGACCAAAAAAACAATTAGACCAAAGGTAAAGATAGACCAGTTTGCCCAGTGCATAATAGCAAGAACAGAAATAATCCATTGGATAATTCTTATCAGACAGTTACCAGAAGCTTTATTTAAAACTTGAGTTTGTTAAATAAAACAAGGAAGTTTCATCTATTTAAGAATGATAAATGAGTTAAAAATTATTTTTTATCTGGCCACTCCAAAAATAAAAATTTGTAATAAGCAATACACTACATGGACAAAATTACTTCCTTAAAAATCATTTTGGTGTCCAAAATTAATGTTAATTTGAGTAAAGTACTATATGGTAACACCAACATTAAGCAGGATTTGTGTTGACTGATTTATGCCATCTGTTCACGACTCAGATGTCACTTTCTCTAGCTTTCAAATAGGGAAAACAAAAACAAAACTTGCTCTTCCCAATCTCAATTAAGGTATTTAGTGAATTTAGTTGAATTTCCAACATTTACTGAACTGTTTCTTTGAAAAATAGCACTGATACCGTAATGGTCAGTTACACTAAAGCAAAAAGCACCCTCTGCAAGGTATCGATGTTTAAAAGGGAACTAAGGAATAAGTATTGTAATTAGCAAATGTTTTGCTAACAGCTAGAAATGTACATCCACTCTGTAGACTTGTTGGAACATAAACTGCTTTTTTTCCCTACATCTGGTATCCATAAAAAAAAAAAAGGGGGGACCTAGCAACTAAACTTTACATATAGCATTTTAAAGGGGCAGTACACAATAAATTACTCCTCTCTTTAAATAATATGGGAGCCTTTTCCTGGGGGGGGGGGAAAAAAAGAAAAAAAAA
>VZSZ01004703.1:0-30552 GCA_013398815.1 Ibidorhyncha struthersii | reverse complement strand
TGAATTAACAGATCAGTGCTTATTCGAAGTGTCAACCAATTTAGATCTAAAACCGCTATAGATTTTCATTTTGCTGACAGTAGTTTGCATCCGGGATTATTGACAATCCCAACTCGCGGGCAAAATTCCCTTCTGGCGAAATTCCTCCGATTTCACTTAATTCCCCTGATTTCACTTGAGCCGCTCCTGCTGCCCTCGCAGCCTTTCGCTCACCGGGGACGGGGGTGGCCGTGGCAGGGAACGATCCCGTACCGCCTCCCGTAAAGGGCACTGCTCCTCGGTGCCCTCCTCACCGCCCGAGGGAAAGAGCCGAGCGGACCGGGAGCTCCGCCATCCCCGACACCCCTTCCCGCCGCCCCNGGGGGGGGGGGGGGGGGGGGGGGGGGCGGAGGGTGTCCGGGGATGCCCTACGGGCGGCGCGGTGCTGCTGCGCCTCTCTGCCGCTGTGGGCACCGGCGTCTCCCAGTCCAGGCCAAGGAACCGCGGGTGTCCCGGGATGGGGCGAGCTCTTGGGGAGCGGGCAAGGGCTGCGAGGCGGGCAGCGGGCGGTGTTTCCCCCCACCCCTGTCACGTTTTCTCGGCAAACGCGAGTCGAACGTGCTTCGCTGGGAAGGGCCCGTGTGCGCTCCGTCACAGCGCTGCTCGCTCGCTGATGCACACCCAGTCCTGGCATCATGCTACGTGCCGTTTCGAGAACAAAGAGCTCTTACTTTCCAACAGTAATTGCCTAAATATTTCCCATCTGTTAATGCCACCGGCGTAATTAGTTGTTCTGTGTTAGGTCACAGAAAGCTCTCAAGGGTGGTGGGGCCGACAGAAATCCCCTTGGGCTCCACTTGGGGAAGGACCAAGGTCTGCATCCGAGATGGCATCACCTTGCAGCCCCACTGGTCTGTGGGCAACTGGTTCCAGGAAAGCACCGGATGTTACAGCAGATGCCATAGCCAACATGAGCCCAAAGCAGGTTTTCACAGGCCAACAACATACTAGGCTCCATTATGAGATGGATGACCAATGGATCGAGAGAAGTTACTGTTCCCCTCTACTTGACACTGGTAGGCAGGAGCTGGCATATGACAGTCAGTGTCGGTGCCATCCAGTTATAGGAGAAACTGGTCCAGTGATGGGGGACCAAGATGGTCAGGGCCTAAAACATACCCCCAAAAAAGGGATTGAGGGACTGGGCTTTTGTAGTCTTGGGAAGGGAACGCTAAGGCACGACCTAATGATTGCTTGTATCTACCTGAAGGGCCATTATGAAGATGACAATAGTGCCAGGTAGTGTAAAGAATGGGCAAATACTACACATTTAATCTTGGGAGATTCAGTTTGGACATTAGGGAAAAAAAAGTCAGGAGGGCTGTTTAGGACTAGAAGTTGTCAGCAACACCAAGGAGTCTGTCCTTGGAGGGCTTAGACATAAAAGCTGACCTGAGAGTGGAGTAGCAGTCCTGTTTCAAGTAGGAGATTGGAGTCAATGATCTACAGAAACCTCTTCCAACCAATTCCATGATTTGTATACTTGTCAAGTTTGACAGTTCTGGCTTTCTACACAGATTAAGAATATACAGAAAAGCACAAAAATGTACTGTAATTTACCAATAAGTTTTTGTATTTTTGCTGTACAAAGTATACAGTACAACACATGGTTTCTTACTGTTGCATATTACTGCTCTACATCCCAGCATTTGTAAATGCATTTATAGCAGGGTGAATAAGATTAAGCATTCATTTGTTTCTATGATGGAAGAAAAACCCTTTGGGATAAACCTTAATACAGGAGTTATTGGCTTATAAGCATCCCTGTCCTGCAACTGCATATGAAATAAATTAGTTGACCTATTTTTAATCTCTTGGCTCAATAGGTATGGGTAGGATTTTTAAAGCACTTTAAATCTTGGTATTAAAAAGACTGTAATTTTGCCTTAGACATCACGTGCTATTAAAAGATATTAATTCTGTGAAGTAGGTGTGATGTTATGTCTCCTGGTTGCAAGATGTAGATCTCTGAATACATGCCAGGAATAATGGTAAACCTGAATCTAGACACCACAGAAATTTTACCTCAGTATCATCAAGGACCACCACTACTGATGAGAACTGCAACTATTAAGTCCTGACTACAGAGCCTAATTTATCAAGATGCCATATAAACCACAAAATTAGTTCAATTTGTGATAATACACTTGGCTCTGTTTGAGTGGCCTCCTCCAGAAGCAGGCAGGAGTCTTGAACAACAAAAAGTTAATCTATCAAACTCCAGTTTAGTCCTGAAAGGTGTGGGTTTTCATGCTTTTCATCTTATGAAGCAAAATTGAGTTTCAGTTTCCTCAGAAACTGTAGCTTTAGTCAAAAGTAGAAATTTGAAATGCTACCGTCGACACCTACAATGAAAAATACCCAGCTGCAAAATTTAGCAAGGAAGGAAAGGGTAAGCAGCTGAAATCTCTTTACATTTTTGCAAATGGTGTTTAACAGTGACAGTTAAGAAAGTAGGGTGTTTCTGTCAAATCATTACTGATTGATAAGTAATGGTCAATACATGAAAAGAGCATCCCAAGTTTCAGATTTGATCTGAAAAGTTCTCTCTCTGTGATTCAACAGGCATGGAACAAACACACATTTCAAGGTGTTAATTAAAAAAAAAAAAACAAATCCAACATAATTAAATGCACAACTCAGAATATCTTTTTTCTCATTCTTCAGAGAACTCATTTACATAAGTGACTTAGCACAGCTTACAATATTTGTTTCTTCAACATCAAGATACCTGCTGATTTTTTTTTTTTTAGGAGTAGGGTCTCTGTGTCAATTGGAATGACCAGAGGTAAAAATGGACATATCCTACATCAGATATTGTGCTAAATAATGTTTACTGTTGCATTTTACATCATGTCTATGCTCTGAGCCCTCAGCTGGTCCATCAGGAGTGCCACAACTAGTCTGTTAACTTCATCCATGGAGGATCATGAATATCAGGTTTGCCTTAGGAAGTAGATACTACCTACACAGGCTCCTTTTTCAATATGTAAGATAACTAGGCAAGAAACATGTACTAACACACTTCCAAGAGCCGAAGAATGGCCTAAGGGAATTCCTTACCCATGGATGTGATGCCATTTCTAAATTCTCTCTGAAAGCAAAGTGATAATAGAAAAAAGTAGTATGTCAGAATGACATTTTTCTTCACCTTAATGTCCTCAATACTGTTCTACAGCCTGTATGGAAGCACCAAAAAATGCATGCAGATTTTATTCAGGCACTATTAGTGGTGTTAATTATTTCTGGGGAAAGAAAAAACCTTTCATGTCACTGGCGTAAATGGAGATGTATGGGAATATCTGAGAGCACAGAGTAGCATCAGAGAATGATAGAGGGTGGAAGGGTTGTGGGCCCATCCGCACAACCTCTGCAGTGAGCCAGGGGGTGGTTCTTCCTTTGCAGGTGGTGGGGTCCATCCCCTCAAACCTTTAGATGCCTTGGCAAAAGCTTTATCAGTCTTATTTCCCTCTTGTGCTAAGTGTGGACAGTGCACGTGCTAGCAACAAGCACAGCAGCACACAGGAACGAGATGTAAACACCAGAGAGGGTGTGCACTCTCCTCCACAGGGATTTCACCGCCTGTTCCCAACGTCACAGCAACAGGCAGACGGCAGCTCAAGCTAAACGTGAAAAAGGGAACACAGGAAAAAGCTGCCAAAACCTTTCTTCTATTTTGTTTTATGTTTTCCATCATAAAACCACTGAATGTTCTCATTTTCTTAGCATTGTGGTAATGTATAACCAGTACTGTTTGTGCTTTGTATAGATTTGTTTTATGAAACCTCTGTTTTCATTTGCATTTGCATGTATGCACAAGTTGACTACAAAGTTTTCTGCTAAGAGCCATATAGCTTCACACCTAAACAACATTAGAAGTGCCAGTAGAGTGAACTGTCCCCAAAACTGTATCTGCTTTTGTTTCACAAGAAACTGGGTTTTTTTTTTTTCTTTTTTCTAAAAGAAAGTCCATAAATGAGCTAACACTTACATTGTGTGAATGATAAGGAGATGAGAGCTCAGGAGTGAACCAAAGAGGTGTTCCATTTGATACTGTAGATGTATCTTTTGAATTTTAAAGATTTCCACAAGCATCCAAAAACAAAGTTAAATAAGATTTAATGGTTTGTATGGATTTTTTTTCAGCTTTTCAGAAAGGTAAGGAAATACCAACACATGAATAATCAACTCAATACATAAATTTTATAATTAGAATACAGTGGAGCACTTTGGAATTAAACATAGCTGACCTGTAAGTAGCCTCAGACGGGTGCTTTTAATGACATTTGGACAGAGATTACTTTCCCAGTTACACCAAACGGCAATTTTTGTTATTAATAACATTGGATTCTACTTTTTTTATATATGAGAGTGTGTTTTTGATGCAAGTCTATAAACAGAGTGGTTTTATTTTAGAAATGTTTCAGTGGTTACTTAATAATTGCAACATCCAGTCATACGTTAAACTTTGAACAGCTTTGTGATAATCAAAGGGTTATGCTTCATATTCGAAAATGTGCTGAAAGCCTTATGTTTAAAGTCTAAGAAATTAATGCAACAAATACCACCTTATGGGTTTACTAAAAGACAATATATACATATAAAGATGGAAGAAATTAGCTTTTAGAAGAAGTATAATGTTGGACCTGTTCAGAATACAAAGAGAATCTAAATAATTTTTAAATGGTAGAAGTTATTTTACAGACTGTATTATGTATTAAGACAGGAAGGTGGTGCTTATGAAAATTAAACAGTCTTTATTAATTATGTGGACAAAGTGGTAATTAAGAAAGGAATTTTAGAAAAGGACATATTTGGAGAAATTACTTCAGCTAAATTTAACTTTGCATTGTTAATTGTGTAAATAAAACAAAGCTAATACCCCCACTTTATCCCAGCCGCATAGACAGCATGATTACACTCCGTACATTATACACATTACTTTCAAAACAGCTGGAAATAGCACCAGCTCACATTGCTTTTTAAAATTAAAACTGGAAGACAAACAATTCTTTCCATGAATAGGTTACTTTGCATGATAAGTTAATCTCTGAATCAATAAATTCAGATTTCATTTGAAAGTTTCATAAAGGTTTCATTTTTTTTGCATTTAAAATTTGCAGGTATACACAACTAATGAAGCTTCATTCCATAATGATTTTTAGGGTAAAATTCCTCTCAGCAGATTATAGGCATCAGTCACGTAAACAATTGCATGTGAGCTAGTCATCCTGGGCTCTCCTTGGAATCGAAGGACAGAAGAACTTCTGGGGTACAATTCATCTGGCCAGCTTTAGGTTTCTTTATTGATGTGTGATAAATTACACCAAAGAATCACCTGTTTCTTTCCACTGATTGCCAAAGAAATGACTGACACATGTCCTACCCTTTGTCACCCAGCTGTCCTTTAGAGGTTTGCCTTGTATTTAAGTACAGTCTGTAGAGTTGATTTTGCCTGCGTTCCTAGAAAGCTAGATTTATTGGATTATGTATTTTGACATGTAATAGTTTCATGATTATTTGAGTTAAGTCTCTCAGAGCCTAAATTACTGTAAAAATACACCAGCATTAATTTTATCTACAGTACCTTGGATTACTGAATATTAGCCTTTCTTTTTTTATTTGGCTTGGGTTTTTTTTTTTCTCCCTCCATGATTTTCAACAGCTGTTCTGAAATATTTACAGATACTGTAAAGTTATTTCTACGTGTGTCTGTATGTCTCAAATGGAAATCTTCATCACTTCAAGAGAACAAATGCATGCATGGAAACCAAAATTCATACAGAAACAGATGAACAGGAAGATCTGTGTACGTAACTGGAACTGTGCTATATGAACTAGCATTTGAGTCTGCGTTGTACTAAATATTGAGTTTGGGAAGGACATAGTGTAACAAGAGCATTTACCTGGGGCTTCTCTGTGCTTGGAAGATGCCACCACTGCCTCAAATCATACATATAAAACTAGTACAGCACTCACACTCTGTAATTTTAAAGTATATCTGATCAGTGTAACTGACAGACATATCAGTTTACAGAATTTTACCTCATAGCTTTGTCTTGTAGGAAAAGCTAGAAAATATGTGCAAAGCTATCACTGACTGTTAAGGGAAAGAAGGGTTATATATATTTATGAGAGCTTTTGTGAACAGTCAACATCAACTTGTACATCAGTGAAATACAATTCCTTGTAGAAAAAGAAGTCTGAAAACTAAAACTGTGACAGAATATTTCATTTTGTGAAATGTGAAGTTGTATTAAGGCATCTGCTTCACCAAAACCTAAAAAAAACCAACCCCAAACCAGAAAACCATAGGGAAATGCTCATTGACTTAAAAAAAAAAAAAAAAGTGGTTAATGTCACCTGGCTTTCTAACACAACTAATTTTGAACAGATCGTACAGATCTATTTCCATGTTTCTACAGCAGTATAGAGGGAAGAGAGAAATCTTCAGTAAAGTAAATCTAACTTTACAAATTAAACATCCGCTGGACTGATGACTAGGGAAACTCTCCGAGGCAGTTGGACTAGGTGATTATTGTAGGTCCTTTCCAACTGAAATATTCTATTCTCACATTATTCCATTTTCTACTGTCTCCTCACTGTTATTTCCATGTCTGAGGTTCTGACTGCATTGTCTTGCTCTAATCTGCTGTTTTATCCACCTTACATCAGAATTATTTCAACATCTCAAGTCCAGGCTTCCAGGCACAAAAGATTCAGATAAGCGTTCATTTTTGAATGATTTTTTCTGGCCCTTCAAATTTTTAGTACACTCACTAAACATATTCAGCTATCCACTAATCATCATGAGAAGATGTTTCAGTCTTTGTTTTACAAGACATCCATTCTGTCAATATTTCCCCAGTGGAAAAACCTGCAATATCAGGCGATTACAGACTGAAATCTACTATAGAGAGAGTCATAGCAGGTGTAATCCATCAGATGTCAATTTGAAACAATGATTAATACATTTTTAATGTTTCTGTAGATCAATAAGTATATCTTCTTAAGGCTGAACCTTTAATTTCCCACCCTTGCAGCTCTAATTTTTTTTAGTAGCACTGTCATCTTCAAGTGACATCTTTATCAAAATATTACCAATGGAAACTTTCAAAAAACTATTATTTAACTTACTAGTTTCCTATTTTTAGAAAGTAAAATTATAGAACAGACAAAGTATGTGCAGTGACTGTTGCTATGTCTGTTTGGAAAAGTAATTTCATTTTGGCTGGCTTTGCACCCACTTACTTCACTTACCCTAAAATTTCTGTCTTTCTTAAACAAATGGTTGTCCAGAAAACAAAACCTACATGGATCAGTTTTACTCCACTTCAGACTGTTTGAAATTTACACGGTGGCACTAGTAAGTAGTTTTGGCTGAGGAACTGACAGCCTAATATCATATGTACCTCTTAAGGATGCTTTAACTCATTGGAGAAAGTTTTGTATATATGACATTACAGACAAAACTTTGCCAACCAAAACTGAATTCCAGTTGAATTATTCGTTATTTATTCCTTTCCAGTGATTAAAAGAGAGATTCAGATATTATAGATTGAAAAATCTACCGAATCCTTATATAAGCATTGAGTAAGATGAAATCCTGCTTTGTGTGTTAGAATCTCATCCTTCAAATAACATTCATAGTGGCAGCTCATCTGAACCAGATTCTTTAGAAACCCATGATGAGCTAAACTTCTTGATTCTTGGTTTCCAGCCAAAACTTGCACTAGTGAAAATATAGCACTGAAAATATAAATCCACTTCCAAACATGTCTGTTCTGCTGTGTATTTCATTACTTTTTCCCTACATTATAGGATTTGATGAATGCAGCCGCTTGTGAATACTTTAAAATATTTTAGGTATTTTTTGGCATATAATAGCCAAGACAAGTAATATGTTGTACATCATTAACCAAAGTAATTGATTATTCTGAATATCTCAAGAATACAGCTACCTATAACGTAATGTAATTTAAAATGTGGGTTTTTTTCTCAATGCCACTAATTAATAAAGCTGGTCTTTTTTGTATGTTTTAAGGGGAATTTTCTACATAACCCCACTGGTATTCTTTTGGGGGGGTTGATTTTGGTTTTATAACGGAAATAGTGACTCTAGTATGAAAGGTTGCTGTTTCCCTCTGTTTTTTTTGTAGCATGCCTTTGGAGGACGGAGATGGAGGAAAAAACAGGCTTGGAAGGAACCCTAAAATATTCAGAGGGGAGGTGGAGTGTATTGATATTTTTCTTTTAGACCCACTTCTCAGTTCCTAGTATGGAGCAGTTCTATTACACAACAGATACAAATGCTGTGATAACTTAAGGAAATTAAGGAATCAGAATTGTTAAAAATGCTGTCCCCTGACTCATGCCTGGACCCTGTTGCTTTGTCTACAGCACTGATAAACAGGGTGGGGGCATACAGCAGATGCTGAAATGCATTGTCTCATACAATGTGATTTGCTAGCACATAAGCTCCTGTGCTTTTGGTCCTTGCTAACTAAGGCTCTGTCAGAACAGGTTTAGGTGCTGTCTAGGAAACACCACTGGACAGAGCCTGTTCTCTCCTAGGCAGTATGCATGAGGCCACCCTGTGTGGGAGCAAGAAATGATTTTAGCTTTATGGGTGTGTTTGCCACTGCCATCAGGGCCAGCAGACCAGCTCTTGTCCTTTTTATTCATGCATATAAATGTAGCTTCAGGGTTTGCCCTAGATGATTGGTAGCCAGAGGATAACCAAATAAAAGACCATCGCTTTAATGGTAGTGCTTGTGCTTGTGACCTGTTTGTTATCTGACATTCTGCTCAACGTTGCAGACAATCCTAAAGGAGGAGACAAGTTTGTCCTAGAAAAGGAGAAGGCTCAGTGAAAGCATTGGGAAAAAAGTTACAAAAGCTGTTAAAAAAAAAAGTAAAAGGCTAATTTAGAATATGCCTTAAAATAACTCCTGAAGTCTGCTCATGGTTGTCCATAAGGATTTCCTAATGTGTATGTTAGCCATAAAAACTGAGGAAACAATTCAGCTACAGCCCATCCCAGAGTATTGCCTTTTGGAATCAGTTCCAAGCTTCCCCAGGGACGGGAAAACACTACCATTTCTCCCAAGCCTCCACAGTGCTGCAGCCTTGAGCAATTTTATTTCCCTTTGGTACAAATGTATCCTCTCCTTTTTCTTTATGTTTTTTTTTTAATCTGCTATTATTCTCAGCCTGACTTACCCTGCTGTTCAGAGCAAATTCACCAAGTAGACCTCATCCCACTTTCAGGGAGGTTAATTCCTACTATATTATTTATTTGCATGTTGCTTCTAGCTTAAATGACCTTCTAGTTAACAAGATGTTTTCAAAAGTCCTGTAATGTTTTGTGAAAGTATACCTAAAGAAGTATTTGTTTTATATATGTGTGTGTATGTGTATGTGTGTGTGTGTGTATGTGTTTGTGTATGTATATATACGCACACCCCAAACTGACATTCTTAAAACTTTTGTTTAAATCTTCACAGCCTGAACTATGAAGAATGTGTGCAAAGCAAGGGTCTTTCTTGAACATACAACAGCTTCTGCCCTACTCATCCAAAGGGCTATAATTGCTGTCATCCAATTAGGAAGCAGCTGGATTATACACCTGGATCCACTAGCTGGGAAATATTCCTAGGCTCCTCTATTTAGAAAAGGTCTTAATGATAATAATACAAATGATGTTAATGATATGGGTGAAAAATTGGATGTTTTGGAATGTTTTGTCTCCTCCTGGAAGCCTTTTGTCATTTTTTGACCTTCTGCCATTGTGGTAACAGACGGTAAAAAATGACAGTATAAACATTAATTTTAATACTAAATATTAAACTTTAATAGCTCTAGTGATGTTAAAGTTGTTCACTGAGCACCAGAACTAATGAAATCTGAAAGAGAAATCAGTTGACCTTTATTAGACACCTCACAACTAAATGCCCTGTTTGTTGGAGCAATCTTTCTAAAACAAGTGCTTAAGTTTCCTGGATAGTCAGTAGTAAGAGTTTGTTTCACGTAAAGGCCTCAAGAGGGTGATTCTGCCTGCTTCAGTTTAACAAGCAAAGTTAAGCTAATTGGATTTTCTTACAGTATCTTCAAAAAAAAACCCTAGCCTTCCTCATTGACTGTACAAGGAACTCAGGTGCCCTGAGAGTAGTTCAGTAGCTTACAGGATGGGATTAATCATACCTAATTTAAACTGTTTAAAAGCTGATTGTCTAGACTAAGCTTATTGCTTACATTTCAACTATGATCAACAGCAGAGGTAAGTCTTTCCGAGGATAATTCATCTCATCCTCTGGAGATGCCCGTTAGCTCCACTGACTATAGATATCCTACTGTCCAATAAAAGATTATCAGGGAACGAGCTCAGACACTGGATACCTACTTATTCACACTATTTAATTGCTTACCATCTTCCTAGAAGTGCCTTGGATTGTTACAGCTTGTTTTCTCCCAGCCAAATCCACCGTATAAGATGCAGATGCAATTAATGATATTAAAGTTGTTCAGTGAGCACCAGAATCAACTAAAATCTGAATCAGAACTCCATCCATCTTTATTAGAGGCTTTACACAGTCTTCCTCAAACAAGTACCTAAGTTTCCTGGAGAGCCAACAGTGCTATTAGTCACTGCTATTCAGTGCTACTCACTTTCAGGGCTGGGGGCTTGTTCCTAGACCGGTTTCATTCAGCACCACAGACATAACCTGTATGAATAGTTTGGGGTAAACAACTAACTTTCAGATGGCTAGTGCTGATGAGGTAACTCTTATATAAGCTGTAGGCGGAAATAAGATGTCTAAGTCGGGTAAATTGGATACTCTTACTGACAAGTTTGTACCTGGCAGGGAATTGGGGGCCTTTACCAAAGTTGTTTGTTTTGCATAGCTTGTTTATTCCCAGTGGTCTTTTCTTTTATTTAGGTTAATATGGTCTTCTCTTCCCAAGTACCTGTTTTTATGAAAATTATAAGACCTTACCTATTTTTGATGCTTCCAGCTCCCTGTCAGAAGTGACTGACATTAAGCAGTAAGTGACTGAAATTAAGTTAGTAGCATATACATTACCATACCCACACAGTGAGTGTTGCCACAGGAGTCTTAGGCAATCATCTGAAAACTTTTTACTAATAATCAGCAAAGGCAATGGCAATGTAATGTCCTGCTAAGTACTGAAACTCTGTTATTGTGATGTTATAAATACCCTTGTTCATTTCAGAATCTTCAAAAAATGTGGCAGATGTAACTATTAAGTGACAGTACTCAAGAACCTACGGCCTTTTGTTGGGAATGACAACTTTCTTTCTGGCATTATCACTTTATTGGTAGCCAGTTTCAGATATTTGTGAAGAAGTAAGTGTTCTTTCAGGATGCCTCCAGCTTTTAGGAGAATGGATGTACAGTTGGCCTGATAATAACTTATTATCATGTATTGTGCTTGCTTACCAGTATTTTTATAAACTGGGTTTATTAGGAAAGAATTGAAGAAAATAAATTATTGGAATAATAAAGCATGTTATACATATAGAAAGGTATAAGACATTACACAACAAAATTCTCCAAAAGTTACCATCATCCACCTCCATCCTTAGAATCACAGGACTGGTCATTCTGAAGGTTTTCTACATATATTCACTTACTTCGAGTGTTTGCAAACTATTACATGTGAGAGCCCAACAGGGTCATAATAGACTCAAAGAGCAGTAAGATTTTTCCAAGTGTTACAGCAAAATGAAAGCTTCATAAGTATAGTTGTTTCACATATCAAAAACCACACAAAAGCACTGAAATGTGCTCTTCTCCCAGCTTATCATGCTGTGAGGTTACTGACTCTCTTTGAGACTTTTCAACTTCAGCTAGTGTCATTTTTACCATTTCATAAGACCAAAGGCCAAAAGTGTTGTTACCAGCTGGAGCAGCAATATCCTAACATAAACAGAATGGAAAAGAACTTTTTTGTTTGCACTCCTTCCCATAAAGCTTCTGTCTAAAACAATTCATTTTAAATTCTCTTACCTTCAGTTTCATGGTTTCTACTATGCTGTCCTTTATGTCTGGAAGAAGGAATATATATCACTGAAATGTTTCTTTAAAACAAACTGTTACGCCCTTCAGCAGAAATCCATATTATAATCAAATGTAAAATAAGATGCACACCAATTTTAAACTTGGTCTTTAAACTGGACAGCTGGGAAATTTTCTGTTTGGACTGTGTTATCTGTCTAATTGAACTGCTTTCCGAGCAATGCAGACTGTAGTGAAAGGTGCCCTCTAGCAAGATGGCATTTCTAATTGACTCATCTGAACTGTAGCATGATTGCTGTCTTTCATTTGATTGGGTCATGGTGAGTACATCATGACGCTTATGATCTTTAGGGAGGGTGGATCACCTTCCTAAATTTAGGATGTTATGAATTAGGGGCACCAAAATTGTCGTTTACATACAAACAAACAACTGAATTTCTTCCTGACATGGTCTGTTACTACAAAGACATTAGAGATGCTATTTTAAGTCACATGTGCAAGCTGCCTGGAGACTACAATCAGGTTGAATAATCAGGTGGCAGGGCAAATTTGGACTCTTGTATGGTACATTGAGTCCATTCAACGCTAATATTTTTTACTTACTAAGGAAATAAAATCTCCTTTCTCTTCACTTGCGTTAAAAAGTGGGTATACAGTTGCACTGGACTCCTGTCAGTTATGTGCAAGTATCAGATACAGGATAAAACCTTGCTAACTAGGGGCTCTTAAATGCATTATTATACTGCATATGCTCTTATTTCAGAGCCTTGAATAAAGATAGAATGAAGTCTGTGTTGCTAATGGTTTGTTGGTTTGTGGCTCATTTGCTAGTTCTCCTTTCCAAAATATTGCTTGCACATTCTGTAGTCCATGATTATGCAGAGACAAAACCACAGATGTTTATACTACTGAGGTTTCCCTCTTCTGACTGCATAGTATCTTAAGCACATCCCATGAAAAATCCATGTCTTATTCTTTCATTTCATAATCATGTTAAGGATCTTCTGGAAGCAGCATTTTATGGTCTTTTTATAACTCTCCTGAATTTCTTTGCCTTCCATTCTTCATTTCTTTCTTCCTTTCGTGTGTCCTTCTATCTCATTGGCATGTCTGACTGCTGGCAGCACTATCGAGTCATCTGTCCTCTTCTGTTGCTGTGATTCAGATTCATTATACAATCACTGAAGTGATTATCCAGTGTCCAAATCTTGGCTTGGTGTTCCTCACAATGACAAACTAGTCCCCAGTGGCACAGTCAAACCAGGGGTATATACTTGGAACAAAAGTTTTGTTGTCATTCTCCAAAAACACAATATGAAGACACATGAAATCTGGTTTTGCCTTCTATCTAATCAAAATATTTCTGGAAGGAAAGGGGGTTGGGAAGGATTAATAATGGGAGTCTAATTCCTGAGGATGGAATTGACGTAGTCCAACTGCAGCAGTCTAAATCTGTAGCTGGCCTATACTAGTCATCCAGGCTTGTCAGTGTAGAGAAACAAGAACATCTAAGGGTGCTCCATGCCAGTTACCCTAAACAGCTATCTTAGAAGACAAGAGTCATCTGTTTGAAGGACCATGCACCACTGACTATGAAGGGAACTAACATAATTCTAGTCACATCTGCAACCTTAAAACTATGCTCTGCTTCAAGAACCAGTAGAGGAAAGGCTAATTATTCCAGTTATCTTCTATGAGTCTTGGGAAAAAAAGTAACAGGAAGGGATTTCAAGTTACAATGTCAGCATAAGGAACTTGCTTTATCAAATAATTTCAGAACTCATGGATCTCTTACTGAGTTAAGAAAATGTATTTTATCACTGTCCAGAAAATTACTAGAGTGAGAACGATAGAGCAACTGCTATCCTGACAAGAGGCTGTTGCATTATTCAAGGGGCTTGAGATAATACTGGGTGTATTTAACCACACTTTTGTTGTAATTTATTGTTTGCTAAGGACATAGCCCTTTAGTCTTAAACATTTATGTAAATATCGTTGTTTTATATAAATATTGTTGCTCTTTCCATTAAAGTATATTGTTCTCTTCAGTTTCAAAATAGTCTTGAAATACATTTTTCTTTCCCTAGCCTGAGCAGCATAGCTGAAAGACAGAAATTAAAGGAAGTAGATGTGGGAGTGAAAGGACAAATTTGTTAGTACTACAGCCAACCTCACCTGATGATAATATTACAGGTGCGTAACATGCCATATTTTTTTTTAATACTGTCCATGATAATTATAAAGAAAATACCTTCTTTTTATAAGAATGAGGTTCCAAGCCGCTGCCATTTTCTTCAGTCTGAACAATTTCTACCATGTCATATCACATCTTCAGAATCCTTCAAGTTACAAAGCTACATATTTCCTTGGTTTAAGGGGAGCTATCTGCTCACATCAATGTTCTCCACAACTGATCATAAAGCTAACAACAGTAGGGCACCAGAAGATTATTATTTCTGCCTCTGCTCCTTTCTGGTAACATACCTTGAGCCTCTTTACCTTCTTGCTAGAGAAACGTCCTGTCTGTGTGGTCTGAAACTGACTGAAACTGCAGCAGTATACTTTGACACAATTCAATATTCCTCTTTGAACTTTCAGAGCTGTACAGTTTTCTCACTTCAGTTTGAATCTCTTCAAAATTCTTCTGTATTCAGACAGTAAGTACACTGATGTTGAAGTGATAACCCTATTGTTTCAAACTCTAGAGACATAAAACCTGAAGAAAGATCGAACGAAATGGGAATGTAGACACTAAGGACGTTGGAAGTTGGATCATTTAGTCAGAGTTCAGATCACATATAGTGTATTATATGCCAAAGCATAAAAGTGTGTTGTTCAACAGGTGTGTAGGAGGAGTTTGAAGATCCATGATATATCAGTTATTGTGAATGCCTACATACAGCGTTAACCTTTTGGGAACAAAGTGTAATCAAAGGTACTTGTGGTTTGCAGGGCTGAAAGCTACTTTTATTAGATTATATCTTGGTGGCTGGTACACACATATATGAACAGATATATGCTATTGTGAGTGGAAAACAGAACAGTTAGTCAGGGTAGCCTTCCTTTATAGTTAAAGGACAGTAAAAGGCGCTTTTAGGAATTTTTTATTGACTTCAGTATGTAAAAAGTCCACTCAAGAAGAAACTGTTCTCTACTGTTTAAAAAGGCAGCCTAGATGACTAGATCAGATATAGACATCTACAGTTTGGACAGATGTATTTAATAAGTTCAATTCCAGCAACAGGGTTGGAGGTGACTTCACCTGTGGCCAACAAAGGTCTTGACTTACTTTATATTGGCTGACAACCTGATAGTAACTAAACACTGGAATTATTTCTTAGTTGGTGACTGGTGAGGAAATGGGTTGGATTTCACATTAACTCTTTGGTTATTTTTTGGTGCAGGAAACATTTAACAGGGTTTTTTTTTTCCCTAGCTTGCAGTATGAACATGGGAAGATAGTCCTTGTTAAAAAAACAACAAATCTGGCATATATACATCAAATTAACTTAATAAGAATATTAGAAGGTAGAGGTAAACCCTATAGATTTTAGAGAAAACTTAAGATGAATTCTGCACAGGAATAACATCAAGACAAAAAATATTGGAATTTACCAAAAATTCAGTACGTATTAATGGCCACAAAAGGAACCGTGCTGTAAAAACCACAGACTGTAGTACTTCTCAATTTTTGCATTAGGATAAAATATGGGCAGCGTAGCATTCATTGAGTATTCAAGGTCCACATCCAAAAAGTAACTTTACATGGCAAAACTTAACGTCTTCTTATCTAACTATTAAATGTGTGAAATGGAATTGAATGCACAAAGCTAGGCTCTCTTGGTGTCGATCAGAAGGACCTTATGCTCCTATGAATGAGCTAAACTACTTTGTACACTAAGGGGACATTTTGACAACAGAAGTGGGGGTATCTCCTGCCGGCATTATTCAGTTACGTGATAGTAACTTCTTCTTTTGTTTCCCTCTCCAGAAAGCTGAGGATTAGATTCTTGTTATACTTAAGGACATAAGTCTCTCATTCTGTAGTCAGTGGTATAATAACTTAGCATTAGCAAAAGGCACGAACCAGCAACCATATTGAATAATAGAAATCATGTTTGCACTGGTTTCTTTTAAATGTAATGGCATCCATGTCTGTATTCTTCTGGAGACACTTCTGTGGAGACACTTGGTTTATGAGTCTTAAATGGATGGAAACAAGATAGGTTACTAAATTATTTGCTCTGCATTTCAGCATTTTCAGGCTTCAGAACTTCAGCTGCCAGAGCACATCTGGCAGCAAAATGAAGATGCATTTTTGGACCTCAACTTTATCTCTGATGGTGCTTGCAAGAACTCTATTTTATTATGTCCTGTTCTAAGCCTACCTATAAAGATAGGATCTTCATGTTGGACATCCAGATTCCTTCCTGTGAAGCCTGGCCCTGAGAGGCCCCACATTGTCTTTTGTACCAAACAAAAATGTCACATGCCAAAAGCTAATATTAACATCATACATGACCCAGATACCTATAACCAATTTGGCACTAACCATGCTAACACTGCAGGAAAATAGTCATTATTAAGAAGCCTCCAGAATTCCAGCCTTGCTGTAGCCTGGAGATGTCAAGCCCTGATGTACTGAGGCTGTGAAGTCCCACATGCTCTGAAGCTTTAAGGATTAACTTGTTTCATTTGTCCACTTATTTATCTACAAGTAGGGATGACTCTTATTTTCAGTTTATGTTGAACAAATGTCAAGAGAAGACAATACATGCTTTATAAGTGCCATTCCACAACTTAAATGATAAATATGGACTGGAATCTTGTTTGCCATCGGTTTTTTACCAAGTCCTTTAATAATGATCACATCGTATTAGATAAGGTAAATGTGGACTCATGCTTGCATATCTAAATATATTTCAAATCAAAGAAAGAAAATGCATAATCATTAAATCACAATCAAACAGTGTCAAGCATCTATAAAAACAATCAGACGTGCAATCACCTATTTAGTTTCTAGTTGAGCTACTGCTTGAAAATGAGAAAAAATCCATAACAAGTAAAATAGTCAGGTTTCTATTCTATTTTTGAAAAAATGTAGGAATATATATATGCTTTGAGAGTATTTTTCCTCTGTCATCCACGTGGATTCTTTCACCTCATTTCACTTGTATGTGGCCTTTACATTCTGTTTTTATAACTATGAATAAATAATCTCCGTATTCTCAGGGTACTGCAAAGCATTTGCTAGATCTTTGGCAATAGTGGTATTTGCTTTCTGGTTAATGTCAGTTAATAGCACATGCCCCTCCATAAATAAAGAAACAGAAAGAGTTACATGCATGAAATAAAACCAAAATTTCAGCTTGCTGATGCTCAGGTATTGTCAATATTGATGCATAAGCCATGTGTTCTATTTCGTCCATACAAAAAGGGGACGGATTCTAAACATTCCTGGAATCATCCAGCAGCAACTTAGAGAACTGCACATATTTTCATATTATATCAGCATTTGGGCATCTAAACTATTCCTTCAGTTTTCCTTGCTGCACAGGTGAATCTTGCTATTTGCCTTTCATTTTCATTGGATATTTTTGCACAGAAACAAGACCTGGTTGCCAGTCAGGATACCTATATCAGTATAACTACTTTTGCTGCATACGTTAACATTGTAAGGATTTATATGTAGCATCCAGTATCTGATGGCATGCAATGCTTGAAGTGCTTAAGAGTTGGGTTTTTTTGTTCTCTATCCATTTCCAGCTAGGTATGTATAAGGACACGGTATTCAAGCAGGCTGTCCAGCATGTCTGGGAAGCTCAGTCTCCAGTATCATAATCAGCAGCCTTCTCCTATTTTTCCATTTTCAGGGTTTATATGTTTGGATCTATTATCAAATTAGATACATGTATCTATCTGCCAATTAAATCGTCATTTATAAGAGATGAGATATCAATACCAAATAAAAGATACAAAGTCACAAAGATGAAACATCAGTCAAACCCTGAAATTGTACTGAAAGCCCAAATTATTAAAAAATTAAAATACAGAATCAAAATACAGCCCCACCAAACTAGAACACTGATGCAAAGTAATAAGAAGTAACATGATTTTCTTATTTATACTCAGTTTTACAGCATATAGGGCTTCAAGTTTTATTCTGCAGCCAGGAAGATGAAAACTTTTAAAAATGAAAGTTGAACTATCATCTGATTGAAGAGGGACCTAAAAAAACTCCCACAATAATCGTCTGTATTTGGTAAGCATGGAATCAAATAATGAGATAGCACACTGTACAAATTTCAAATTCAGCTCTACTTAGCAGAAATTCATAATTGGAGAACAGTTAATTTTCAAAAGCATGGACTGAGAACACGGTGAATTCAGAGAAAAGCCGTAAGTAAGCTCATACAGCAACTCCCATACATTTCAAGGAAGTAGGTAAAACAGATTATTATGTAAACAAAGATGCAAGAACAAGGAAAGTAAATCTTAATGTGGGAAATTAAAATATCTATTTGAAAATTTAGTGTTGAAAAACTTGAAAAGTACAGAATATTCACACTAAAAAATTCAAGGATTTCAAAATAAACAAGAGGAAGATACCAGGAAAGTATCAACAACAAGGTGATCAACAAAAATGTGATCAACAAAAAGGGCTGAAGGTGTTGAGCCAGTAGATACTTTTTGTTCATGTAAGGAAAGATGACAAAAATAACAGGACTATAGTAGATAATTCTGTTTACCAACTTTTAAGGTCAGGAACTTGTTTTTAACCTCCATGCTTGCAATGAATGTAGCACTTCTTTGTTCTGCAGAAGACTTGTTATAAAATAATGGTGAAGCAGATGCTGGTTTTGAATTCAAGCAGAATACCAAGCCAGAGGGTCAGGAGAATAGGTTGTTTGTAAAGGTCAAACCATTTGAATTAACAAGACAAATATATGTTTAACTATTTGAATATTAACTTAATTTACATAAATTTATATTGATTCATAAATTTGGAAGGAAAAAACACCATTAGTACTTTCTAGAGTATACTGACATTAAAGCCAATATTATCATAATATAATGTCTGGTGTCTTTAAATCTGAACATATATGTGCATATGCACATACATGATTTCCTGAATAGACTATACTTTGGGATTTGGTTTTGATAAAGCTACAGCACAGCCATTTGAAAAAAATCCATCCATGTATCATCTTTTTTTCAGAGAAGAACAGTAGATATTAATGTCCTAGTGTATGTAAAAGTCTCTGCTTGTTGCTAATTTTAATTGTATATATTTGTGTTAGAGACCCATAAATGCTGTCATTCTGGATCACTTGCATCTCGCCCAGTCTATTTGCCTTCAGTAGCTGACAACAGATGTTGTTACATCTTGTAACAGATGTTGTATTTCCTGTACATTCAAGTACAAGTGGTGCTGAAGAAATCATCAAAACATAAAGAGAAGGTAGAATCTGCCATTCCCAAAGATCTTTTCCTGAGATCCACAGGTCTGGATAACAGCACACACCAAGAAAACTACTTAGCTTTCTGATGTAGATCTCTTTACAACAGACTCCGCAGCTCAGTTCTCGCCCGACATTCTCATCTTGGTGTCCTATCTGGTCACCTCTGCTGTTTTAGTTACACTGTCCCATAGTGTGGGGGTTTTGTAAGGGTTGTCCCATCTCATTGTTTTACCACATTGTAAACAGAATCAAGGATTTACAAATTTAATGAATCTCATTGGAAAATCCAGTTTAATTAATTTATTGACCTTCTGCTGAGGAGGGAAGTTTTAGGCTGGGGTTTTTGGTGTTTGTTTTCTCCTTGGGGTTTTTTTGCTTTCATATGTATAAAGACAAATAATAAAGTGCTGTTGTTTTTTTTTTTTTTTCTAAATAATCTGTAATTAAGTGAGAAATTTCTAGAAGACAGATTTCAACAGAGTTTTCCAAAGAGCTGTCTCCTCATTCCTCCTCTCTCCCCAAATCAGCATATTGGAAGTATGCATTTGTTCTGTAGTAATGAGAAGTTAATTTACAGTTTCTTCACTCCTTATTTGAAGAAATCCATATGAAAAGAAGAAACTATTTTTGGTCCAGGAACATATGGAAAGAAATGGGAGAACTCACATCTCACATTAACCGCCATCTTCTAAATCAGAATAAAGACAAAGATATTAAAGATGAACTAACTGAACATCTTTGTATCTTTTGAAAGTATAGCTAAATATCATCACATTTCTCCCATTGTTCTCTCTAGTTCTCCTTATTATTGTGATTACATCTGCAACATTCTTCTCTTCTGTTGTCTATTAAAGTTGATTCCGAAGTTTGATAGAGCATAAGGACTTGAGTTGTATTTCACTTTATATTGTCAATATCAGTTTGACTACAACCTTTTCTACATTCTGCAAGGAATTTGTTTTTATCTTCAGTCTTACATTTGTTGGATCAAGTTGCTAGCTACCATAAGGTGTCAAAAGTCTACTAAATTTATGCTATTGATAAACCTGCCCCACAGTTACTGGCCAGAAAAAGCTATTGAGAAGAGTCAATGTTATATTAAATATTTGTTTAGATACTGAGCTGTGGAACAAGACAGAGCAGTGCAACTTTTTGGGGAGTAAAGCAGTATCTTAAAATGTTTTAGATTACAACTTGAAAAAAAGAATCAATCATTTGTACATATTGTACAAACCCATTATTTCATATTGCTTATGCTTCTTATTCACAAGAGTTTGAGCCTGAAATTCTCACCTGAGAGGTCCTAAAAAACTTTTTCCTTATTGTGATAAAAAGTAAACCTTTCTGCAGATGCCACAATGGCATAGGTGCATTTCAAACCCAAAATATATCCAGTTCATCCTGTACAAAATGCAAGAGTTTAAGTTCAGATTACTTTTAAGATGTTAGTATCAGTTGTCTGCTCACCAGATAAACTTACTGGAGGAAGTTGACTGGTGTAACTGACCAAAGCTGAAATTGTTTTGTAAAAATAAAAGGCATGGATAACTTCCCGTACTGCATTCATCAGAGAAAAATGAGACAATCTTTAAAGAAATATTCAGCTTTCTAACCACAATTATCACTGCAGATTTCTTGTCATCAATGTCATTTTATCAATAGCATATGCATACGTGCATTGTGAAAATAAATTTGTGTATTTTTCATTTTCACATCACATCAAAACACAATTTTCAGTCTTTGAGACTGCAAGATACAATAAGATATGCTGATCATATTAGTGTGCAAATACAGCTATATGATAAACATTCTAAGTACATTTCTGAAGTTCGTAATAATGAAGTAAGATGCTGTGGTCAAAACGTTGTGCTTAGATTTCTGATTTATTCCTATTTGGCCACGCAGGGAGACAATGAGCGTATTGACATCCCAGCGCGAGCAATCAGGTGCAGGGCACTTGTCATCTTGCAAGTTACCGGTGCTCAGCACTTTTGGAAAAAAATGCACTTTGCAAGTATGTCCACAGGGTACTACGATGCAGCGTGATGCTGCGACACCCGAAGTAGCTGTTAGTGAGCTGTTTGTGTACCATAAAGAGTATTACCATGTTCATTACGCTTGGGCTAATTATAGGGCTGAAGTGCCTTTTAAAAGGAAAGACCTAGAGAGCGTGATGCAGATGGAAGGAGAGAAGATGACGGAATAAAATGCAATAAGAAAATATTTTGAGGGGAAGTAGAGAAAGTATATATTTGAGACTTTTCTTGAAAACGTTACCATTGACACACTTTTTACCTTACAAGGTGGAACCAGATTTTCTCCTTTAGATTCCTGGTTTTAAAAAAAAAAGAAAGAGGGAAGAAAAAAAAAAAAAAAAGGCCAGGCTATTTTTGGACAATTAGCATCTGATCAGAGCTGAAAATATAGAATATAGTATTTTTTGCTCACGTAGGGAAATAGTGCAGCTGAGGTCAAAAATAGTTTTACCTTGGCTCCAAAAGGAATATGACTAAGCTTAATTAATGTATAATTCTACAAAACATTTTTAAAGGTATATCTAACAGTCATAACCATTATGTGTCTTAATGACTACAATAATTTCTTAGAGAAGGACAAGATATTTGTATTTCTTTCTCTTCATAAAAATTCTATTCTTTCCTCTGCATTTGTGTTTTATTTGTTCCATTTAAATCACAACGTGAAGTTAAAGTATTTCAAATTATTTGGCACATCAGCTAAATTATTTAGCACATTTTTAATTTTTAGTGTAATATTCCATGACAAAAAGAAAGATGCCAGAATTCTTCACTGTCTAATGTCAATAGGTTTTTTTTACATTTTAATAATTCTGTGTGATCATAATCTACTTACTGGACTTAACACTATTGTCTGATTTTTTTTCATGGTAAAAATGACTGAACAACTAACTGAAACTGCAACAGCTCGTTCATTTTCAAAGCTGCTCGATCTTTCTTTTTACATGCACACGTGTATAATGCTGACGATTCATCATTATCGGCTTCAATTTTTAACTTGCTGGTTAAGATTAACAGTTATAAGATATTGTTGTGCAAGTCTCTAACTTTATTCATGTGCTTTCTTTTGTTTAAGGAAATTCATCACTTGAAATACATGTAGTTACATTTTCCTAAATAAAAAGACGAAGATAGCAAATGTAATTGGTTGCATAAGAATTTCGGGGTTTTTTTTAATCTCAAGGTAGTGGCTTCTGAATTTTGAAATATATGAAAATATGCTCTGAAGTAAACAGCTTTTACAAATTAAACTCATTTGACAGCTCTGTTGATGAAAATAAAATTGGGAAAAAAAAAACACAATCTCTCATGGACACCCTTTTTTTTCTTCAGGTTTAACAAATAATGATTATATGAAACAGATCTTGTTAATCAATAGAGTAGATATGACACGGCTTATATGCACGGAGCAGATCCACTGAATAAGCAGTCTATTTCTACAGTCATACAGCACACTATAAAATAGCTTAGTCAAATGCAATCCTATTGTAACAAGAACTTGCTCAGTATCAGTGTAGTTTTGCTTTCTTCCACTAAAACAAACTATGGGCTCCCTCATGGTCTTTGAAGACATGCATAACATATAAAAAAGCAACATTTTAAGCCTGTGTTAAAAAGATATTATTTGCCATACAATTCAAAGGAGCGTCTTAAAGCAAAACAGTTAACAGTATGTTTGAGTAAATGAATAAGTTAATTTTAATTAATAAATATATTATCAAATAAATCATTATTAAATAAAGCATTAATTTATTATTAAAGAACTAGTTATTAAATACAATTTTAAATTAATTAAGTCCTATTATAACTTTTAATAAAAATATATCTGTCCTCTGAATATGGAAGTTGTGATTTCTGAATTTTTAATTTTTGAATATTATTTATTGGATCCTTCAAATTCATTCATATTTATAATTTTTCATATAGTTTGCTATTTTCAAATAAATATGAGATTAAAAAAAATGTGGATTTATTTTTCCTGAAAAAACAGTAAGATCCAGATTCATTCTTTTTCAAATTTACTCTGCTAATAAACACCATATGTAAAGGGCATGAAAGTGACTTGTAGTATCTGAAAGCTTGCGGAACATGACATTTGTTTTGCTGTAGTTCAATATTTTAAGTTCCATGCTACAATTTGGCACAGCTCTTACTATATTCAGTTAAGATGAATCTCTGCTCACAAAAGAATCTGGACTAGCGTCGGCGTAGCTGACTGCAGACTGTACTGCAAACCTGTAACTGAGACAGAACAGTAATGTACACAACAGGAGAAGGGTTTGCTGACAAAAAGGTGATAGAATTTGCCTAAATGCAGTTGAAAACATGTCTCTATTTGATACATATGTATCTATCTGCACAAGTAGACTGCATGTCTAAAATACGTGTCACAAATGGTAGTCAAACTCATTAATCAAAGGTACTCACACAGAACCATTTTTTCTCCTACCTCAACGTTAGCTGACCAGATAGCTCTTGGCCAAGCCCCCATCTCTGCCAGGCATTGAATTATCTTTTCTACTGAAGCAATATGAATCATAGAAAAGGAAATGTAGGGAATGGCGGGACGTGTGTTGTCAGCACAGTGACAGCATCTAGTCCAGTACCTCTCTTCTAAACCTCTCAGTGGCTTCCCTACCACTTTGAGGAGGAGGAAAGAAGAGGAGGCAAGGAGTAGTCATAGCATTATGCAAAAAAAGTTGTCTACACTTACTGAGGGCTGTGGGCTAGTCAAGAATACCTTCCAAGCAACAGAGCACTCCTCAAGTCAGGTGAACTGATTGATAGAGACAACGTTAGGGACGTGGTTTTGTGGTAGGCTTGTCAGTGTTAGGTTAATGATTGGACTAGATGATCTTACAGGTCTTTTCCAATCTAGGAGATTCTGTGATTCTGTAACTTACTGTTAGTAACATCTAGTGAAAATCACCATTAGAATAATGAAAATAGTTTTAGTTCAATGCCTGAAGCCATCTAAAATGGGAGTAAAGCAATTCAGAAGAATTTCCTCTTTTGAAAGGTCCTACCATCCTTCTTTTCTAGAAGCAGTGTATTCAACGCAGCTTGCAACAGTCATAAATTCTCACAAGTTGCTGACCTGACATAGGACACTCATCTGCGTGCATGCTGATGTCACCAAGAACCATTAGTCTCACTGACACAAAGCTTCTGAGAAATCTAACATCTTGGCCAAATATGCTGCAGTAGACTAGGGCAAGCTGAATGCTTATGGCATCACTGCCATTTTTTATTGGTGTATACGTGCATCCGTACATATGTTTATTTTCATATAGTATTTTAAGCACAGTCCCATAATGAAGGGTAGAGTCACTGTGGTCTTCAATACATACATATAAACAGCCATCCACTTGAATTTACTGAGCGACTTTTCTCACCAACAAGAGAGTGCTTTTTAACAGTCTGCACGCAGCTAGCCTGGCTGTCCAGGTGATGTTGGAAATGATGAAATGACTATATTTTGCTGTGATGGATAGAGTAAGATGGTAAAGCTACATTAAAAGGGGAGGAAATAAATACCTGAAGTTTTTTCCTAGCTTGACTGCTGTCTTAAAATTATTTAAAATGAGAAGAAAATAGAGTTGTACGTATACCCTTTTCATCTATACCCTTCTCACAGTTTGTCACCTCAGAAGAAGGGATGATTGCATCACAGGGCTTTGTAGCAGCTGAGGATGGTGCTGGAGAGGATGAGAAGGACCGAGTGTTTGCAGAAATGCAAAATAAGGGCAGGGGAGCACCTGATGGAGAGCACGCAGCTTGCAGAGGCTGGATGGCTTCATTCTCCCTTGGGATGAGGACACCTTGGGTCCACCCAGCTCCAGATGCACCCCTAAGGAGGGGTTGTCAAAGGATGTCTTAGATGTGTAACAGTCGTTGACTGCAGAGATGCAGGCAATAAGTGGAAGTATAACGTTTATTACTGCACATTGTCCACGAACAGCTGCTTCTCAAGTCATCTCAGTCCATTGTGCCGCCCAAATATTCGGGCCTCTGGTTGGACAGCAGTGTTATGTTTGGTCAACAAAGTTGCCAAATGCTTCAAAAAACATGAGCAGTGGCTCCTCTGAGGCATTGCTTTGGTCCTGGTGCCATGGTGGTTCTTTAGGTGTTGAATAATTTCAGGCTTAAAGGCCACCCACAGAGCAGGGATCTCAGAAGAAGACCTGAAGTACAATTTAACATTAGTCCTGCAGATTCAGGGGACAGCCAGAGGTGTAAAAGTCTTAAACGCAAATATCAGGAATTTATAGATCTTATTCTGCAGCATATCCATATATCATATAATAATTATATATTATATACAACCATATATAAGAATATCTACAGGTGTTATTGTAACATTCAAAAGGTCCCACTGTGCCTTGGTGTTCAGCTATTGCTCTCATATGAACATACAAAGTCTCTTAAATCCCCATTTTTTTCACCACTCATAATTTTCTCTTCATTACACAATAATTCCCTCTTCCATACTAATTCTCTCTCTCCCTTAGTCTATTACCATCATATTCCCAAATCCCTACAGTACGTGTGTTGTCCCAGTCCTTCCATCTACCATTTTCATCCTTTTCCACTCCATCATCATTGTTCATCTTCATTCTCTAATTAATCCAGGAGACGGGTAGCTGTATGAAGCATTTGGGTTAGCTAACCCAGGTACGGGGAATCCCTAAAAGATAACCATGTCTCTGTAATAATTATTTCAGTAATTGTTCTTACACATCTGTGAAGGTCTATTACATAATTATATGCGTTAATGCACCAGGATTCATTCCTGTACAACAGTGGAAAAACTATCCCATGGAGTGTGAAGAGGGGATTTTGAATGCACCAGGATTCATTCCTGTACAACAGTGGAAAAACTATCCCATGGAGTGTGAAGAGGGGATTTTGGGGAATGCTACAACAGCCATTTTGCTTTCTCTCTCCTGGCACGTTCTTTTATTTAGCCTCAACAAAGCACTGCAAGGCTTGAAACCATGCTCTTAGTCATTCTGAATGTTTGCAAAGCAGAAAAAAAAAAAGTACATGCTTTTTGCACAGCTACAAATTGAACAGAAGGCAAGAATTACATCTACCAGTACCTAGAAAGGCTAAAGTACAGACAGATTTATTAGACGTTTGTAAAAACAGTGTCAGAGCACAACTTCGTCCTGGAGAGATCCTGCCCTGATCGCTCTTGAGTTTTTCTTCCCCCTTTTCTCAGAGCCTCTTCTTTAGCATCTTTTTCTTACTTTCCAAATCCCTTCTTTTTAAAGACCACTCTTATACCCATGCTTCCCCCCCCCATGTTTTTATGTCTGATTTGCTCATAAGTAAATCCTGTGGCTTCTCCTCTTTTCCAGCTGTTCAGTGCTTTTCATGCTCCCTCCCTCTAGACTGCGTATTTAAGAGAGCACAGGGAAGATAGTTAGGAGCTGAGGAAAGGAAAGGTAGTGAACGGCTTGAAACAGTAAGAAAGTTTCAACAGCCAAGAAAATAAAATTGCGACACAGAGGACAGAATAGATGAAGATGAAGCAGCTCATCCTCAGTCCTTCATTTCCCAGGGACACGTTTGCTTCCTACAGCCACGTCTGGATCACACCAACAGTAACATCTCTCCAAATTATTTCAGAATGGCCCAACATCCTAACGAGAAGGAGTATTTCCAGTTTCTTAACAGCGTTCTCAGGAAACCTAAGGCACACCTTGCGGCAAAACCTGCCTCCACAAAAATCAGAGAAGCAGACGCTTTTGGCCAGCTTGTGAGAGAGTGGGCTACGAGCCCTCCTGCCTGTACCCAGCCACTCCAGCCTCAGAGCGTGCAAATCTCGAGCCGCAGAGGAGGGCAGAGGGAAGGGAAACACTCTCCAGTTATAAATGTTCCTTCTTTCCAGGCTGCTTCAGCTGTTAAATTTTCAGCTCTCCGCAGATGCTGAAATATACCCACAAATCAGAGACTTCTATACCTCACATGAAAGTAACACATAGAGGGGAACGTTTTTACAAGTGAAATGAATAGGTATAGTCTGTGCAAACACTGATCTCCAGATAGGATAACGTCATAAACACTGGGAAATAAAATTAATGGTTGAATGATAACAGTACTAAAGTCCCAAGAATAATAATCAGATATAGATGTTTAACTGCCTGTGACTGAGGACTCCTGTATCTTGTTATAACTCACCTCCCTAGAGTACATGCCTCCTTCTAAATATAAATATTTGAAATTAAGATTCATGTGTACTTGAGTATGATAAAATGTGCAGGAATTAAAGGCTTGACTCTAAAAAATGGTATGACTGGAAAGTATATTTTAATCCTAAAAACAGAGAAGCCTCTTTACACATTTTTTTTGCTTTTTTGTGAATTTTATGTAGTGTTCTTGAAACTATAAGCAGAATAGTAAGTATTAGCTCTGAAAAATCAGTAATTCCGAAATGTTTTACTTTATACAAGTTCACTTTTTTAACTGGCTCATGCATTAGCAGTGATAGATAAATCGAAAAAGGTATTTGGGGGATTTTTCATCCTGTTTTCTTCTTTCTAACTGAAATCTACTAAATCTGCCACTTCTGCTGCAGGTGAAGTTTGTAAATTGTGAAATAATAATACAAATTTTTTAAAAAAGGATAATTTTAAAAGTTGAGAGTAAAATACCAAACTAGAGCACCTTCTGTTGGTCTGCCACTACTCATTTTGTTAGAAACAAATGACCCTAAAATCACCAAAAAGAATGCTGCAAGCTTTTTTTTAAAAATAACCCTCACTCTCTTTAGTTTAGGAACTGCAAATGGACAAGGAGCTAGCATCACTACTGTACATCTCGTTAGGTAATGACGTTTGTTTAACAAACTTGCAGAAGCTTTAGTTTTACTTCAGATAGTATTTTCTTTCTTTTCTTGTTAGGGGCAGCTTGCTAAATTAGCTATTTCCTAAGATTGCTTAGTAGCGTGTGTTGCGTACCATACACATTACCTGTGATCTTGAGTGATGTACAAAGAATACTGACTTTTTCCATATTCTTTATATCGATTAAAACACAGAAAATTGGCCCTAGTTAAGGTGTCAGCCTTGGCTTTGAAAGAGCTAACTTCTGTTCCTTATTATGTCAGATTCTTCATCTGTTACATGAGAACAGTAATTGCCATGTCACACTGTGTTGTGAAGGTAAATATTATGATAAATGTGATGTGCTCAGCTACTGTAGTAAAGAAAAATAAGATGGGTAGCACTCCATAAAGGACAAACAGATGAGTTAGTACATGTTAAAAGAGAGTGACCTCAGGGCCTTCGTTTGCGAGTATTTTCTGCAAGATACAGAACAGTATTTACTGTTTAGCAAATTTCCACTTTATGGGAATTCACAGCTGTGTCAGTTTTCCTCTTAGGAAATCTGTTCTCACTTAGTGGTTCTTCTCCAAAGCTATGTTCAAAGAAAGTTATCTGTAGGACAATTCGCTATAGCTATGAAACACAAAATACAGTGACATGTGTGCTCATGGACTACCTATGTGCCCATTTCACTGGTTTCAGTGGGAGCCAGATTGGATCCTATCGGCATAACAACTTGGATTAGTGAAATAATACATTTAATTTTCTTCCTCAATGGCACGTTTCATCTAGGTGTGGTGAGAGGAACTTAGGTCCTGAATTCACTATCTCCCCTCTGAATAAAGTCACTGAAAAAAAAAAAAAAATCAGTCTTGTGGACAGTTTGGTACAACGTGGCGTTACTTTCCCTACCACTTTATTTACTCTAGCTTCTGAGGATACCAGATACTTGCCCAGCTTTGCAAAAGCAATTTGGAATCTTTGGATATAAGACAAGGATTGCAATCTTACCTGTTTGATCAGCAGCGCTATTGCCACCAACTTTGGTAAGGCCTGGAATTCATCCAAAGCAGTAAGAACAAAAATATGCGTATATTTGCATCTTTATTGATTACCTTTTGTTGGCCTTTTTGCCAAAAGCAACAGGAGAACAGAAAAAAAAAAAAAAAGGACAAAGAAAAAAAGGAAAAATTAAGAAATGGGATGGTGGTCCCACAGGGTTAAGGAGTGGGAAAGGAGCCTTAGCTGAAAGTGAGAACAACTTCAATATTACTCAAATACAGTAAAAAAAAACCAACTACATTTTGTATTATTGTGACTTTAAAAAGCAGCTATGGTTTTCAGTTGAAACGGTCCTTTATCAAATACAGTATTGTAAAAGAAATTGCGGTGTGTATCAGTAAAAATATATTTGAGAGAAAAAAATACCCAAACTAAAGGGTGTGGATGAAAAAACCTCACAGTCAACTTCCCTGACATTCCACATCACATGTAAATGCTAAAAAAAAATAAAAATACTCTCTAGTTTATTACTTTCTGGAGGCTCAAACACAGTAAAGCTACCTACGAGATAATGTGTAGCTTTAATGAAATGTAGTACAGGCCTAGGAACAACTGGCGTCCTATTCCAAACAACTACAAAACAAGACAAACTAAGAACAAGCACACTTTTCCTGCTATATAGTGGAGGTAACCAGAATAACTAAGAAAAACAAATATTCTGTTGCCTGCAGAAATCATTGGAATGATATGACAACAAAAGCCTCAAAGTGCTTTGGAAATGGCAAATTCAGACTGCAATTTTTCTGATCTTTTTATTCGGAAGATGAAGTGTTTTCTCCACATATAACAAGATAAGGATTCACAGAAATGTTGGTCTATAAAATATTACTGCCGTGTAAAATACACATAACTGAAGGCACTTTCACCTTTTGAAATACGGAGTTAAATGCATCTCTGTAAAATAAGCGACTATGTCATGGAAAAGTATGTTGATCTCTCAACCATCATCTTGTTATCTGTTTTGCATCCAGAAAACCGTGGCCAAAGCGACGACGACGCAGGGAGATGGGAAAACCTAGTAATTTTTTTCACACACGTCACTTAAAACACTTCCTCCCCCTCTCCTCCCGCCCCCCCC
>VZSZ01004702.1:240323-261868 GCA_013398815.1 Ibidorhyncha struthersii | reverse complement strand
CTGAGTAATGCGCTCTAGGCAATCCTGCTTTAGCAGGGGAGCTGGGCTAGCAGATCTCTAGATGGCCCTTGCAACTCTGAAAATTCCGTGATTCCATGACATCCATTTAAGAGACATGCACCCATTCCTCTGTCACTTTGTTTGCCATTATACACAAGTCCCAGGCTATTCTTGCTAAAAGGAGGCAACGATGGGCCTGGTGATGTGTCCAAAAACACTCCCTGTGTGTTCTCTCATCATATCACCCAATGTGAACTGCCACCAGCAAACACTCACTCTGGACGTATGACATCCGTGTCTGCCAGTGCTGCTGTCATATTTGCCTAAGTTCAGACACCCAACAGTTGAGCGTGTGTGTAATTCACAGTCCTTTCAGTTTTTTTAATCTCTCTTTGCATAGCAATGCTGTCTGTGCAGAACCATCGGAAGCAATCTGTCCAACATTTGCGCACTTGCGCATTGTTAAGTGAGTATAATCAGTACCTGCGTCTCGCTCCTCTCTGACTGTGACCCTTAGCATGACCTCTGTTCTTTGTACTCCTGATAACCCCAAAGAGGAAGAAGTCCTCAAGAAGTTCTCTCATTTGCTAGATCACACACAGCATGTTTGCCACGTAGCTACTGCAAAAAAAAACCCAAACCTATTCTTCTTATCACCTAAAAAAAAAATATTTCTGTTTATAAAGGAAATTCAGGAACATTTTCAAGATGAAGCAAGAGTGTAAGTTGTGAAAGGAAGGAGCTCTTCCATTCAGTCTTCTTTTGCGATCAGTGTCACATAATCCCATTACGTATTTGTCCCTCAACATTTATAAGGAGTTACGAGTTTCTCAGTCCCAGTTCCACTGCCCTTGTGGTTCCAGAAACACCTGCTCTGCTATCAAAACTTCTTAATACAGAGCAATAGCTAGTCCAGAGGCAATTTGCTCTCATGTATTCTAACATGCAGATATCCTCCTTCAACTTGTCTGTAACATTTCTCCTGCATTCTAAGGCTTTTAGCAAGTGACCCTCTTTCCCAGCGTTCGCCAAGTCGTTCAAGTAAACCTCTTGCAGTCTCACAGTTTCTGCACCATGCTCACAGAAATGCTGGATCCTAGGTCATCCAAAATGACCATTTCCCTTATTTTGCAGCGGTAGCGCACTCAACTCACCCAACAGCCCTACTGTTTTACCCCAATGGAGACAACACACACATCAAGGTCTTTGAGAGCGTGATGATGCCTTCATTCCTACTTAGCAGCACCTTAATGAAAAGTCCCAACGGTGTCAGCAGAGCCACTGAGAGCTGGACGTAAGCTTTCCAGTGACAACCTTCATCCCCTTTGGAAAAGTCATTCTGGTAGCATCACATATACTTCGACTAAAGTTTGCTTTGCAAAGAGAGTGGCGCAAAAGCATTTTTTTGTCATGTGACTGAAGCGCCTTGACTGCAGAACGTCCCAATTACTTATTTAACAACATCAGTTTTGGAAGTCTTCAGGGTTTGGGTTTTTGGTTGCGGGGTTTTGTTTTTTTACTGTAAATATAAAACACCTGCTAAAACATTAGGTGAAAATCAAACCCAAAAGCATGCGTAACTCAGAACACTTTCCCATAGGGTTATTTCAATGTAGATTTTTTCATTCTGTGTCGCAACTAAGCTGAATGCAAGGTGTCAGGTTTTCTTGCAGAATGAAATCTCCAAGAAATGTGAAGTTAGGTGGCAGTCCAAAACAATATAGTTCATGGAATCTTGCAGAGATCAAGCAAGCGTAGGCCCAAGGAATATTGACCTGTACATCTTTACGAGACAAAGGAAGGGAGGATCCAAGCATATACCACACTTTGTATGCCATATGTCCGAGGATATATCAAACCCCGATGAAAAAGAAGCAGCATTCGTATTTTCCTAATGAAACTGAAGCCCAGGGAAAGTCATGTCAGATCAGTATCCTCTCCTGTTCCATCTTGAGGAAATGATTTTACCTCTTAGTTGGACTTACAGTAATTGTATAAAGGCTTCCAATCTCTGAAATCTGTAATGAAATCTGTAATCCTGACCTGCTGGATATGAGCTATACAATTACTCTGAGTATATTTAGAGCAAATAATCCATTCCCGCAAAGCTCCAAATATTCATAGCTTCTGATGCATGACACTCTGTCCAAGGGTCTCGATTATAATTACTTCTGCAACAAGGTGGAAGGCCACATCTGACTTCTGCTAAGCCCTTTAAGGGAGCTCATCCTCTCCTTTTGACAGTGTTTGAAACATATTAAGTCTTTGGTTGAATCCCTATCTATTGTGTGGGAGCAGAAAACTGTGAGATTAAAACAAAATATCCAAAGCAGTCCAGTCATTACGAGCCAACACAGAGTAACCCACAACCTACACTGAAGAAGCAGCAAAATCCACCAATACCATGCACTTCTGTAAACTAACCCAGCAGATAAAAGGCTCACTAGATATGCTGGTGAAAACTGCTACAACCATAGTAAGTTTGTTGAATAGCGTAAAGGCTATTGCTTGCTTCTCCTTGGTTAGACAGCGCTCTGCAGAGTCAAATTCTTAGAGCTACACACGGCTCTAAATAACCCTTTAATGATGAAGGTAGCATAGAGGGTTAGTGAGGCAGAGGCACTCTAAGCACAAAGGGGCCCATTGCAAGTTAACACAAACCCTCCCACAGACTTACACCGTCATGACAACGGGCCCGTCTCCATCTGCTTCACTTAAACACGTGCTTAAGTCGCACTAAAATAGAAAAAGGCTTAGTCTTTCACAAAACATTACACAGACTCTGAAGTTGCTTACTTAACTAGGGGTTAACAAGAAGCGAGCTTTACCCAAGCGTATTTCACAGCATAGATAGTTTGATACTCAAATGTCTCTATCCGCTTACCTCTGGCAAAGAGACTTGAGGTATCAGTCAGACATGTCTACCAACCACCTCACGAAATTAAGCACAAGCTTATCTAGATGAGCAAGTTTCAAGTTTCTAGACTTGAAAATAACCTCTTGACAGTGTATGAATGATATCACTAATAGCCTGCCAGTAACGTCAGCTTGTCAACTTCCTCACCATTCACCCACCTCTTTCCACCAGTCACTCTAATTGTCCCGACGTGACGTTCGCAAAACATTCTGCCACCAAAACCTGCAAAACTCCCCTGCAGGTATCATTCCCTTGTCCATTACGAGAAGCCTTTTTTAACCTCTGTCATTACGGTGAGCCATTCTTCAACCACTGGAATTGCAGGGGAGATCTGGGAACAGGGAGTGAAGGGGCACACAAACACCTTCAACTACTTTCACTGTGTCAACTAACAGTTCAACTGCACTGTGAAAAACATTTTGTACGAAATGACGGATCCCTAAAATGTATCCTCTTATCCCTAAACACTCAAGTTGCAGCGTGACTAACGACAGGACAAGTACAGAATTCGTTACTCATCAGTAAAGGTTAAGAAAGTTATTGAAAACAGAACTGAAAATACAAGTTAGTGTTTCCATGAAGAAGGAAATGGCACTACACCCGCAATATGGCAGCAGCGCACACGGGCTGCACTGACATTCAATAGAGCGAGATCCTCCCAGCCAGCCCTCAGGAGAGACTCCTCCCGCAGCAGCAGTCTCAGCCCTCGGCAGACACCAGCCTCCTTACTCTGCCATCGTTACCGCTTCTGCCCCGATATACCGATAACCAACCCCCTTTTTTCCTCTGCATACAGAGTGCGGGTACTAAAGCAGGCCACCCAAGAAATACTTCTCAACAGCTTATTATCTATTCAAATGCTGAATATTTCCACATCTTCACCAATCCTGAGAACAAGTTATTCACACAGATGACACGTCCCTGCTTTGTGCCTTATCATCTTAGCATTCTAGTCACCCAGATGGTAACTTCAGTTATTTTCTATTTAATAAAGTAATTTTTCAAATTATTTAGTCTTTATCTCTTCTGGGCCTTATTGCCTTTGTGTTGTCTTCTGCCTAAAACTCACTGCACAGAGTAAGCGTAAGGAGTTGTCTTATGGAATGACTTTTCCTTCAAACCTCTTTCTACGGTGTAATTTTGCTGCAGCTCCTCCAAAGTTGCTAACTGGTGGCACGTACGTACACGTAGCTATGATTTCTTCTTGCGAGGTGGGAACACTATTATAACAAGCAAATACAAATAGCTGCAGTGTTTTAAATTGACACAATGACTCAAGTCACTAAGTTTATTACTGTTTTTCAAGACCGAGTCCTAACCCACCTACTCAGACAACCACGCAGCAATCCAAGCACTCACAGCCCCAAAGCTTTTCAAGTCTTCAGTGTCACGCTTAGCGTTAGGCATTTAAGGACTCCTTCGCTTGTGGCTGAACTTAATCAGGGCCTTACTTCTTTTGCTGGATCAGGTCCTGTGTTTTCAGCCCACTGCAAGATCAAGTCCTCCCACCAAGATTCAAATGACTTGTTTTACACAGCCTTGCCGAGAGGAAATCTCTTTCGGTCAATATGCAGTAGCAGTTTAGAAGAGGGAGTGAAGACGCAGGCTACCCAAGTTTTACAAACCCCCGGAAAGTTCCTGTGCCTGAAAGATGATAACAGATTGTCTAAAAGGGTTAAAGCAGCTGTCCGCATGGCTCTCCTCAGCTCTCTGGAGTGCGGCAAAGCGTATTGTTTGGCGTAATCATGACACAGATCTGCATGTGTATGCCTTCAATAATTCATGTTGCAGCTTGTCTCACTGTGGGGACAGATGTCAGTGAAATCAGTGACAGCCGATCATGCTGATCCCTCACATAATCATGTGAGAGCTGATCCTGCGGCGGCACTGAGCCTCGGGAACACGCCCATCATGCCCACGTGAGGATGACAAGAAAAGGCAGATACAGACACTTGTCTGTATTACACACACGATACAAAATACACCAGGGCACACGCGGCACCACTGCGCGTTTGCACAGGTATCAGAGAATTTAACTCGGGTAACGTCCGAGCAGCCATCGTGGTTTGCTGATCCAACGGAGGGGGCCCATTTTAGAGACTCCCAACTTGAAGGATGAGTAGAAGTCACAATCTAACAGCTCACATGAACACTGTGCGCATTCATATGCGCTTCAAAACCAGCCAGTGGTTTCCTCTGGTTTGCCGGCCTCTTTGAGTCAAAACCGATACAACCACCTCCTTTTACATCTTTATCCGTTTTGCATTATATTAGTGTTCTCAAATATTGCAACAGATTACAGGAGAAAGCAAAGTACAGTTATACCCACTACAAAGCTCAGATATAATCTCTCGGGGAGAGAAAGTGACTTAGTGATAATTACAATGATTCGATCCTTTCATCTGATTTGAAAAAAAAAAGTATTGTTGTTGGACAAAACCCCCACGTCGTTCTCAGCAGTAAATGCGTTCCCGTTCTTTTCTTTAATCCAATGTCTAGTCTGAATTGTTATAGGTCCTCTATTGTGATACCTAAAAGAACCATCTAATTCGCTATTTGGGGGGTGGGGGGTGTCAAATATACAAATATTCATCTCCATTCGGTTGGCTTTCCAACTAAGACACATTCATCTTTGCTCACTTGTTTTCTGTCTTTGAAGCATCAATTGAGAAAATCCACAGCTAACGTAACTTGGCACGTTACACCTTCCATCGCTGGCAGAATTTGAGATGCTTTAAGTTATAGAAGAAAAATAGGAGTTAAACGGAGGAATATCTTTTTCACTCTTATGGAAGCATTTTAAAAGCCGAAGTGAAATCTTTGTTTTACACTCATATATCAGAATACAACATATGTCTATACATACATGTGTGCATATGGGATTTCTGTCAAGTGACAGACAAAATGCCAGGACCAAACACTTAAGTGTCCAGGGAAACCCCATAAGCAAGGGCTTCCTAGGAGGCCCTTATGTCCAGAGATGGCCACGGCACCAAGACCGTCATTGGGAAGCTCTGGCAACGCTGGATTTGTACAGAGGCAGTTTCTCCTCCAAGGGACCTGAGCAACAGCCAACAGTCGCTTTGAGTTGTTTCCTAAGTTGTCTTCGCAAAACCTAGCAATTGAAAACACGGCAGGTAGAACACATGCCCCGAGTGCAGTCCACAGCAGCTTATAATAGTGCACTACAGTCAGGTAGGCCACAAGTCTAATGTTTCTAATTCACAAAACGGTACGTTCTGCAGTTTTGTCTTTCGATCACTTTCTTCCCTCTTATTATTAGAGTGTGCAGAGTATTTTCCCCAGCGATGCCAGCCCCAGCAGAAACCTCATCTAAGAGCAGTGCATTTAAAAAAGGACATTAATTTCTCATTATACCGGGATCAGATTGTTTTCAAGGCAACATCCTGACTGAGTCAAAGTATCTCATTAGAGCTGCCATGCATACTGTTGTTTAACATCATGTGCCATTTTTCTTTGGAAGGTGCTTTTACATAAACATTTCTAATCACGGCCCTGTAAAGAGACACAGTATAATAATTTATGACTTTTAGGTAATATGTCATATGAATCTTAACATATGGCGTTACACTGTATGATGGCAATCTTGGCTCTTCTAAGGGAACCTGGATAACATCCAGTGAGATGTGAATGAGCCAAATGCAATAGAAAACCGTATCAATGCTAATCCAGGTTTACACCTTTCATTCAGCGCTCCAAGCTTTCCACCAGATGGTTTTGCACAGAAGCATTAATGCCAGAAATAATTGTGTAGACTCCCCCGGTTTTCAGACATGCTATTTCTGAAGCCTCGAACATGAAAATAATCCTAGTAAGTGGCACCAGCGATTCACAGGTGCAAGAAATGGTTTGAAGCCTTTGGAAAAAGGTGCTGAGAAGTGACTTAAGAGCATCAACCTTCTGGGTCGCAGCCACTTCTTTGTTTTGCAAGGGCAATTCAGGGCAGCTTCCTTATCTATTTCACAGAAGCCCTTTGCCAATAGAAAACATCGTCAGTTCAGAAGAAGTGAACAAAATGCACAATGACTTGGCCCAGCACGCTACTAATGGCTGCCATGAAAGTTTGTATCAGAGAGCCATTTTTTGTCACCACCCACATAGGAGTGGTCACAGACACCAGGTCAGGGAAAACTCTGCTGGGAACATGAGCCCGCTACCACACACGGCAAGACACCACGCATCGGTTTTGCTGTGCCATTACCCTGATACAAGGATTAGTATCCATTCCAGAAACACAAGCTCAGGTGTCCCGGGCTCCACCATAGCCTGCTTACATGAGCATTTATACCCATACTGCCTTAGATGCCCACAAGGAATTTCATTCAAAGTCTGCGACGATACAGTACTGAGCAAAATACCAGTGCCAACGCATCAGAGTATCACGTGCAGAAAAGAAAAGTAACTGAAGATTTCAGAGACCAAGATGGAGCCGATGCCAAAATAAAATCATCTAACCACAAAAACGGTGCCCAGATGACGTTCTTGTACCGTCCTATGGAAGTGCAGACATCGAGTCACTCACCGTAAGCAGCGATAACAGCTAGGGACCTATTGGTTCAGGCACACACATGACTCTACTCATTTTACCCTGGACGCATCAAGGAAGGGTTGCGCTCACACACGGTACTTATTTCAAGAAGCAACTGAGGTAGTTAATAGCTAGCCTACAGAAATTTAACTCAAGTAACACTAGTAGTAAAATAGACAGTATGGAAGCGTTCAACAGAGACGCAACTCTATCGGGTAAGTTACTGGCCTGCTTTCGCTACTTAGCTTGGGAGTCCTGTTCTGTTCTTGACTCTTTCCTCAGCATGCAGCAGGGAACTGCAGCTCAAGTTTATTTCTTTATCTGGATGATGATCCTTCTCCACACCCAGTCACCATTTGGTTGGAGATACTACTGCTAAGAATGAACCTATTCCAAGAGGTCTGTCATTCCCCATGTCCCCTAACAATGCTAACTTCCATTTCTTCTCAGCCCGCGTCCAGCGGTGAGGTTGACCCACATAGCAGAGATACATCTAGCAAAGGCGAGAGATGGCTGCCAGTTATTTCCTTCTTGCAGAGAAGCGCTCTCCCGGAGTTGTAAGTGCTGTCCTGTAGCAGCTACCAAGTCAAAACAGGGTAAGAGCTGAAGGAGATCAAGTAAAATCTGCCTTCCAAGATGTACAGAACCCAAAACCAGATACGTAAGCAACAGAGTTAACATACCCAACACACACCAGTTACAACCAAGAAGTTCACAGCCCCACAGACACCTTGCCAAGCTCACCAGCCCACCCTTACCCTGTTACAGGCCTCTCTCTGTACACCTCAACCTCACAGGTGGTTTCACCCCTCTTCTCAAGATCCACTAGCACAAACTTTAAACTCAACTGGTCGCGTACTTGGGAAACTGGAGGTTTACAAGTCACCGCCCGCCTCCTGCTCCAACCCTAGTATTGTACTGCATTTGCATTTACCTCACATCAACATTTTATCAGCTGTCAGAATTCCAGCAATTAGGTCTCAGTTTTTCCTGTGTTATTTAATGTATTATCACTTCTACTCTGTATTTTATTTTCCCTATACATGAAAAAGTCCTTGGAAGCTCTTCAGTAAGCGTTTGGCTTAAAATATCCACAATGAAGCGTTATGTCCCAGGCCACCTGCAAAGCCTACACCTGAAGCACAAGACAGCATCTGGTACATCCTCCATCTCTACAAACTACTAATAACTGCAGAAATAAAAATGCCTAAACAATTACTGAGGGATAATTCAAGGCCCTGGCGTGATCACCACAAGAGCCTACAAACTGGCCATAATGCCCCTGTGTTACTTCTTTGCGTGTTTTTGGTTTGTTTGTGTTTTTTTTTGTTGTTGGGGGGTGGAGCAGTGGTGTTCGTGTTGGGTTTTTGGTTTAGGTGGGTTTTTCTAATTATTATTTTTGTTGTTTAAACACATCTAATCAGAAACACCCTGATCACAGTGGACTACATCGGGCCGTGCCTTTGGAAGTACCGAAACACCTCGCAACACTGCCAAGAGCTGAATCAAGGCTTTGATAGAAACAGCAGGATTGAGACTTCCAACATCTCATCCTACAGAGTACATAAAGCTGTAAGGCTTTCACCCCATGCTCCAGGCATGCGTGGGGGGAACCTACAGGAACCCCTTCCGTGGCAGGAAGGCCTTTTTCCTCTTCTTCAGCGTATACATCCTCGTTCATGCCTCAGCATTCCTACTTGCTTGACACCATATCATGTGCTTAGCTTCAGAGAAGGCTTTCTTTGTCTGAGGTACCTAGAAAACGGCATCTCCCTGGACCTAAATGCTGCTGGCCATAGCGGACATGCTCCTTATGTGACACATATGAAGAGCACATGTGTCAGCTTTTTAGTTCCTAAAAAACCCCAAACCCACTTTTTTTTCCCGCAGCAACATATGTGTGATGAGCCAGCTGTCAAGGCAATGCAATTTTAAGCTTACTGCCTTGAATGTACATTTTCAGAGCTGCTGAACAAAACAGCATAATACTGATATTGTTCCAGAAGTGTAAGGAAGAAGAAAGAAAAGATTTAACTTTTGCTGTTAGATCCCGCTTCTTTTGTAGTAGACATGGCTCCATCAGACACAATGGCTTTGTTACAGCACGTTTTATTCAGGGCTAAAGCTTTGAATATTCAGCAGGGCTCCAGGCTAGTGATTCTGTTGCAGCTAGGTTTCTTGTCTTCCAGGAAGCCCTTGACAAAGGTCACAAACAATTTGCTCGTTCCTCTTATTAAAATAAAGATGGAAAGCATTGATGATAGCTCTGCCCAGCAGCTAACTTCATCATCTGTAGCGGTTCCAACATATGCTTGTGAGATAATGAAAAATATAGCATTAAATACAGTGGCAGATTGAATCTTGTTTCAGGGTAAATATAGTAAGTCATTTTTTTTTCCTCCTCATTTCCTCAGAACCTGTTTAGCATTAGACTGTTAATATCATCACTGATACATGACAAAACCATTGCATAATATACTGCATTCGAACTCAGCCCCCCCATAAAAGTGAGCAATGACAAAGTACAAACATTATTCAGGCATTCATAATAACGAAGTGCTCCGAGCCAGCCCTCTTCCAGCACGTTTCTATTTGCAGACCTTCAAGGAACTTGGCTTTAGATCGGGCCGTGCGCCTCTGAGTCTCTCACCTTCTAAGTCAGCTTCAAGACACCGAGTCTTCAGATTTCTTTCCAGGTCTTGCAGCTTTGCGCAGGTCCTTGGCCCTCGCGGTTGGCCACTGCTGCATTGCATACTGTCAAAGCATATCTCAAATGGCAGTCTTGTCAACACAGGAGACCTCTGGTTTATTTTCTGCAAAGGACCTTAATTTGAAGCATGGACAGTATTTCTCACAGCTTTACTGTGTTTCCGTATGAAATATATACCTATCTTTTCAACAGAGCAAAGATAGGTGGGGTTCCCAATCGTCACATCCTGCTTCACCATGGTACACAACACCAGTGTGTTAAATCAATTAAATCTACATGGGGGTCAAATCACTGCACTATGCGTTTCCGCATACTCCACCACCGGAGATCAAATCGAAATATTTCTATCACAACAAACTTCATTGTTTTTTCTTGTTTTCAAGGTATCTCTCTAGATATTTCCCAGGCTCTTCACGAAACCCCTTCCTGAAACTTACAACATCCCCTAGAATCCGGCAGGTTTCAAAGACGTATGCTTTTGGAATTTAACTTTACCACAACTAAATTGTCTCAGCTAGTCGCTGAAAGGTTCAGGCAAAATTTTTCCGCAATATCACCAGTTATTGCTATCGCATGCTTAACTGTAAGCTATTTGCAGTACACGCCTCATTTCTGTGCTAAGTTTTGCAGAAAAAAAAAAATGGAGTTGCATACAATTCAACATCTACACTGAGCAACTGCTCTTTTCATACAAAAAGGAATTGCTGGCCGTGCTGGTGACCGGCCAGTATCACTTACTGAAAAGGTTTGTGGCTTTCTCTGTACTACCCACATGCTCAGCTCTTCCCACCTGGCAGCATTACATGTAACGCTGCGAGATTCATCACTGTGGTAGAGAAATTCATTCCTGATCACAGAAACCAATAAATCCTTTTGATACTCCAAAGACACTAGCGCAGTCCAAAGTCTATTTCAAGAGGAAGAGGGCACTAAGTAGACCCCTCAGATGCTAACGCACAAAATAGACCCCTCAGATACTGTTACACTAGAAAGGCGAAGGCTGTGAGAGGTTTCTTTACGGACTAGCATACCGTATCTCCTACTATGCACCTGCTTTTTGATATGACTGGTATAAGTAGTTGATATCAGTTTTTAATCTCTCAGATAATTGTAAATAACCCATAACAGTATTGCAAAAGCCTTACCACCACATGAGGTGAATGCTTCTGCTGTTAGTGCTCTATAGAGTTCACAATGAGAAGCAGCAAAATCTTCATCTTGCTCTACCTGGACACGAATTGCACAAATTACATGTTAGGAGGAAGAAAAAACTGCTCATGTGTCATCACCAAGGATGGGTAAACTACAGACACCTCAAGAAAGAGTTCACACTCAGAAATACCTGCAGAACGGCAAGACACAAACCGACAAACTATTTTGTCAATCGTACCACATTACCAGCAAGTCTCAAAGAGCATCACTGCAGCGCGGAGTCGCTAGCACTGCAGCAGAGCCCTAGGAGCCGCAGAGGAGTACGCAGCCCTCCCGATTCTGACTGGGCCATTGCCCGAAGCATTTTTGCCAATGAGTCATTACCCAGATGTGAAACGACAAATGCCAAGTATTTATTTTACAATGCTTTTTAGTGCAGCAATCATGAAAAGGTGGTAAAGACTGTGACATTCTGTAGGCATGAAAACACCCAACCCCGTTCTTGCTAAATAACACATTCCTGGGCTTAATTCAATCAGGTCAGCAGCACAGCCTCACTTGACAACAGCTGACATGCTGGCCCCACGTATTCTGTACACAAATTCTGCATGAACGGTTCAAGCACCAGGTTAAGCCCGCTCTCTGTTGGCACTCTGTGACAACTTCGCCCATAATGAGTCGGTAGTACTTTCTTGCAGCTGTTTCACATTTTCTTTCTCCACTTATATGAAGACACTCAGTTTGAGGTAATTTCCACACACGTACACAGAGATATCAGGTTTCTTAACAGGTGCAAGCCAAAAAGTAAAGCTGCCCATGTGTGTCTTGCTGGTATTTCAAATACCCTTCCCTCGCTTCCCTGGGGCTTCCGGATGGCTCCGGCCTTGACACTGTGTCCTCAGACGTATTTTGCAGGCTGAAGCCGTCAGCTAAAGGGGATGTATGCAACCCGTACACCTTTCTAGTATCATGCAGATATATTATATTGATACTTTCCACTGACAGAATAAAACCTGTGGTGAATCAAGTTAGTAGCAAGACAAGAGGTTTATGAAGCAGCTGAGAAGGAATGACGCATTTAAACCCCATCCAAGCTGCTCTTACAACTGCTTACGAAGTGAACACGTAAGAGAAATCCTGCAGATGAATTCCCAGTGCAGTAGCGTTCATCTCGAAGCCAGCAAACTGCGTCCCTGCCACCTTACTGAAGAAGGGTTCGACAGCTCCCAGTGACCCGAGAGGAACAACGCGGGAAGCGGACAATGCACAGCTCGTCAAGCAACTATGGTGAAAGCCACAGCTGTTCAGGCCAAAGCGTGACGTAACCACAAGTGTCACTGCAGTGCAGCACAGGTAAGAGAAACCGGCAGCCAAATTCTCTGGGTACTTGCCCGCTCCCCTGGGATATTCCTCTACAGGCATACCTCCTGACCTGGGCCTGTCTTCAGCCAAAAGCCTTTTGTCTGGAGAAATTCCTTCAGCATAGCCTCATGCCTCATTACAGCCAACAGTTGTGATAGAAGTCTCCAGACAGTGCACAGTGCCTCCCTTCTCACCTTAATTAGGAGTGGCAGTTCCACTATATTAGCCAAGAGAGGCAGGAGATGAGTGACCAACATGTCATCTTTCTTCCCACTGCTGGATGTTTTGCATTTCCCATTGGTGTTGTGTTGCTGAGGGGGAAGCTGAGAGACAGCATGCAAACCCAAGAGAGACACAACCCGCCAAAAGCTGAGGAAGGCCAATATTCAAAATAAGCGTCATTTTTTACCCGTTTGCAAGTGGCAAAGTGCTATTTGAGAACAGCTTTCCCAAACGAGACACCCCGCCTACGTTTATGATGTTGAACTGCTTTGCAGAAAGAGTTCCTGCATTACAAACAGGAAAGTCATCTCTCATAATGCTTTGGCAAACTGCAACCTAACTGAACTACAAAAGCCTTCCCTTGAAAAGTTACTCTCAGAAAAGAAAAAAAAAAAAATTGCTTACTGTTTGAACACCTTCGATTTTCACTAGGCATTAACCCCATCATTTAAATGCAAACCTTTGGCCAGAACAGAGGCTGCTCGAGGCAGCACTATCTATTACAGGCAGCCACACTATAAAGGAAAAAGGAGGTGTGTCATTGGACAGAAGAGAAGCACATAGTTAAACTCGCATCCGTCGCTGGCATCGACAGCTATTTAATAAGGTTCAGTGCTACTCCCAGGCTAACAGCCCTTGGGGTTCTCAGAACACACATGCAGACCCCAGAAACAGCAGTTTCACTTGAGTGGCTTAATTAAAAGCCTGACTCTGAAGCTACTGCTCATTTTCCCCAGGAACTCTTTCATGTTAGGTTCCGTTTTGTCATCATTCATAATAGAAAAAGTAGAAAACAGGAAACCAACTTCACATCTCGTCTTCTGTCTGCCTTTAAAGCCTTTAGCCTCAGAAGAGCACCACCACTTCACGTCCCACAGACCTACTCAGCAGCGCATATTTGCCATTCACCGAGCACTCCCACTTCAACCTTGGACATGGATTTTTCCTCCATTTAGCTTCAAGTCAGCATCTTAAGTCTTGATACTTCACCTTCCTTTCTTATTTCTTCGCAATTTAACAGATACCAGTTCTGGGCCTTGAAGAAGCCAAAAAAACCCCATTCGTTACAGCATGATCTGTAAGAACTCAACCCACCACTGGCCACGCTTAATCCAACCTGAGGGTTTAAAATAGCAGTCAGGTTATCAGTATTAACTTATTTCAAGAATTCTTTAGTCAAGTCCTGCATTTAGATTTCTCTAGTGATGTTAGATGAAAAAAGAATTCTTCTGAATTGCTTGAAGATGTTTTAGCCAAGAAGCCAATGACTCACACATACGTATACAGGCCTGCCATTTCAGTTGCCATTGATATAACCGGCATCATTTGTAGCTATTCTGCTGTCCATTCAGATTGTGAGACCCTTATTAAATCAATTAGCCCATACTGCAGCCGGGAAGACTAAGACTCAGCAAATAAAGCTGCCTGGTCACCCGTGTTGGAACAGCTTCCAGAAGCACTTAAGCACAAACAGACATCAGCCAGGACAAGGGTGCGCAGTCATTATAGCCAGTAGTGTTTCAGTTTGAAAGCAATCATCCAGATTTGCTCGGGGAGAGATAAAAACAAGGCAGCAGGAGGAAGGTGGGAATAACAGACAAGAAAGGTGACAAGCACATTTTGCAACGCTATGTGCGGATTGAGCTATTCGGTATTCCCCGCTGAGAAATTGATCTTAGTGATTAACAAAAGCTTTCCTGGATGACGGAGGTGTCAAAATACTTAGCTGAGGGGGTTCAGCTGAACAATGCAGTCGGGTCCACACCAACAAAGGGCCACTTTCCCGGGCAGCCAGCAGAGCCAGCAGCAAGGCAACCGCTGCCCAGCGGTGCTGAGCACCCGGGGCCGGGCTGCTCTGCCAGGTGCGCCAGAGCGCTGGCTCACCCGTCCCCGGCTCCTGCACTCATCCTTTCAACACCAACTCACTAAACGTTCACACGAGCGCTCGCTGAGACAGACTGCTCTTAATTTCACCAGACAACTAATTAGAAGGCAAACGATGTAATAAAATACACAACTAAGTTATAAACTGACAACTTGGTTAAGGTCCAACTATAACCTTACCCTAGATATGCCAGAAACTATACATTTCAAACACAATTGCATTTATCCTAGCACCGCTGGGGGGATGGGTGCGTATGGTTTTGGAATACTCCCTGGTGAGACTGTGTTTACCGAAGCAGGAACAACTGTCCAACTTGCCTTTTCCCCCTGCAGATGCTCTCCCGAGTACAGCATTACTAGCCGCCGTGTTCAAGGAGCCAACCCAAGAGAAGAAACTTCTCAAGCAACTTAATGCACTGAAAAAAGTTATCAAGAAGGCTCCTGTATCATACCTAAGGGTGTCACATGCCTCACAGAACCTTGCTAACCCTGCATGTACCTCTTAAAAGAAGTTAATACTAGTCATGTTTTTCACCCTTACATCTCCTACTGGCAGATTGTTTTAAAACTTGATACCTCTTAACATGAGAGCCCATCTTCTGGTTCCCAGAGAATTTATTCATGGTCAGTTTACAAACCATTTCTTTGCGTGCCCATTTCGTCTCTTGGCTTAAACAGCTTGTCTCGCCAACATAATCCTAGACAGATGCCATCACACAAGTCTACCCCAGCTAGTCTTTCCAGCCTGGTCTCTTCAGACAGGCATTCCTGCCCCTAACGGTACTCAGGCACTCCTTCCTCACGGCACAGTTTGCCATCTTCTTTACTGTGCCTTGCACAATGCTTCCCTGCCTTTATGAGAAATTAAGCAACAAAAAAATACCCACTAAGGGAACTTGATAGGAAGAAGTATAGCTGAATGTTAGCACTTCTCTGAACCTTTTTAATGGCATTTATACTAGAACAAGCAATAGCTTTGGAGTTGGGTACAAAAAGACCGGACGAAGAGAGCAAGAGAGCAGTGGACTGGCCACAGAAAACTTAGTCAGTTACAAGTGTCAGCATCTTCTCTCCTGCTATTTTTTCAGCCCATTCTAAGTAAATGCTAGCACCAATGAAAACCAGAAAGATACCGGAAGCACAATTATCACTCGGGCGCTTACGGACAAGCATTTTCTAGCAAGGCTTCCAAAGCAGGTTATATAGCTGACTCCCTCTCACTTAGTGAGCAGTAGGCACGTCATCTGCTTTGACACTAGTAGCCCCATCTGACCGGAGAAGCAAACAAACATATTTGAGAGTCCAGGTCCAAGCAAAACATTCATAAGGACTCAAGTGATTTGGACACGGCAGAGGCACAGGATGATCACGCGCCTGATGTGTCAAGCCCACAGGCAAACTGAGAAGAATAATTCAAGCGTCCCAGTCTTGTTTGAGTATTCCCTTCGGATTAGCCACCTCTACCTGTTCTCACTACACCCATTAGTATCCTTTGCCTTTTACCATGCCCCAAATGCATGCACTTCACTTCGGTGCAAAGCCCTTGGGCACAAGGGGCTAGTTTAGAATCTCAGCCCACCTCAGAGCAACCACACTTGCACCAAACTATTTCTGCACTCCTTCCACCCTTCTCAAGGAGCCTCAAGTAGGAAGGCTAATGCAAGCAGGGGGTGATGAAGCGGCCCAGCAAAAGTTAGTATGTAATCTCACAATCCCCAGTAAGGTGAGAACCCATCGCCAACTGCTGCTCGTACATCCCTCCTATCAACATCTGGCCATTGACCTTATATGACTTCAGAATTTATTTTTTTCAAAGATCTATTCGATGATTCTATCCCTTTAAGCCACTCCTGCTAGTAACCAAGTATGTAATTTGCTACTTCCACCTGCTATGTAAATTGATTAATTGCCGGCAAACATAAGGTGGATTCTCATGCTGAGAAAGAAGGAAATCTGTATCAACTAATCTTTTTAACACTGAAGTTTCATAAAGCTTCCACCAACACTAAACCTCCAGCCTGTGCTCCCGCTCAAAACTTCTCTACCTTTTGGCCAAAACGGAACAGCTTTTCTGATGGCTTTTAAACTCCCTGGGAATCGCAGCACAAGAAACACAAAGATGATTTTCTTTATTTCAGCCTAACACAACAAATATTCTATCAGGCAGGCAGGACTATACAGATGGTTACTGAAGTGAATGGACCATCTTTCAAGGGCCAGTTGCGAAGTGACACCATCACTTTGTCACTCCAGCTTCCCACTTAAGTCAGAGTTGGAAATTCTTCATGAAGAAGCATTCTGCAGATGGCAACATTTACACATGATGTATATCACCTTTAGGGAACCTGAGAGGTTATACAGCGTTCAGAACGTCCCTGGCACTGTCATCCATCACATTATCAAAGTAAGAAAGTTAAAAAGTAACCCTCCTTGGTGGCGAGTCACTCAAGCTCTCTGTACTTCGCCAAGAAGTATGGAAAACTCTCACACTCCACGCAGGGAAACACAGGATCATCGAGACAACCTCCAGAATAAAAAGCAGTGCCCTTCCCACCTCGCATGGGGGCTCCTGATCAGTGCAGGTACCTGACCAATGACGGTGACCTGCAGAGCCATGAAGCTTCGCTAGCAGCTTCCTCCTTCGGAACCAAACCTGCAAGGTAGTGAAGTTTTGCTAGAGACAGGAGCCACTGCTGGGCTCGTACATCCTTGGCGAAAGAAGTGGAGACTTCTCTTCCTCCCTCGGCACTAGGTATCCAAGCTCATTGACATCCAGGTCTTCGGAAGCATTTCTAGTGAAAACCTCCAATTTATTATTCCCCTGGCCTGCAACCTGCAGAAGAATGCAAAACACCTCTACAAGCCAATTAGGGTTTGATGGTCCAACAGATCAGATGCAATGCTTACATCTGCTGTTAAATATCCTGTACGGACAAAATAAAGCTTGCTAAAAGGATGACTCCTAGCTTATTACCACTTGAGGGTCAGCATTACAGCAAGGCTCCGGGATAGCTTCGCAACAGTAGCATAATGCCATGGTAATGTATCTGTAGAGATATTATTCTGAAGGAGAAAGTTGACAGAGCACATCATGTACCACAGCAGTTATGACCAAGTCAGAAGACACACCTCAAAGACAACGAGATGCAAATATAACACAATTAGACCCACAAACTACTCGTAGCATGGAAAAGGTCTACCAGACAGTGGACGTCCCGTTCATTTATGCCCGCTGAAGTCAGGCAACACGCATCTCCTACGTCTGACTAGTTCAGAAGTAAAGCTTTACAGTTAAAGAATAAAATACAGTCTGCCATAAACTGCAGCACAGCTGGTACATAGAAGAATCGACACAGGTTAAAAAGCTGGCTAAGCTCACTTTCCTCTCTTACTCCCATATAAAGCTGCTGATCTTAGAGCAGCAGGATTTACCCCCTCAGTCTGCCTTCAGGTAATAACAACTGATTTTGTGTTCTATTACAGCCTCTTCCTCTTCCAGCTACTTGTTCTTCTTCCCTCCTCCCACCCAGACCATGCAGTAAAAAAAATAAAAATAATCTTTCCATCCCTCCTGCAAGCATGTGTTTATCTCTTTATTTTTAAACATTACAGCTTCCCAACATCTGTCTCTGTGTGGTATAATCTTACTGATGAAATATTTCATGTTTTCCTTGAGCCCTCATCAATATGTCTCTGTGTTATCAGCTTAGCAGATGGAGACGCAGAAGGCATAACCTCAGCTTACCTGGGTGATTTCTTCTTAAGTACATACTTACTATACTCCTGGACAAGAATCATAGTAATTTTACCAATGCAACACGATATCTCTCTGGAGCAAATTAAATTCTCTCCTCTTATGTCACATGTGCCTACCCTCAGCGCAACTTTCCCCTTGGATTCTTCAACTTCTTCTCACTGAACACTAATATTTCCATCCTCATTTCATACATACTGAAAACACGCAGGGAGGCCACCAGAAAATCCACTGGGATAGCCAGGAACTGAACCTCATTTGCCCGTGCTAAGCCACACTCGTACTGTCCTTCTACATAGCCCTTACCCAGAGGGCTACTCTTCTTTAAACACGTACAGAAACGCCACTGAAACGCCTCCAAGAATTCCAGCCTGCCATGAAGCTGTACAATGCACATTCCCATGTGTTAAAAACTCACTCGAACAATCCTAGTACGAGTGTAATCATGTTGTCACCGACTTTTATCAAATCAAGACTTCCCGCCTCGTGCGTTAACTGCGAAAACGTGCAAAAAAAAAAAATGAAAAAAATCATTGTGCTCAGGCAAACGGCTCTACAGATTACTCAAAAACCAAAACCAAGTCCAGCGAGTTCCTCCTTAGCCTTGTAAAGGATGCCAACAGTGCTTGGCTATTCAAGCAGGCTTGCATGTCTAATTCCCTTGCATGCTTCTGAAAAATCTCCGCTTAAACATTCAGGCAACTCAGTGCAAGGCATACCAAGACTTGTCAAATCGTCACTAGGAAGCAACTTGGCAAAGTTGGAGCCAGATCCTCTCAGACAAAAATCACCCTGTATTCTGTCAAAGACCAGTAAGAGACAGTAAGAATTAACAAAAGAAAAAAAAAAAAAAAACGCACCAAAACCAAACCACCACCAAATAACTGATTTTCCCGCTTGCACTTATTTTGGAGGTTCTTCTCTTCTCCACATAAAGTAAACCTTCCAGTGATTATAAAGATCAAAGGATTCCTTAAGACGTTCTCACCACTGTTGAATTCACTCTCCAAAAGCCTTCCCTCTTTTTTGGCACACCTGGACTTTGTGTTAGCCCTCTAACACCAAAGACACTTGACCATGACATTACACACCAACAGCTCCTCTGTTTTTGACTAATCAAAGGAGGCGGGTGTAGGCCTCCTTGACCACTTCCCCTTTCCTACAGCACAAGCACTGCCCCGCATGTAGAAAAAAGCAAGCAAGCAATAGTCTGAGAAACCATTTTGACCACTATTTACTGCCCGGTAAGGCAGTTAACAGCCCAAGGCAGAGCCTACGGCCATTAAGGCTGCAGCAGAAAAAGCCATTCATTGTGTTCAGCTGAACGGTTTTTAGCCCAGTCACCAAAACCGCAACAACTGACTAATGCTTTGTCTTTGGGTTGCACTCAGCACAGAAATAAAATTTAAGTACTATAAAGCTGAGCAGAGGAGATACGCTTAGAGAAGGAGCCTCCCAACGCATACTAGCCTCCCTGCCTGCAACCTTCATTGCCATGTATCCCGTGTCCTCTTTACACCGGGCCTGCAAGCACGGGGGCCCAACCACGAGCCAATGTGCACAGGAGGGTAGCCTTAACGCCATTCAGGAAACGCTCTCCTTTGTCAAAAGGCTCTCGTGCAGTGCTGCTGTGGTGTAACAGAATGCCGAGTAAGCAAGAATTGAGCCCCGCGTACAGAATAGCTCAGCCTAACACATTAGAGAATGATTACTGAACTGAAGGTTATTTGTTGTATGTTAGGGCATGTCGGGGCGGGGGGAGGTTTTGTATTTATTTGGTTTATAATCCTATCTGAATAAAGGTAAACACAGAGGGATTATAAATGAAATAAATCTGAAGCAAAATAGAATGGGGGTGGTAGAAAAAAAATCTCAAGAGGGTCAGGAGATAATGAAGATTATACCTCAATATTGGGATTATGATGTTAGTTCTTTATTTCAATAAAACTAGATAGAGATCTTTTATATCAGGGACAGAGCTTAGCTGTAAGGACAAAGTAATCTTCTGGGAATTATGCATACAGGCTCGACATCATTTTTATTGGATGGCTGATGAACTGGAAAACTCCAGGATAGCCTGGTTTTAATTTGTAATCTTAATTTTCATATAAATCGGTACAGTTGGAGGAAGGGGGGCAGATGTAGAGGGACTCTGATGCTGTGCTAATATCGCAGCATTAAGACAGCACATGCATTAAGGCTACAACTGTAACTCATCTAGTATCTGATCCTGTATTTTTGTCTATCCATCTGTCTCCCATCTTCGCATTTATCTATCATTTCCCCATCAAAAAACCTCAAACAATGACCCAAGAGCAGAAGAGACAAAATTAGTGTAAGACTTCACCCACCAAGAACCATCCACAATACATCCACAAATGTCTTAACTGCTCACCAGGAGGCAGTGGCGTGAAGAAAGCAGATTCAGATTCTCCCCGTGTTTTGGGATCAACTCCGTCCTGACCCTCCAGTCTGAAATGAACCACCACCAAGCACTGAGAGAGAACATTCTATTTGCGGTTTTAAGTACAGGGTAACCGAAACACAGCTCCTAAGCTTTATGGGCAGTGCAGCACTGACTGTCAGATGGGCAGAGTACCCGCAGCTTCTGCTGCTAGCCTGTTGAGGAGGAAAGGTACAGAGATCTGAGGGCCTTAAACCTTCAATGTCGTACATACTTCCTTTCTACAGTGAAATGTACCTTTTTCCTGAGGCCTAGGAAGAGTTCTTCCTCAGTCCCAGGAACGTTCTGTACGGCATTTTGCTGCTTCCAAACCCCACCGTACACAGCAACGGGAAACGGCAGGTTCAGCTTCAACTACAGGCCCACATCCCAGCATCAAGTATGGTATAGAGCCTATTCCTGCCTGAACAACTGGTGGTCTCAATAAGCATGACTTGTAAAAGATAGCCAAAGAGGCACCGAAGGGGACGGGTCTTGTTTAAGGTCACACTACAGGGTGCTTGCCACTTACGCTGCCTGGGCTGGGCTGTT
>VZSZ01004702.1:193605-240259 GCA_013398815.1 Ibidorhyncha struthersii | reverse complement strand
TTAGTCTCTGCCTTAATTCAGTAGTGATGCGAGAGGTCTGACAACTCTGCTTTTTGTTCCGCAGATTTTCTTTCTGTTGTTTCTCTTACTTGCATCGCCTCCTCCTTCAGGAACAGGAGAGGAAATCTGAATTACAACACAAGTGAGACGGGAAGTGAAACAGACCAGTCATGGTGCCAGACTGGTCTCAACAGACCAGTAGAGAACTGGTCTTTTCAGTAATTGTGTCACATGCAGTTCGTATGCACAGAGAGGAATGTGTTTACGTAAGTAACAGTCCCGAGCTGCACAACCACCAGGAATGAGCCCTAGAATCAATTTATTTGATCAGTAATACTCAGCTGAATAAGCAACGGATGGCAGTAGCCAGGCTACCCCCCAATCACGCTTACTCCTCTACCTTCTTGAGAAGTAACCAAACCCACAGCATTGATAGAACAGCTGCTTTCGTAAGGGCGGCAGTAACCGGACAAAGTCCCAGAATTCCGTAGCACTTGAGCATCAAAACGAGATTTCCAGGGAGAAAACTGGAATGCCAACGAGATTTATGTTGACTTATGCAGATATCCTGCAATCCCAGCCTTTAAAACACGGCCTATTATATTGGTGCTGAGGGAGAAAAGAAAGAAGAACCAAACTTACCATTCCGTTTCCCAAATATACAGCTACTGTAAAACACAGAGAATGGGCAAAGCTATTTTTTAAAACCTGCCTGATACTGAAATGGTAAGAGCGAATGACAGAAGAGAATCTGATCTACTTGGACACAATCTTAAAGTGTAAATTTTTTTCTTTTATCGCTGTCGGGAATGCCTTAAATCAATTCCCCCTTCTGCTTTTGTTTCTGAGATGACATCCTGACATGCTGACAGAAATATTGCGCAAGCAAGCTAAAGAAAGAGCTCATTTCCCTCTCCCTGTTCCCCCTTTTTCCCTGCCACACACATCTCCCCTCAGGTCCTTTCCCCACCTCAATCCTCCACTCCAGAAGAGCCAACAAGTCACTAAAAGGAGCCAGCACAGCCATCAGTAGCAGTCACAGCAGCGCAATGAATCACCAGTGAGCCCAACAGTGTGGGAAATCATGCCAAATAATGGCATTTCATCAAAATAGAAGATGAAGAGGTACGTGATGACATCTTATTTTGGACCTCCAAAAAGCTTCCGAGTGCCCCATAAGACCTTCCAAGAGAATTAAGCAGTTGTGCGCAGACAGACATTTTGGCTGCAGGTTAGACTGAGGGGAAAAAGGAGGAGCAGGAGAGAGATTAGGATCAAATGGTCAATTAATGTAATGGCTGAAGATTAACAAGGAGGTGCCCCAAGACACTAAGACCAGAGTTATTTACTGTCGTTAGTCATGATTTAGAAAAGAGGCTGAGAAATGAAGTGATGACCTATGCAGATAATTCCAAATCATTTGGATTAGTCAAATCTAGAGAAGACTGCAGGGAACAGAGAAGACCTAAAAGACAGTGCGATTGTAGCAGTGGAAAATGAAGGTAACGAACACTGGAACACATAACGGGAACACTCCTGTGCCAAACTCTCGGCAGAGACTATTGCAAATTTCAAAAGCCAGCCAGGTTTTTTGGACAGCTGGACGAATAACTTGAATCTTGTAGCAGCAATTGTATTGGTACAGGTAAAGGAGAACAGACAAGTGTATACGTATATATATGGAAGTCATACTATAACATTTATCCAGATACCAACACCGCAAGCGATCACAGGTAAAGGGCCTGGATTTGTTTTTTCCTTTCATTACACATAATCATGACAAAACAAAACCAGGGAATTTGATCAAACTAATATAACTACTTAGGACGAAGAGAAGATTACTCAGTAAAACTGAAAGGCAGCCAAACTAAAATTCAAGATCAAAATACTTCTTCGTTATCTTTGCTGTTTACCCTCCCAACTCCTTGTAACCACCTTTATTTTTTAAAATAAAAATAGGTCAATTACGCATTTTCTTGTATCAGACAGTTGCCGTAAGCAAGGCTTCCTATTTATTTTTAGAAGTAGCCATCTATACCATCATGTATCAAACATTTTCACTCGTTTTTACTACTCATCCTCAGTGATTTTGCAATGGGCCATTCTGGAATCATTTTTTTCTTTTTCATTTTCCCCTGGAATATTCGATCTGCTTATGACCAGAAAAAAAGATACAGAACTGCTATATCATTCAGTGTTACATTCTCATGTTTCTGCTGCATTACTGCGTAACACGAGTATGTAGAGCATATGAGACTTAGGGGACATTAATTTTAGCACCTTGCTATATCCAGGTGTCCATGGATCACTGATGATGTTAAACTAACGAGTCAAAAAAGCCTGTCTGAACAAAGAAGCAAGCAGCAAAATTCAGGTGCAGAAATAGACTTCCTTCCAAAATGACTACTGGTCTCTGTCATCTGGAGGAGGGAAGTAAGAACTACATACTGGTTGGAAAAGATCAATTTTCTGTTAGTTTTATACAGTATTTTACAGCCTCCCTGGGGTTCCTGTTGCTTCGAGCAATTTTTTAACTTCTTACCAAGTTAAGGAAAGATACAGCAGAAAAATATCTCCTGGCTACTCTGCGTGCACTTCTCATTGGCCCATCACACCATTTGTCAGCTGTGGCCAGGACCTGAAATACATCCTTAGTGACATCCCAGAGCCAGAGAGATCCAGCACATCCTTCAGCAAGGCAACAAAGCAAATACTGGCACAAAGCCCGGCAGCGTACCCTGCGGACAGATGGTACGCTGCCTCGTCGCAGCAGAATCCAGACTTCTCCAGGTCACTTGAACTCCTCTTGCAACCCAGCTGGGAAGTTTGTCTTGGCCTCGCAAAACTCTGAAGAAAGGGAGAAAGTTCAGGGAGATACAACAGACCTTCCATTTGCACAGCTCTGGAAACCGACTGCAGATAAATGGATGCCTGGATACATCTTGTCCCTGAGGGAGGATAACGAAGTTCACGGCCAGTCCTGACTACCTCAGCTACTGAGAACTGCACGGTTCCCTCCCGAACCACAAGCTTTCACAGCGTGTTTGCACAGTACTCTGCAAAAAAGCAAGTCTTCCCTATCACTAATTCTTCCACAGATTCCAGCCATTCAGGGAACACGGGAACCAAGAGGGCTCAAAGCCACCGGAATAAGCCACCTAGACAGCCATGACAGTTGAAAGCAAGCAGAGGAGCTGTGGTCACGCCTCACACGCCCTAGGAACTGCTTATTATGTCAGATTCAACAACGGTTAGGAAGTTTCCGTGTGAGGAGGAGACACAACCATGGAGTAGTGCTCAGACCGCAACTGCACACAGGAAGCCAAGTACAGTGCGGTCCTCGCAAGAGTACTTAATAATATGTAATACATCTTTTCTTTACCGCAAGGACCCGCTTCTCCTACATTCTGGTATGTCTGCTTTCAATTTCACCTCAAATAATGGACAAAGTCACGTTCTAACTGAAAAAATATACTCAATACACTAACTTGGCAGAAATGATAAAAATCCAAACCGGCTCTCACTCAAACTACTTCTTTTCGTTACTTGTTAGCTACCTAACTGCATCGTTTACGACAATCTGAAACTAAGAAACTCCCATTTGAGCTGGAATCCTATTTTTCACAGGCATTAACAAGACTCATTCCCCAAACCTCCCTGCAAGCAAGCTATCATTGTCAATAGAAAACAAAATGGAGGATAAACATGGCTGAACACAGACTGCGCTAGCGAGCTACCTTAACGGGTGTCACAGAGCCACGCCTAACTATGGATGTGCATATCTCTCTCCATAAAAAGGACAGGTTTTCTGACAATTTCAAACTCGAAGGAGACACAAAGGAGCTTAAACATGTTTCCTTAAAAGACTCCCACTACAACAGTAGCCAATTTTTGAGGTTCCCATTCCAAAACAGGAATAACATCCTCTTTACATCTCTGAGCTCATAATTAGGGGTTTTGTTTATGTTTCCACATAGTCTTGCTCACTATACAAAGCCTTCCCCAGTCTTGGTTAGATCTAGGCAGTATTTCTATCAAATCAACAATCACTAAGACAATATTAATGAACCCTTCTCTTTCTAAATCTGTGATACGGGTTGTACGACTCGGTACCCGCAGTTTCCAGCATACACAGGTTTGCTTTCATCTTTCTCTTCTAACCTCTCCAGCCTTCTGCAACGACAGGGGCTTAGTATGCCACATAGTCTCAGTTACAAAAGCACTCAGAATTACGGTGCACTGCTAGCTGTCTCTTCCTGGTATTATTCCCTGTTAAGTTCCCATCAATGGCAAGTAGAAGCAACTAAAAGCTCCTTTGGGTTCCAGCTGTCATCTTCCCTCCTTATGCCATCTTTTCTTGCAATTTCAGGCTTGTTCATTCCAAATGCGCTTAGTTAAGAGCTTTTCTTTTGGCTCTCAAGGCAAAGACTTGAGTACTAAGTAGCTTTCCGACTGTTCCCATCTAAGCTTCCTATTTATCAACCCGGAGATTCCTCAGCTTTGCTAATCTTTCCTGCGAGCACATAATCCCAACAGAGATTTTCTAAGCAAGAGAGTTAAACAAACTGCTTGATAATTGCCATTTGGAACTTCTGGTCTTATTTTGCACGTTATGCTCCAACTCAGCCAGGACTACATCACTCGATGCAACAAGTAACCGCAGCATGCCTTGAATTCCCATTCTTTCCTCAAATATTTAACAGGACCGTATCTTTTGTACCCAGCGTGCAGAACACCAACTCCTTGCTATTCTCCTTGCCTTCAGCATCCACAATGGGACCGCTTTGTCTGTGGTTGGCAGCACCATCCAGACAACAGCTTTGGGAAAAAATAAAAAGTGTTTTTAAGGGGATAACTACCCACCACACCCCTTCTCTCAACAAGCTGATCACCAGCAAAAGCAGCTTTTCTTACAGCTACACTCGGCAGTGGCTTCATCTTGAAGGTAGAACTGCCCTTTGCTCTCTTTGTGAACCTACAAAAAATATTGTCCCTCACAAACGTGAGTAGTTCTCCTCTAAAAAGGGAGAGTGAGCAAGAACAAAATCCAGCCCTCACACAGTCCACAACCTCCACCACACTATCACTTGGCAAAATTCTGCATTAGTCTTAAGCAGAGGAGATCTGTACTATTTCTTCTCCCCCTGCTCGAGGTAGGGATGACAACAGAATCAATACTTTTGGATACATTTAAATAGAGCAAATTATGTGGATTTCTTCCTTATCTGTATGTAAAATACATATAGTAGTCCAAACACTTCTGTATTAGGTCGAAGACAACACTATATAGAATACAGACAATTAGGCTTTTTCAATAAACATGTATATAAAATATACATATGCATATACATAAAATATGAAGATCAAGTTACTGTATTGTGCAGCACATCTGCCTTCTGGAATTACTCCTCCTACCCACATGCATTCCAAACCACATGCTCAATCACCCTGCTACGGACAGCAGGCATCCACCCTCGTATCCTACCTCCAGTGGCATGCAATCTTGTCCCACATGCCATCTTTCCTCTACCTCTGCTTTAAGAGCTGCTTTTCCTGCCATTTTGCAACAAGGTGGAAAAAAAAAAAAAAAAAAAGGCTTGCAAGAACCTGGCTTTTTGATATTACTTGCTGAACCCTCTTCAACTGAAGTCTTTACAAGGGGCTTTCAATTACATATTGGAGTCACTAACTCTGAAGAGGCCGATCCCATCCTCAGCAGAGCTACACACATCAAGTCAACACAGACACAGATTCAGCCTTGCTATCTTCCTATATTCAAGGACATGGTAAACAAAGGCCTGGTTGCTGCCCACCATTCAGATAGCACTTGTGTATTTCCTTCTAAACTAAGCACAACAATTCTACTTTCCATATTTCCAAGTTTCTCTGCTCTGTTAGCATACCGCCTGGGAAATCACTTCATTTTTGCTTTCTTCCAAGCAAGAAGAGACAAACAACTAGGCAAGGATTTAACTGCCCCATTCTTCTCCCCCACCCCCCAATCTCTGTAGAATATCTTTTTAATCAAGAACCACAGGTTAATCCTAGCTTTCAAAATACAGTAATCACAGAACATTTTATGTACTACCCTCATTCCAGAACTGGACATGAAAATACCTAATCCTGTAAAACTACAGATTCTTGATCATAGTATAGCAGGTAAATCAAACCTGAAATGAAAGGATTAGGAAAGACTACTGTAATTCTTTTCTGTTTAGTAACATAGAAGCAGATTTCACTGAATCTTGCTTTGTAATTCCCATCTGGAAAAGCATCGCTGGAGGAATGAACAGGTTTGAAGAATGCCTTTTTACGACATCTGTAAAGTAAAACACAGCAATTGGAGGCCATCATAATCCTTCCTCCAGCAGCAGGTACTTTGCATACAATCACAGCAGCACTGACCAAAACCCAGCACTTGGGATAGCCACACTGATTCAGCGAAGTCATGCTATTCCCTCAACATTGCCTGTCCGCTTTCCAACTTCTGCAACCCAGCTGAGAGCCAGGTGTTTAGTGAGAGACAGGTTTCCCCTTCCTCTCACGCTTCGCTCTACGTGGCACCCACCTGCCCTGTCCTTCATTAACACACATCATTGCACAGCGGTATCACGGCCTGTGGTGCGCTTACAGCAGAACATTGACAGGTTGCTGCTCCGAGATACTTACCCAAAGGACCAACTCCACCTCCCCCACTCCCCCTTTTTCATGAACGCTTTTTTAGAAAAACAAAGCTATGTGAATCTCATTTTGCTACCTCCCACTGGAACCTGAAGGAATGCTTGGGAACATGGCGTGGATAGGAACTATGCACACACCTAGCTCCGAGGCACCCAAGAACAACAAAACCTGAAGATTTTTGTCTTCCTTACGCATTATTCAATACTCCCCAAAGCCAGGAGACCACCTTTTACTCGCTTCATCAGGATCTGAAGTATCCCCATAGGCTCAGCTCAACACTGCAAATCATCAGACAGATCTAAGCAAATTTTACCCTGCTACGTGTGCTGACACAGCACGCAGAATTTATTTCTCCTGTTTTTCCTCAACCTTAAAAAGTTTAACAGATAAATGATTTCCCCACATCGCTGCTTTTTTGAAGTAAGTAATGCACAACAACGAGCTGCAGTTCTGTAATCGCCCTGAACCTGGCCTTCTACATGCAAACTACATTCAGCAGAACCGCTTTTCAAACAAAGATGAGCTATAAGAAAAGTCCAACTAAACATGTTCCTGTCCCCTTCCTGTTAAAGCTTACTTGAAGAATTACTGCAGGCTGCTTTTAAAACGAGGGAACAATGCATGTTCATCTTCCCATTTACTCCTTACAGCTTTGCTGCGCTTTTCTCCCTAGGAAGAAGCTTTGTGAAGGAGACGACGACTCACGTTTTAGCTAGAATTCAGACTGCCCGCATAAACCTCTTCTATAATCATTTCTGAGAGTGACCTTTCAAATACTTAAGGGTGCTCAGGAAATAACCACCTCAGCAGCAACCTGAGGAGGAGGGGCACATACATGAAAGGCACTGCTGTATCACTGAAGGCCTAGCTAGCAGCATCAAGGTAACTGCGTGTCCAAATAATGTCCATACACATGTTCCTGCAAGCATGCACCCCAAACAAAGTGGGTATAAAACCCCACCTACTGCTTCTGCATTTTGCCAGTATTGCATATTTCAGCACCATTCTCTCCCTCATAAAGCCACAAAATGCTTCTGACCTTGCGTAAGATACCTATTTTTTTCTTCTTACAACATATTAATTAATGATTGTTCTGGCACCCCGGCCTTCTCATGAAACTAGTTAAGCATGAAATGCCTCTGCACAGAATAGTATTTCATATTTTCTGTCTTACGTGTTAATTACTTCCCTGCTTTCCTTCATTTCTATGAAGGGGGGTGAGGGGAAAGGAAGACTTAACACACACAGCCTGTGAGAATGACCTAGTATGTCAAGAAAAGGAAAAATAGCCTACTGTACTCCTCCGCTGCCCGTTTCAGAGCCTTGCATCCATACTAATAATTCTACTCAACTTCTAAACTACAATTAATGAACTAAACCCCACTCATTCCTTTCAAAGAGCAGCCTGTAATTTATAACCAGAGATGCTGCGACTGGGAAATACACCATTTGTTTATTTTTTGTTTTAAAACCATGTGGAAACTATAAAATTATACCCTCTTGTCACACTGAAAGAAAAACAATCAAACAAAACAAATTAAGATGATCTAAAAGGAGAATACAATGCTACGTGGTTCCTTCGTTTGTGTCACTGGGCTTTGACTAAAGAAGTTCTGCGAGGCAGAGATGCATAGAACTCTGACTCCGAAAATTACATCTTGCCAACAACAGCTGAGAGGAACTCTCAGGAACTAAAAGGTACCTTCACAGTTAACAAATGGTATAGTGAAGTAAAATACTCTCTGGTCCTTCCTCCGAAAGATCTTACTCTGCAACTGCTAAAACGGATACTCTGTCAATAGAGATTCTCAGCCCTTTTTGGCTTCTTATTTTTTCCAGAGCTTATGCAAAATTGTGAATAAAAATTAAACATTAAAGAATTTTGAAAGCTACGGATTTTACATTAAATTATCCCTACTTTTTGTTTTGATAAATACTACTCATTTAGGCCCAACTGGAAAAAACAAGTGTGACATTTTGCGATTCAGAAGCCACATGAAGCCGTAATGAGTTTCCTGTCCCCACTATACTTAAACAATACACCTCAGAGGTCACCAAAGAGCTGCAAATGCTTCCCCACACAAAATATTTAACTGCCATGAGTTAGCGGTTGTTGCCAGGGTCTTCTGAGAATTTCTCCGAGAAGCCTTACCAGCAACCGCTAGATCCCAAGCTGCTTTCCTTCTCTTGCTCTTTCCTCCACTCAACTCCCTTCAAAGGAACCACCTCATCCCAGCTGCCGGCAAGCCCCCAAAATCTAGGCCTACCCTCTTGGCTGAGGCATGCACAATACACTCAGTTTCATGTAAGCATGGTGGGATGGTACCTCAGTACGGCATTCCATCGTGACGTGATCTTGACTTACAGCTCCGGAAACTATAACAGCTCAAGGCTCTCGAATATCACGTTACCCAAAGACTGACAGGCAATTATTGAGCTCTTTGCTTCTCTCTGCATAACCCGAAGAGCAGCTTCCCTCGGCCTCTCCTGAGGGGGGAAACAAACACCAAGCAAGCACAGGTACGGGCTCGTTCTATTGCGCTTCACCTCTTGTTCTTCACAGCTCAGTACTAATCATCGGTCCATAATGCAGTGCAGAATTGCCAGCCCCATCCTGATGATGTACTTATTTCCAATTGGCACTTGGGAGCCGTGAAGATGGGAGGCATTACTCATCGCCAGGAGTACAGATGTTTCTAATTGCTTTCCATTACCAAGAATAACAGCTGTTTACATCTATCAGCAAATAATTCACAAGAGCTCCAGACTATTAAGATAACACACCCCACCTGGTCACCATCACAAGTTGTCAAGGCCAAGGCAGTGGCTGCCAGAATCCCCTTCTGCATCTCTGTTCATCAAACGACAGCATGTGTCACCTTCAGATATCCTTATGCTACCCCACAAGCCCTGGCTTCTTGGTGGCCCGACAGATCAAATGGACATATGGATTCTTCATGGCTTCGCAGTAAATGTTTTACGGTTATACCGCAGCCAAGGGCAAATGACAGAGGAGCAAGGGACTTGCAAATAATCCAGTGAAAGAAATAGCCACACTTTTAATAAATTAGTTAGCAAAAAAGCATGCCTGCTTTGCTCTGCAGCTGTGCACAGAACAGTCTTTAAAAACACAGAAAGTAGTGACAAAATGATTAATTCTTCAGCTCTCTTGTGCACTGCACAGGGAGCAGGTAACAAGCCTGCAGAAAATGGTCAGCAAGGGATTCAGTTAAGTGAACAGTGGAGTTCAAGTTATGTTTTCTAAGGCTAGTCCGGGCACCTGTCGGTGCAAACACCCATTGACTCTCATTTTCATCATGGCAGCCAGTCCCGATTGTTAGCTGCGCTGCAGGCGGGACTGTCCTTTTTACAGCACTTTGCAGCTTGGGGCCCAGGTTTGTGGCAAGGGCTCCCCGCCACTTATGCGGTACAAATAGATAAGTAGCCAATTAAAATTAATAATTAGGAAACAGGCAGCATAATACCCTACAAATGACTGATATATAATGAGTTCATCAGTATTAACTATTTCCTGATAGTTAAAGCTGTATTTCCATTTGCCTTACAAAGCTCTCTGTAGGTTCACATGTCTATAAACAAAAAAAAACCCTGCATAATGAGATGAGAATGCACTTAATGAGAAACAAAGGCAAGGGAGAAAGAAAAGGGGAAATCAGATCTTTCGGTCCATGCCTAAACCTGTCCTCCAGCCGTTCTCTGGGAAACTTTTTCGGACGTATAAATCCTTTCCAGAACATACTTGCTGTCTCTGGTAACATTACTTTTTTAATCAGGATCTTCTCTTACCAGTATTTTACCTATTACACTAAACTTTCCACTAAGGATAGTTGTCTTGATTATTATTTTATACCTTACTAACTATACTGTTAAAATATTAGAGAACGACTTGACCCTACTTCATTTGGGTCCGTGCTAAACAGCTTGTATTGTTTTAATTAGATTAGCATAAATGCGGTACAAATTCTTCCAAGCATTAGCGTGCGATTCCTCTAAGTTCAATACACCAAAGAAGAGGACTTAGATAAAGTACATAATTCAGAAGCTGCTCCTATTTCAGATGTGTCATCTGTGCCCCCCCGACCTCTACCCCATGCCCTGCCCCATCCTTTACGCCTTAAAAACAACGTCCAAAAAGCTCTTTACTGAAATTACAGAGGTAGTACAGGTACCTCCCTTGAATCTACTTTTGAAAAATTAATTTAGCCCATCACTTACAGGAATGCGTCTCTTAGGTTACTCCATTGCTTTTTTTTGCCTTGAGAACGTCAAGACACCTCTTTAACATCTCCTTTCTGAATTCCTTTTAAGACAGCAATCCCAGCAAAGGAATTACTCAAATTCCTCTGTAATTTTTTTGGTCTCCCAGAGTTGACTAGCTATGCTGTTCTCATCACTTCTGCTATTTCAGGGCAGTGTCTCCTGCCCAGGGATCCCTGCCAAGAAGAGCAGAATGCCATTACGAGAGGAGGCTGCTGTGAGCTGCCACCAGCACAGGGAATTTATCACTGCAAGCCACGATCATAATGGACTCCTTCACCAAATGACTTTGGATGCACAGAGGTTTGGCATCAAGTCTGCCATCCATACACAATTATTAAACTGAGAACGCATGTAATAGGAGCGGGGAACAGGGACATCACATCAGTGCAGGCAGCAATCTCTCAGAAGCTCTGCACACAGAAGCAGAGAAATTCACTCCAAAAGTCCAGACTGCCCGACAGGCGGGAAAAAAAAAAAAAAAAAAAAAAAAAAAAAAAAAAAACCAAACCGACAACAACCATGAACTCCACAGCTTCGCTAAATCCAGCGGCCAGGGAGGGATGTTAATATTAACACTTTTGGCTGGGAGAACGAGCTTGGCCAGAAAAATCATGACGCAGAAGCTGCAGCATAATTTGCTAACCTTTGATGCCCCAACTTTTCATCCGTCCCTACCTTATTCTGGATTACATATCAATACACGAACTCTATTAAGCACATAGGGACCTTCCTCAATATTCATTTCCCAACCAGGGAAGTAATTAAGTAGTTGATTTTCCAGAGTATTCAGCAGCTCAAAACTCTCACAATATTCAAAGAGCAAGCTTTTTCCCTACATGTCACCTTGTGATCCTTCTAGGCCAGAAAGGAACAGAAAACCTTGTGGCTGCAGAAAGGCAGTCGGATATACAAAACGGAACGGCAGAGCACAACTAGAAAACTCTATGAACAGTGCCGACTTGTGTGCACACAAGCCATACACCTTCACAGTCTGGCTGGAAGCCTCAGTTCTTCCAAAGTGATTATTAATATCTGTTACGTCACTTCTCTCTCAAGCATGTCTCCCTCAGGCTGCCTCACTTACAACTCCATCTTCTCCTTGTCCTACATGGAATTCCAGTGTCTTAAAAACCCAACTATCCAGCTACCAGAAAGACGGGTGTAGCACCATCAGAACAAGGACTATATCACTAAACCCACAGTAAGGTCTTCAGCTGTCTTCCCCCACCCATTCTCAAGTACATAGGTTCTCCACAGCTGTTCTTCAATCCCTGTGGAAGAGCTGGATTCTCAAAACATTTAACTGGAAGCAACAGGAGCTGCTCAAAGTACCTTCAGCCCCAACTCGCAACATTCTGGCCCCTATGTAGTTTCCTAGGGCCTTACCGACCTCTTAGCTTCTCACACATTTAACAAGGGAGGAACTAAGATCTGGATTTAGGATTCCTGACTGCTTACATTTTTTCTGCTTCTGTGGCTCTAAGCAATCCCAGATCACCCACCAAATCAGAGCTGCCAAGGTGCAAACCACAGGTCAGGGGCTGAAGCCCAAGTCACCTGATAACACATTTCCCATTTCTAGTCCCTCTTATTTTCCTTCCATGTTTTCGCCTTCGTGTTTTGGTTTCTTTTTCTTCCTTTTTATCCCACATCTGCCAGCCACTGGCCCTTGCTACCAACTGTCACCTCTCCGAATTCCCTGCTTTTACAAACATGTACAGCCAGGGTAGAGCAGGCACCGCATGTCCACAGATACACACGTGGCACATGTCTTCTCCTCTGCTCCAATGCATGGTGCCCAAGGTGCCAGCAAGCTGCGTTTCCAAACGTCCACGCCTCAGAACAGAGATGTGTAACATTATGAGTTCCAAGCCAGGTTCCCCTCATTCCACAGGCAAGAACGTCCCAGGAATGGGGACGCATACATAAGCAAACACAACCAACACGTCTGTCCAAGCAAATTTTTTGACAGCTAATGAATTGTTAAGATATACCTAGGACCACAAGGGATACGGAATACAATGCATTGTCACTTCCTTAATCCCTTTACTCCCCTGGGACCTGCCACCGGTTGGTGACCAGATTAGCTTTTTCACTTGTTGTTATCCATGCAGCGTGTTCCACGTGCCTTACCCTCAAGCCTCCTCTCTCTCTCTTCATGCCATTCTGTATAAAATATACTCCCTGTTAGGAGCTGCTCCCTTTCGTTTCCCCATCTCCCACTGTTTCCAGAATACACCACCACCCGATTCCAAGCCACACCAGAAGTCCCCATCTATTGATTTCTTGCTGGAAGGAACTAGCAGAGTTCTCAGTGCCTTCAGTCTCTGTCTCTGCTCCTCAGTGGAGGCTCATGAGTTTCCTACCATCTACAGCTGTGCTGTACGCATCAGCTACTAGAATCGTACAATGGTCAAACAGTTCCCAATGTAATTTTACAAAAAAAAAAAAAAAAAAAATCAACTAGTTGTTCATTTCTCCTGGTTGCAGCTTTTTAAAAGCTTCAGAAAACCTGAACGTTTAAAAACCTCAAGAAACAAATGCTCTTTTAGGCCTTTTTTCTCCTCTCTCTCCTTCCTATCACCATTTGAAAGCTGGCCTCAGGATTTCTACAGCACTAGGCTCCTAATTTTGCGTGCTTGAGGCTGCCACCTGCTGCGAGTGTTGGGAAAGCAGAAAGCTGGGAGTACAGCGATTTAAAAAAAAAAAAAAAAACAAACAAAACACACTACTGACCCATAACAATAACCAGGAACTTAGCAGAGAAGTTTCTATCCAAGACTAATGCTCCTGTGCGCTCCTTTACCTTTGTTGAAAGCCACACTGTCCACGTAACAGGAGCTACAGAAGACAGTCAAAGCAGCCATCTATGTATAAAGAAGTGTTTAATTTACCCTTATGCTTTTTGACTTGAGCATACAATGCCACACTTGATGTGGAAGATGGATAGATAAACCTAAAATGTTGAGTCCTGAAAGATGCCGGCGCAATCTGAAACAATTAATCTTCCTGAAGTGTATGTGCTCTAATAGGGTGCCCAGGCACACGCCATTCATCAAACCGCATCTATCCATCATGCTGCGCCAGATAGAGAGCTTGGCAGGGCTGCCAGGACTGCTGGATGACAGTGCACCTCTGAATCCACATAAGGTAGTTTGTCTGTGTAATTATTTATGTTTGTCCTGAAGGAGAGGAGCAGAGACCTCTTACGAACACTACTTACTTCTTATGAAGACATCTAAAGAAAGTAAAATCTTCTTTGACAAACCTTGCACTAAGTTTTTAAATCAATTCCTCTTTTTGAGTATGGGGTGCCCCAAAAAGAGATGCCACCAGCACAAATGACTACTTTCTAATGGTATATAAACAGCAATTATTATTCCACCCTGATCAGCGTTTGCACATCTGATGGAAAAGAAACTCCCGTCACTCTTTTATTTGCTCTCATAGCACTCAACATAGCCAGCAGGAGGCGAGAGATCCTGCTAGAAGACACACATACCAATACACATATATAGGAGAGGAAAGGGTGGAGGGAGGAAATAAGGCACTGTTTGTGCCTATCACAACAGCCCTCTATAAGGAGAAAGGCAAATGCTGTCATCCAGGAGAGGTTTTCATGGAACAAAGGGGATCACATATCCAAGAGATAAACATGGATCATCGCATATTATCATCATCTCATTCAGATATTGCTTATTATAGGCCTCTAAACACCACGGCTACTGCTGTACTTTCCAATAGGAGCTGGTGGGATCTCCACGTACAGAGGTAAAAATGGGAAGAGTTACCGTGGTGTTCACCACAGCCATTACGATGCGTACCACACAGAGACCGTCCCATCCCACTTTGATAGACAACACCCTCTAGGCTTATGACTGCTGGATAAACAGTCTTTGATCTAAAGACGACTATGTGATGCGCTGGCCATACTGGACTTGGTAACAAGAAATCATCTCGTATCAGACAGTGACTGAAATGGCACTGACTGCAGTGACTTAAGTCGCACTTTGTGTTCTTCCTGCTTATCTTGTCCCCTACAATACACTGGGGAAGCTTTTTCATTTTATACAGCTTTATCTTCTTGACATTTTTTCAAAAATCTTGCTGTTGCCAGTGCACTCACCCACCTGTTTCAGTCCAAAGATTTACCTGAAGTCTTCCTAAGGTGTTCAAAACTCAGGTTGAGACACCTGTTACACTTTACACACACCACAGGCCCAACATATGCCCAGACTTCAGAACTTCATGTCCAGCAGCAATATCCTTAAGATCGTAGGGTAATTAAGATCATAAACAACAGCAGGAGGTCACTAGTCCAACCTCCTGCTCAAAACAGGACCAGCTGTGAGGTCAGACCAGGCTACTCAGGACTGTACCCAGTCAGGTCTTAAACTGTATCTCTAAAGATGGAGGCTGCTCAACTTCTCTGGGCAGCTCATTCCACTGACCAACTGTCCTCATCACGACAAGGTTTCTCCTTATATCCAAACCGAACCTCTTGTTTCAGCTGCCTGCTGTCTCCCACATCTCACATCAAAGCAAAGCACCTTTTGTCCTTTCCAGCAGGGCCTTTCTGAATTCTTTCATCCACTTCATGTCCGCTTTTAGAGACTTTCACACCATTTTAAATCGTAAGAAAGGTACATCGAAGTAACGTGCCTATTGTATAAAGGAACCACTTGTGTTTTACACTCCGTTTTAGCTAACGGAAAAAAAAGCATCACAAACCCTAAGACTACTGGGGATGGCTGAAACACTAAAATGACAGAAAAGATTATTTACTAGAAGAAACTAAATGTTTATTCATGCTTTAATGAGAAAAAAGGAAATCAAGGCACCCAGTACAGAAATTCAAAAAAAGAAACAAGTTATTCTTAGCTGTTTCACATATATTGGAACAACCCAAGCTAAGGAAATTAACTGCAATTCAGATAGTAAGTTAATTTACTCCATGAAACAGGCCACCCTCATCAAGGTTACAGTAGTGAGCTCCACAACAACTTCCACTTGAGCAGGCTACTCTAAACTGAAACAGTCCTTATATCTCTCTCCTCATGAATTACCTGGCACTGACCCTTGCCAGAACAAGCAGGGCTATAGAATACCTTCTGGAATACAGAAATAAAAAGCGCAGACTGCATTAGGTCCATTTCGAGTTTTAAATCGAGTTGGAGTCTGTTCCTCCTTGTTAAAAGTTATCAACTTGTGCCTTTTAATTACACTGTTTCTCCAGCCCAAGATTACCTGTCTCATTTCATCCCGAGAGGGACATACTATCCCCACATTCTGAGCCACGGAAAACTGGGGCTGCTACAGAAATGTCCATCAGAACTCCTCTTAACTGTGGCTGTGCAGAGCTACCATGCTGCTGCACTAAGAGTCTGACAGCTTTCCCACGTGCTTTTCCACCTAAACCTAACAGACAGTCTGCAAATTTTTTACAGGGAACTTAAAAGGGGTCATTCCCCAGTATCCCAAGCAGGGACTCCCAAGAAATCCATCCATGATCCAATGACTACCATTCTTTGTTCACGGCTATATGAAAACGCAGGTTAGCTAATGGGACCGCAATATGCAAGATGCCAGAGCATCTTTGTGATTTACAGTATATCTAACGAGCAAATCCAATGAAGAGGTTTGTTGTCTACCATAAAACCAGATGGATGTAAGCAGCGATTAGAAGCAATTAACTTCATGCAGCACTAAATAACTTCCCATCATTAATGTATTTTTTTTCCACCCCATTAGAGGTACACAGGCAAATATATGAAATAAGGCATACTCCATCTGAATTTCATATATTCATATGCTTGGGTCACGTGGAGAATAACAGGGAGGCAAGAAAAAACAAGAGGATGGAACGAGTTCAGAGTTAAAAAGATATAGACATGTAGCCGAGTAACTTGGCACTCCAAAGCCTTCTCTGCCACATATAGTAGTCTTCAGGTGACACAAACCTTTTTCTTTTACTCTTCCTGATGTCACAACCGCCACGTAAAGACCACAGCAAAAAAACCCACTGCTTACAGACCACCTTCAACACATCATTTTAGTCATCAGCAAAAGAGCCGTAAGACCCTAACAACAGCGATGGAATTCTCGAATGCTTTCAGTGAAAATTACATAAGGACACAGCCCAGGGAATTTAGGTTCTGTGTGCTAAGAGAAAATTACCAAATCATTAGAATACGGTGCTTCTAACTACTAGCACACAGCTTTCAAGCCCTTATTTCAGTATTGGCAACCTACATGCATCCCTCGTGTCTTTTTCACTGCACGCAGACAAACAGTAAAATGCCTTTCTGTAAGGCCCGGCAGATTCCACAGGCTTGCAGGTGTTCAAAAAAGTAATTGGCCATATATAAGAAAAGTCAGTGTAGCTAGGGCTATTAGCAAGAAACATCAGCACTGACTCAAACGCTCCTCATGTATCAGATGGCCAAAACTAGGAATAACGTACCTGAAGGACCGGAACCTTTTCCATGTTTATCACATATACGAGGACAGGAAGTCTCACCAAAGTCATCTCTGGTATTCCCTAATGCCCTCAATCACTCCTGTCTGGCTTATTTAAGAGATTCCGAATAGAAAAGCAGTGAATTGGTGAATGTTTAAACACAAGAGGTCCTAGGTATAAACTCTGCTTATGAGCCCATAAACAGAGTCATCATCATTGGGAGCATGGACTAGGCATCATCCTTGGGCTGCAACAGAAATAAGGCTTACGCAAAGGGGCGCCACCATCCCGTTACTCGTAACGGTCTTGCTAGAATGAGAAGCACCTCAGACAAGTGTGCCCCCAAACCCACAAATAATTTAAGCTCCCTACTTTTGGTCTCTTCCACAGTTCTCCGGTCCAGCGCAGGAATTACAGACCCAGGTCAGAGCTACCTTCCAGCTGGAACAGAATCCAATCTGCAACAGCAGTCCAAACCAGATAGTTCAGAAGTCAGCTTGAGAAATTCTGCAGTGAGCAGTAACCAACTAAACAGCTTTTGGAAGCTGGTTTTCTCCACTCCAAGCTGCTGGTATAGTTGGTTTATATTGAAAGTAATGATATGTGGGATTTACAGTGGTTTGGTCCAGTTTGACCTCAAACCAGGACAGTAAGAGTAACTTTCAAAAGCATTCTGCATTGGCATCCATCTTTTCCTGTCCAATTAACTAAAAGTAACATTTAGCCTAAAGAACTATCTTCAACTACACCAGCTGTAATAGAAGTTACATGTTTGTACAATCATTGCATGATCACTTAGCTGTACTTTCACTGAAGTTTATACAAAAGAACTGTTTTGTACACATTTAAGGCTGGTTAGTCATTATTTCCAGTGGAGATGGCAAGGATTAACATTATCACTTCTCTCATTCCTCTCCTTTGCTTTGCAACAAGCAAAGCTTTGAGGCTCTACAGGTATTTCATAACCACTCAGAGCCAAATATCTATTGTTCTTAACTCGCAGGTACTATAAATTTCACACGCCTATTTGAGAAACTCAAGCGGTAGAGTAAACTCCTCTCCGCTGCTGCTAGCGGGGTCTAGTAAATACCTAGCCTCCGCTACCTCCACGTTCAATAAGCAGGCATCTGCTTTATTGAGGACCCAAGTTCTGCTTGAATAGCATTATGTAAAATGAACCACCACAACACACCACTGAGTTTCGCTTGGACAGAACAAAAACCTCTTCAAAAAAGCAGCTGTCCACACAACACAGAAACTGGACTCTCAGATGACTTGGACCATATCACCTAGACTACTGGCACAAAGAAATTCTGTACCAAATCAGAGCACCACTCCCAGCAGTAATGGCACAACTAGTCCACCACACGCTTAGAGGCCCTGCAAATAAGGGATGTGCTGGGCAGACTGTCAAAACAAGTAGCAGCTGCTGAAGTAAAAACACATGTCCCTTTTAAATAAGGTACTACTGATTTAGATTTTCACCACACCCAGGAATGGAGATCCCAGCACCAGTCCAAGTCCCTATTTGAACGCCTGACCACCCTCGCAGAGAATTCATTGTCCCTTATATCTAGTTGGAATTTCCTGCATTCCACCTCATCCGTCTTGCCTGTCACCGTTCGCCTCCCTGGAGAGTCTGGCTCTGCCTTCTCTACACTCTCGCGTTAGGCCGCTGTAGACAGCGGCAAGACCTCCCCTACTCAACATCTCGATCAGGTCTTAGGTTACCTTAAGAGATTCCCTTTTAAGATTGAACAGTTTCAGTTGCCTCAGCCTCTCCTCCTACCCTACACTTTGAAACGCTTGTGTAATATCGTATCAGTACAGCAAATAAAAAGCTGCTGGTGGAGGAATGCGGCTGATTGCCTTTCTGCTCCAGTTGCCTGGTCTCGTAAAGATGACTTACAGAGCTAGCAGGAAGACTACCTGAAGAGCTTAGTCTTTTTGAAACGCTGCTCACTATGTGGATTTCTGCAAAGTCCCAGGATAGCCTGCCTTTTCTGTCCTTCCCCTCAGAAAATAAAGCCACAGAGAAAAGGCAAGGGGGGAGGGAGCGAAAAGCTGGCGTGCCGCGGTTTGAAATGAGCAAGATGTTAACTAATTTTACTTTTAATCTTCCCTTCTGCAGCAAAGTGAGCCATTCAGGCATCACATCTTCTGCATTTTCCTTGCCTCTTTCAGAGAAGCATATTGGGGCAGAACTTGCCAGCTGTCTGCCTCCTTCGCCTTCTGCTACCATTATCCTGAGGTACCACCCCACCTTCTGGCCCTCCAGCTTGTGGGGGGGTGGGGAAGGGAAAAGGAGGGAGGGAGGGAGGAAGGGAGAGAGCATGGGGAACACACGCTTATTCTTACAACACATCACAGAGCAGAGGGGGGAACCAGAATGAACCTACATAAATATTCTGATAGGACACAGCATACCTGGAGCGCTACAGTTTTTCTAAACAGGCTTTCCAGCTGCCTTCATCTGCGTGCACATACCCACGCATGCATGCAAGAGCTCTGTACCGCAGCTTTTACTGTAGCTTGCCTTGCAACTTAAAACCTTCACCATTAAGCCCTCCATTCAGAAGCAGAGCAGCCACCCCTTCCCCCCAGGCCTTGGTAGTATTTTGTAATGCTAACGCTCAGCCAAATCGGTTGAGTCAGGTTTGGAATGACTGCAGTTTCACGGCTTACGGGCTCCAAGTACATACAGCATCCTGGAAATCAAAGCCCCAACGCCTCATACTGTCTGTGAGTAGGTGTAGCTGTTTGCAAAATACGCAGCATATAGAACCGATGTGTGGCAACAGCTCTACATTTACAGATGGATTCCAGTGATGTGGAGCATGAGCGCATCATATAAACGTATAATTTTTCCTATACTTATCTACCATACACAAAAGTGTGAAAAAGAGCAAACAAAAGAGCATTTCTATTTATCCACTTGCTCAAATATTGCCCTCTGGTTTGTAACAGCAGTTTTAACTGGTGTGTTTGGTTGGTTTGTTTTTTTAATCAGATCACTGCAAACCTAGTCTTTCACTTCAAACTATTTTAACCCCTTAGGACCTACAAAAAAACTGCATTTGTACCAACAGCACAACATACAGTGTCCCACCAGCATACACGAGCAGGCTCTTTTGTTCAGCAGAAGTACACCACCACCACATCAGAGTAGCTTAAAGATGAGGCTATTTACCAACACAGAAACCGGGGGTGCTTCATAAACAAGTTTGAATTTTAGCCACACGATTTGTGTGGCTTCCCCTAAATTAATTTGCTCATCTGCTTTCTCTTGTCATATATTATTACTCATTCGTAACTGACAAAGTAAATGCAGGTTTCTTCATTAATTTCTCTTATGTAGTCAAAAAAGACGCCTAGGCTTTTGTCTTGATGCTGCTAATCCTCACACAACCCTTTCTGCCCACATTCTCCTTGCCTAACACAAAATGCCTTATTCCACCCAAACCAGCTTCCTGACTGCGCTATGTTTTTCTCAGCTGGGCACATCCTAAGGCCATGAAGAGTCCCACTCAACTGAACAAGCTACTCACGCATTTAAATACACCACATTACTTCCGTGCTCCACGCATTCCAGAACTGAGCTGTAGTTAGATCTGCCCTAGCTTATCTACTCAATCTAGTCTAAATCTAGGCTAAAACTTACAGAAAAAAAAAAAATAATTTACAAGTTTAGACAGTTGATGACAATATACAGTATGGTGTGGATAAATAGTAACATGAGATTCTCACCAAAATTAAAAAGGTCCTCACACACTGGTATGATTCTATTCCTTCTGGAAGAAACACAAGTTTGGATTTCAAGTCCTGAAGACTTCCTTGATAAATAAGCAGCCTCTCCAATATACCACAAAGCACCTAGAGAATACAAAGGAGTATTTCTGCTAACAAAAACAAGCTTTCAGGCCAGAATTAGCTGCAATCTCTGGTACTTCCTTCAGGACAAAGAATGCTCAGAACAGACTGATACACTTCAGAAATTACAGCTGGAAGGAAGCTCAAGAGGCCTTTGAGCCCACACTGCTCCTTAAAAGCAGAATTTTCTGTACTTCAACTCTTTCTGACATGAGATAGCTCCACACATCTCGAAAAAACTGCTCCCTTTTCAGTATTTTGCACAAGCTTCTACGGTTAATTTTAGAAGCCTGGGTAGGTGTCGACATCAGTAAGGGAAGAGGTCTCGTTTTCCACCTGCCCTATCTATGGGAACGAGTCTGTATGACAAGAAACCGAGAAACAAACCAACTAGTCAGGATCTGAACGTTCCGAGTTCCAGACTGCCACTGCTAGGCACGCTGGTGCCGTAATACTGAACACATCACGCCAGCCACAAAAAAGCCTTTCAAGGAGTCCACTATACTTTTGGAAACCAAGCTAATACCCTCACTTTCTGACAAAGGCATTTGCTAGTTACAGGTAGTGATAGCTGTCATAAGGTATCAGCTATACTCAGCTATTACCAGTGGAGTCACGATAGTGCTAAACACTGGAAGTCTTGCCAAGTATTAGCTACCTTGAAAGAAAAGTACCAAAACAGGACACTGGTATCAAAACACCAAGGTAGTCAGAGAAGCTGACCGTTAAGAACGACAAATCAATAATCCACTGAGAAGTGAGGAATGCACTTGTTACACTTCCTGCGTTACACAGAATATGAAAAAAATGGCACCGCTATTTTGTCAACACTGCAGAGCCCATCATGCAAAAAGATTCAGACATATAAAAAAATAACACGATGGCAACTGTTTAGCTCAGCGTCAACATCTCCGCGCTACACTCAAAACTAGGCAACAGGCAAATGGCACACAGGTGGGTCAGTGCCAATACCATACCGAAAGCGTTACCTACAGGTAAAGCGGCTTACACAGCTACCAAATACATAAAGAGCTAAGTTGTTGCCAAAGCTAACGTGTTTTCATACACGCTCTCCTAGGATGGGCAAGAAGGGCTAAGAAACAAGATGCTGAAATCCTCAGGATTAATCCTAATGCAAGTCAGTGCTAGAAACTAGTCCGAAGTATTCCATTTTTTTTAATGTGTGAGACACTGTTTTGCAGGCAGATGAAAACTGAGCTGCTTAAAAAAATGACTACTGCTGTTGCTTCCGTTAACCCATAACATCACACCACAATAAGAAGTGTTTTGAAGCGCAATGAGAACCTCATAACGTGATTTTTTTCCCTGCATTTGCAGTTACGTTTTTCAGTAGCTCTCCTGCAAAATTTAAGGAGGACAGTCCTGCTTTTGCACATTTTCAACTAAAATCCTCTGGATGGTCCACAGCCTACCAAGTGAAAAGACCTAAACGCTGTACTTCTCCATTCCACTTATTTTCATTTTGACAGCACCTCCTACTAGACCAAGTTAAAACCCCCAGCACCCAAAGGTGGCCTGCATTATCTGCCAACAACTTTCATGTTGACTAAACAACTCTGGTTTGCAGGTCCTGTGTACTCTCTATACAGCACAAAGCAGTAGGAACTGTAAGAAGTTACTTCCATAGCTATTACAGATATACACTGCCTGCCAACTTAAACCTATGTTTCAAATATAAGGATACTGTCTAATTGGTGCCTATGGGATAACTGGGAAAAATAACATTCTAGTGAAAAACTCTCCATAATATATCAAAAAAGCAACAGGGCACTGAAATCCTTCTCATCACGTTCAGAGTAAACATATTTTCCAACAAAATATTTTGCTGGAAGTCAGGCATCTCCATCAGCTAACATAGCCAAATTCTCCTGCGCAAGCAACTGCAGTGCCATTGCACTCAAACACAGGCCTGAAAAACAACCGTCATTTAGTGGCCAGCCCTAAACCAGATCGGCACACAACACCCTCAGACAGGTTCTTCCAAACATTGCTCTAAAGTGGCACTTGCTACAGCTCCAACTGCAAATCCTGAGTTTTGCAGGCAAAATGTAATCTGATTTTCTCTGGGTAATTACTAATCTGCTCCCAAAATAATCACTAGTGGGGCTTGCTGTCTACTACAGGGTACATATACAGATCCAGCAAGCTATACACATTCCTACAGCAATCAATCAAAGTAACCACGGGGTAGTGGCACGGCTGCTAGCAACAGCCCAAGGTAGGAAGGCTGACATAGCACATGCCCCTGTGGCCCACACACATCCTGAGAGCGAAGGTGCAACCATTGGGTCCTACAGAAGGAGAAACTCATTATAATCATGAAATTAGATATGACCCACATCAGCTTTTTCTTTCAGCTGCCAATGGCAATCCGCTTTTTCCCCGGCTTTTGTATCTAAAGGAACGAGAATGTTAGCTACGCGTGGCCCGATGCTCACAGCACTGCTGTGACAACGTAGTTCTCATGCAGGAAAACACCTCCACTCAGATGATACAAATACAGCACAAAATCTTAACGTCTCAGACCTGAACCGCAGCGTCAGGTAAAGCCACTTGAGTCAGATATGCAGATGTGAGGAACCCAGAGTTCACTGCCTGCTAAGGCCACAGCTGGTCAGTTTGCAGTAAAAGCATTTATAACCGACATAAAAGCTGAAGCACCAGGATGAAACGCTGCAGGCAAAGCAGCCCCTTGCAGATTCCGCATCTGAAACTGGATTAGAACCATGCCTCTAGACTCCTCTACAGCAGCGAGTGGAAGACTTAAATCCAGTGACAGCAAGCTGACAGTAAAGACTGCAGGACAAAGGTATAAATGGTTCCACTTAAAGAATGCTCAGGGATACCAATAGCCCTTCCACCCAAGCGGCAGACAGAGCCTTTACCCTGGGAGCTGCTCTCTAATTTAGAAATTGACTCTCTTAAGCCTCTGAAATCGCAACCAAGTTGTGCAGGATAAATCAGCTATTATTCCAACAAGCAGAACTCGGAGTTTTCACACCTTGCTTTGTTTTAAGCTAAATTACAGACTTGGTTCTTGCCAATTGAGTATCTCTAGCTTCCCGGTGCTTTTAGGTATCTTTTGAGCTATTTAGCCATCTGGCCAAATACATATCAGGCTCAAGTCAAAGCAGCAACAGCAACACAACTACAAGCAATTCAATATGAACATTTCGGGTTTGTTACATGCCTTCCAAGACACCTTCTCTGTCTGTTTTAATGGATGATATGCCACTGAAATCCATGAGGTGGCATCCATTTATACTGAGAGATAGTTTGAATAATTACTCAGTATTGTTTTCAGAAGCTGCAGAACACGCTCTTGTGTCATATTTATACCCGAAATACTTACACAGAGAATAACAAGTGGCCAATTTTCCTTGCAAGTTTTTCTTCACTTCAGCATTTCTAAGCAGTCTTAGCATTTGACCACAGGGGGACAGGTTACTGTGGTTCAGCTGATACATCCATCTTCTCAGTAATATGCCAACTTCTGGCAAACACAACACGACTCAAGCATCTGACACTTGCACACAGACAGACCATCTCTCCCCACACCTGGCTAAGTAGCTCGCCCTTCTCTCACACATCTCTGCTCCACCTGCAGATACAGCTCCACTCTTCACAAAACAGCTTCTGAACTACCTAACTTTCTAGCCAAGACTAAGACACCTGCTTATCTACCCAGCCTGCAACTAGGCTGCCCTTCTGCAGGAGAGGGCAAGGAAGTAGTTGCCACTGCAGCCATCATGCACTCGCAGCAGTGGTAGTAATGTTAGTAGAAACACCACCAACCACCTGTATTTTCTTTGTTACCACAGCGAAAACTAACACAACAAAATGGTTATCCCTCTTTCTTGAGCCTTTTTTCTACTCTTCTGTGCAGCTTCTGCCCTTCGTATTTTCCTGTTTTTCCAATATCTTTGTACAGGCCTTTGAGAACAGAAATTCTTTGAACGGTTCACTTACGAAGCCCTTTTATTCTTAACTGCTATTAAGCAAAGCAACCCAGGAGACATTTCCTGCACAAAGCTGAGTTCTGCAAATAAGAACTGAAGGCTTAGAACTGGCCTGGCTGTGAGGAGAGCACTCTGAAAGCTTTAGCACTGCTGATGCTAAGGGGGAGTGACAACTGTTAGTGTTCCTTTCCAGTTAGTCTGATGACTTACTCTTATAGCAGACAACAGGAAGTCTTTTTTACGCTGTTCAAATTAGGCTGCACCAAAGAGAAAAATTAAGAATCCTTTATTCCCATTTCAGTGAAAAACTTCTATTTTAAGTCACTGCAAAGGACTTTGGAGTTTCCCATCTAGACTCTATTATTTAAAAAACTGCCTTACATTTTTCACAGCAAAAAACTCTGTTTATGCATCAACAGAACAGAACTTCCACTGTTCCCTTTTCTCAGCATGACATAGCGTCCCCCCCCTAAATTCAGTCCTGGTCTTCTCATAACTCCAATTTTGTCTTTGAAGTAACAGAGCTGTCCATTCCCAACTGCACTAGCACTCACGAGAGGTGTTTGTGGGAGTCAGCAAATCTCATTTTGCACATGAAAACACACGGGTTGAAGGCAATCCCTGAAAATACGTCTAAAGCGACAGAAGCTTTCTCTTTCCTGCTTATGAACAGATTTTCAGGAGTGACTACCTATTTCAGGTGCTTCGGTTTCTCCATTTCCCCCCCTCTCTGGGTAAGTACTTAAGCAGCTTGATTTCAAGGCACTCCACATAACTTAAAATCAGTTATTCTCCCGATGGAACTGCAGTTCTTCGCATTTCTGGAAAAATCTTCACTATCAAATACAAAGAGACTCAACACTGTGAATTAACAATGCTCTAAAGAAAAACAATGAATAGTCAAGATTTGAAGCAGGTTTAACCTACCTGGTTCACGTGCCAGAAAGCCTCCAGTGCAAGTTGCCTTACTAACTTCAGTGCTTCTTATTGCATGGGAATAAGCAGATTTTTAAAAGGCCAACTTCATATTCAGGACAAANAACACCCTACAATCCATGCCTGCATAAACACTCTTACCCATTTTACAGCTGAAGCATTGCCTGGCTGAACATTAAGAAGTTATGGTGATGGAAGAGTACAAAACAGACTTTTCTAAATGCTGCAATCTCTTAATTTCTTATTTGTCTTGAACAAAATGATGTGTTGCATGGCTCCCCTTCAATGTCTGTGCACTGAGTTATTAAATAAATGACTGTGTGCAATGGCAGTGGCCCATGACACGCAGCTATTTCATACTCACAATGCAAATTCAGCTGGATGGATGAAGCTGTCATACTGCATCCTCGGTAGGATATTTGTTAGCCTCCTTTTGCTGCTGTCACCCGCTATGTATGTTACTCTGGCCTACCCTCATGCCAAGCAAGAGTTCGCAAGTCACTGCTGGAAAAAGTAAGTGTGGAACGCGGCACAGAAAATTCTGTTTCTCAGCATGGCTTTCAGAATAAAACAGAAAAGTTTTATTACAACGTAGAGTACATGCAGGTTTAGAGACACACACGCATGTTCAAGAAGCACAACTATCTCACACTAGATTTTGAGGCTGAATTTCAAAATGCTTTTGCGATTCCACACTGGAGTTCTGAATGTCACCTGCTCTGGTGCATCTCCTATATATACGGATAGTAAATATAATTAGCACTTGAAGGATACAGGGAATGAATAATTACCTTCTAACTGACATCAAGAGTTGAAGTGAAGCCAAATAGAGGCTGATGTGACTGACCACCTCCACTATACCACCACCAATGGGGCACCCTCTCTAGCACCAAGAAGTGCAGAGAACCATCTGCTCTTCATGTCCCTTCAGAAGCTAGGTTCTCCATCAGTACCATTCACCACAGCACTGATTTTTGAGGCAGGTACCGAAACAATCGGAACAGTTGCGACACAACCAAAGCCACTTAAGGAATGCTACTCGAAGTTGGCAGCTTTTCAACAGGATAACACCACGGATAGGACTTGAATATCTCTTAGAGAAGCCAGGATTATTCATTGTGTTTCTCCTCATAATTCAGTCCTCAGAAGATAACTGCTTTTACGCATCCAACTTCCTGCAATCTTACCCAGTAAGTAGCGCCCTAATGATCTACATGCAGACACACACAACCACACCACCACGTACACACATACACGCACGCATATACAGATTATAAAAGCCAAAATAACTTTGGCACAACACAAAGAGGTGGTTGTCAACAAAAACAGATGGTCAAAGAATTGGGCAAACACTCAGAGTTCCAGAAATGAAGCTTTTGCTTTCATTCTAAATGCCACACTTCCTTAACCAGCTCCAGACAAGAGGATACATGAAGCCAGTCAAAAGCTAGCTTCCTGCCAGGCTTCTCTGTTTTCATGACAAAATTAAGAGTCCACAGATGGAATAACTCAAAGCTAATTTTTACACAGGTTGGTTTCCCCTCTCTCCCTCCTCCCCATGATTCCAAACAACAAGAATAACATATTGTAGGAAATTAAAGCAACAGCTACAAGGGATAGGGGGAGGAGTGAAGTTGCAGTATGAGGTCATTTTGTTGCTACGACTTCAATATGAAGAGAGCTCTATTTAATTCAAGAAATTCTTTCTTTCTCACTGTGACCCAGGAAGCCTGTCTGAGCCAAAATCATGACAATATTAGGCTCCACCATTCCAAGTTCTTGTCCTTATTTCCTCCCACAGACTGAAGGCAACTATCTTATTCTTGCTCTGGCCTGTGATCCAACTCCCACCAATTTAAAATCGCCCAAGCTTTCTCCCAGTCATCTTAACATCACTGTTCCTTCCCGCCTCCCACACTTCCGTTGAATCAAACGGACACCCAGTAGAAAGCAGACAAGGTAAGATCCTGTCGACCAGAAGACGCCTAGCGTGCAGCGCAGTATATCACAAGTACTTGACTTACAAGCGCTGGACACCCCTCCGAAACTGTGGATACAGGGAGCTTAGTTCAAAGAAGGAAAACAAATACAGTATTAAGAAACAATATTTAGCAAAGAAGGTAGTTCATCTTTACATCTTAAAAAGGTAAAACTTACAAAGATCCAAGCAGTATATTGAATTCTTTTGCATTTGCCTTCAAAGGAGCACTCCCAAGTACTCATCAAACAACGTAGCTGTTGCAATACACAGACCAGATTCAGAGTTAATATCGCCAAGAGCTGTCATTCGCCAACCATTGCTACCCTGTCATGTGTTACTTAAAAATATAGGAGAATAACTGGGGTAGAATGGATTTTAAAAACTTTTGTAGAACAAAGTAAATGCATGGTTTTGTTGGGACACAGGAAAAAAAAAAAAATATTTTTAAAGGATACTTAATAACACCCAAAGCTCCAAGCAGAAAAAGGGTGTCATTGGCCAGTTAAATATTGTAAATTTCCCAAAGGGTGAATTTGGTTTATGGAAGCTCTGCCCAAATGCCAATTTTCAGGTAGTATAGTAATAGTATAGTCCAGTACTAATGCTGAAATAAAGCTACTTAAAGACTAGCAGCTGCCATGAATTTTGGCAGGAGTAATAAGTTACTTGGAACAGACTAAACCCAACATTTAAGGCGACTGAAGATTATCAGGCTAGCAGGAGAATTCGCCACTTTCTCTCCAGCCCTTTGTCAGTATCGAGTATATAGAGAATATAGTGTGGGATGCAGCAATAGATTTCCACTTGCCTTTTATAAGGAACTACTGCCACGTTACAGTTTAAAACCACCACCCTGCTACAGACAGTTCTGTGTGCTTAACAAGCCTAAGCAGAAGCACTAAGACAGCAAGAATTTTTGCCTGAGGCAGGGCGGAACTTTATGAAGATCCTGCTGGCTCTCAGCATTGGCTTCATCCCCTTTTTTGTTGATCGTAGTAAAATTCCAACTAACATATCGAAACATCAATGCATTTTTTTTGTTTGTTTGTTTGTTTTTTTTTTGAAATCACACATCTTTCCTGCCTATAGCAGCTAATGCAGCCTTACACAGTATTACGCTATTGCAATAAAACCCTTTATTTTCTAAAACCCGTATGAAAAGTAGTAAGCTATTTTGAGCATCACCCACTGCCTAGATATTCCTAACACGATGAAGTTAAGCGTGCTTTACATTGCTACATCTTACATTCCTACCCTGGGGAGGACTAGCACTGCTGTTCCAAGGAGTGTTAGGGCCTGTGTAACTCCTTATACCTCACATTTAAAAAGCAGTGTTCCCAGTGTAACTTACACAGGCTTTTACATTGGCAAACTCCAACCCCTCTGTTCTACAGTCCCTATAAAAGCCACCACATGGAAGAGAGAAATAAGCACTACTAAATCCTGGCAAAATTACAGCTTAAGCGCACGAATTGCAGACTAAGTCTCTATATGCTGAATTTACCTGCATGAAATGCAACTGTCAAGAAATACAACTACTACTCTGTGAGACCCAGAAAAACTTACCTCAGATGCCTACATTTCCTCAACCTCAGATCGCTACTTCAAAAGGTCAAGATCACCCTGCCTCCCAAACGACTCAAATGATCTAGTCTCTCCTCCAGGGCTTTTTTCCCCACTAGACTACGCAAGCCTTCTGAAAGGTCAGTTCCTACGGCAGAACAGTTCCGTTTTTCTAGTATGTTACAGAAAGTCTTCATACGCCACTTCCCCAGTGCAGACCTATAGCGCAAAGCTAGTTTCCCCACATACGTACATTAACTACACAACCGCATCTGGATTTTCTCTGCATAAAGCACCCATTATCTAAGCGAGCTAAGTGCTCATTAGCCACACTGAACACTACAAATGGCCGAGGTTAGCTGACTGAAAGACTGACCTTTCTGAATATCATGCCTCCAAAATAAACTGCACTATCTACAGCGTTTGATGTTCTGGTTAATTGGGAACTCTTTTCCCTACATTTTGTCAAACGCAGTAAATGTCAGTGCAAATTTTAAGTGACAAGAACTTGGAAGACATTTCATTTCCCAGTGGCATGCCAACTAAACCACTGTTTGCACTACGCTTATTAGAGCTGATCTCAAAAGCCCAATACGTAACCAGAGTTCGAGGAACGTTCATGTACACATTATCTCCTGCCCTTTGACCTCAGCAGTCGTTTAATTTATGATGATGCATAATGGGGCGATTCCAAAATTAGCTGCATAGAGCTATGAAGATAAATGCAGTAAGCTGCGAACTCATCACCCACGGCAGACTCTGCTCCAGTCTGGTTGCTTTACCTCGAAGAGCCCACGTGAAATCTAAGGATGGGCCAGGTCAAAGCCTTCAGGCCGATGTGAAGTTGCATCTCCCTGCGAGACGTATGAAAACCAGTGTGCACTCAGCTTGGGCATATTCAGACACAGCTCATAGAGAAGAAAAGATGAGGGTCAAAACTAAGTAACTTTTACATATGGAAGGGCTGAATGCTCTCCCACAGAAAAGTAACTTCAGACCTTGACATGGATCAGGATCTTAATTCTGACATTTAGGGCCTCTAGCAAATAGCAGAAATAGCTGCTGAAGTATTCTTCCATATTAAAAATATCTTGTACTAAAAATTCTCTTTTCTATTTTGGACTAAGAGTTCACCTCCTTCCATACACGCTATACTTACCACAGTCCAGTAAACTGAAATACTAATTAAAAAATATCCAAAGAAAAATACGTCTCAGCACAGGTGCTAATATTTAGGCACACAATTTTTTAATACTTTGGTTATTTTCCACACTTTATTACTTCTATAGAACCTCGGTCAGTCTCCTCTTCAAGCTTTCCATCATTTAACACACCATCCTCGCTTTCAGCATATGTAGTTATTTACATAAACATACACTCACTCAAATGCCAAAAATTAAGTTTTAGCATCAGCTGATTGCTCTTAACAATGTCTTCAACCCTAGTATACCTTTCTAACACAGAGCTCTTCAGCTGAAATAAATCCAAAAATGTCCTCAGGAAGACTAAACGTATTTTAGGTAAGCTTTGCCATTAGCACCTTTTTACCGTCTCAGATGACAGAAAATATGACTCCACATCCATGATGAATGCCTCCTTCTTACTGCATTTAATGCCTGTCATTTAAGATACTATTCTCCTTTCTGTTGGCTGCACGATACAACATCATCGCGTACTCTTTTGCTGTTTTGACAGAACCACCGGGATAGGGTGCGCACAAGGTTTCACAGACAAAAGACAGATCAAGTCCCAACCCAGGTATAAAACAGTCTCACACAGACATTAGAAAAAGGATGAAAACTAACCATGGCAGCTGTATCTAGATCACCCCGGGACTACCCATGGCTTTTTCATCTTCCCCCACAGCCAGCGAGCCATGCAGCTTTCTCAGAGATCTCAAGGGTCTACTATGCGGACAAAGAAGCATTCAGGCAGAAAGGAAAATGCAAAGCCACATCCATGATAGCAATATAATCCACGCAAGAACTACGTTATGTATATTACAGAGTAGGATTCTGTGGACACACCTGTCCACACCTACTCCTTTGTATGTTAGTGGTGCTACAAATAGGCTCTTCTGGAAAGAAGAAAAAGGCAGTTCATATGAGAGTAAATACGGGTTTCTCATTTTGCTTTGTGCTTCTCACAATAAAAAAAAAAAAAAGCAATAAAAATAGCTACTGACAGTAAAAAAGCTACAATCTTGTCTCACACCCGAGTCAACTCTTCTTTCTCTAGTGATCTCAGAGCTCATTTTGCCACCTGTATTCCTGATCTTACCACTTTGCATCCAGTGCCATGAAGCCACAGGCTGTCGTTAACAAAGCATTAGAAGTTGACCACTTCAGAAGCAGCCTTATGATAGATCAATTATGTGATCAAAAGCCCCCTTTCATCTTTCCTCTTCCGTATGACCACCGCATCCTCTGCTGCCTTTTTTCCTGCCGCAAAAGACCTGAACAGCACGCTTATACTGTATACTGCTTTTGAGGTATATCCCTCTCTGTTTTTTTATGCTTACTTTGATTAAAGATTGTGTATAACTTGCATGATAGTTTATATATAAACACCACAACTGTTGCTTCAGCATGTCCTAGATCCTGAGCAACTTAAGTCTTCTACTGACCTGAAGATTACCACACCTTTGGCTCTTTGGCAAAAATACATCTCTATCGAGCAAAGTACAGTAGAACTCAAATCTTCAGTAAGGGTAGAGGCAGTGTAAGAAATACCTTGCAGACTAGCACGAGAGTCGCAATACAGCCATTAAGAAGCAACAGTTAAGTATTTGGGGGAACAAGCCACAGTATCATTTATGTAACTCTTACAGCAGAAAGGCGAGCAATGTCAGATCACTGCAAAGCTGGGGACAAAGCCATAACCAGAATACAAGAACAAAGTCTTGAATCAAGCCTGCCAGAGTCATTTAGGTAATTGGAACATGGTACATTTCATTCATGATTAGCTCTGATATCTTTATGAACCTCCACATACTCAAGGAGTCCTACACTAATTCCCATTCTGCCTCGCACAGACTACCCCTATTCACCACTGCCACTGGCCCAGGATCCCTTAAGGGTCAGGGAAATTAACTCATCTGCCCCTCTTCTCCACAGCCCCCACAGGCCATAGCTTTCTCAGCTTTCTTTCAACAACCACTAAGTCAGTAAAATTTAGCTAAGTCAGTAAGATGCCATGGATGTATTTTGTAAGCTTTCAGAGCTCTCTGTCCTGCATCATTTCTGTAGTAGTTTTTTTTTTTTTTGGAAGAACACCTGCTGTGGCTCACACCAAAGAACCATCTAGCCCAGCATGCTGCAAGAGAGGCCAGAAGCAGACACCTGGCAAATGGTACAAGAATAAAGCAGGCATATGGGGACAGTCATTCAGAACACGCTCCCAGTTCTTAACAACTCGCAGCTCTGGGATTTCTTGAGTTCACGATGGCTTTTCTGTGTTTAACAATTCCCAGTGGGTTTCCATTCCAGGCACTTGTCCAGACTCCCCTCGTGTCTGACAAGCCATCACTCACTCCATCAAACCTATCTGCAAACCTGAGTTTTGCTCTCCAGAGACCTCAACGTCCGCCTCTCTCTGCGCAGCCACACCTTCCATCTCTAGCACATGAAGTCATCTGTATATATTAACGCAGACAGCTTGTCTAAGGATCCTCTGCCATCAAAACTAAGGTCCCTGTCCCCTCAATACATAAAAGGCAGACAGCAGACATATGACAGAGAAATCCTCATTCTTGGGCACAGTTCTGTCATACATTTGGAACGCACTGTGGCGTGGGAAGATTCCGAGAAAACATTAGTAAGGCACCTACCCTGCACTGTTCCCAACTGCTCCTTCTCGCAGCAAGCTTCTCTGAGCTCCTCGCCTAGGCTTCTGCCATCCTCAAAGAGTTCAAGTTACACGGTGTGATTAAAGGCATTGCTGAGATTCTTTCTGACCCCACCTCCAGTCCTGTGCTCACAAAGGACACCAAATCACAGCCTGGTGAGGATTCGGCTTGTGCCTTAGATGAGCGGCAATTAAGTTTCCCCCTTTGCTGGCAACTTACACATCACAAATTATTTAATTCCTTTCCTAAAACTCTTCTGTTAACCTCTTCTGCAGAACCTTCGGTCCCTCAATTGAGGGCATCCCACGTGGAACCACTGGTAGCAGACAGGAATCTAAGCCAAAGTAGACACAACGTGATCCCTAGAAACACAAGACATCTACTCCTTTTATTGCTGCATTTATGGCTCCATACAGAGAAAGCCCAGTTCCAGGCCCGTGCCTGCTGTGAAGTGGGGAAATCCCCTGCCCTAATCAGAGGGAGCCTGCAGCCCTCTGACTGCGTAACAGAAATACCAGTTAGTTTTTCATTTCTTTCTGTGCAATACTAGCAACTCTGAGCAGAGGCCAATTCTTAACGCCTGCAGCTCCCAGCACTATGGGTTCCAAGCACTCTGGCACATTGCTCTAATGCTGTACATCGTCTGCCGAAATGACAATTCAGGAGATGACTAACCTTTCCTCTCATGCTGCTCTGATCTGTCCTAAAACTATTCCTGACAAACCTGCTGATTGCCCCTGACAAACCCTCCTTCCTCATAACTTTCTGCAGCACTCCTCATAGAGCAATGGTGTCTCTTAAGAATTGAATTCCTATAGGAGCTCGCTGGAGTCAACCGTCTTTATTGCTCTGCAAGAAGATAAAAAGCAAAAAGCAGAGAAAAAGGAGAGGGGGAAGGTACTTGCAAATCCTTGCTGCAAGGTCAGTCACTAATACACTATGAAACTGTTAACAAAGAAACTTAAATTTAACATGTCCCCTGGGTGAGATCATGTACATTGCCTTATATTCTCCGTCTCCTTTCCCCATCTGTCCCTTCATCTCTTCACTCACTCCTGACAGGACAAGCCTACTGTCTGACAAAGCCTGACCAACCAGGAATGCCATACAGGAATGCCGCAAACATCTGAAAAACACTCCATTGACCCTCCCCCTTTCTCCTTCACTCCATCTCTGTTTGGGTTTGGACTTCGTCTTCACCTGCACTCATTGCATCCCTTCTCTAGGCAGCTTCTTCAGTAACTCTGGGCACTCTGTAGCCGTTACCTTTCCTTCTCCATAGAAAAGGAGGACTCTGCCACATAACCACAAAGAGTCTGCTTCCAGTTCTGGAGACTGCTCAGCTTGCAGCAAGCCTTGGCACTGGGGCACCAGGAGCAAAGCGTGTCAACTACCAACAGCTGTTAACTCCAACTGTCTTTCAGCACAGCTTAACCCTTTGCAACAGAATTACTTGAGAGCTGCAGGAGTCAGCTACACACTTGAAACCACTCAGGACGGAGATTGTGTTTCAGAAGCATCAGCTGAACACATTACATTGAGGTTGCTGTCCTTCCACATCTTGACCACTGAGGACGCACAATTCACACCCACCTACAAACCATCATCCCCCAAAGCAAGCTTATCAGCTCCGCGTTTTGCATTGCTGTATTACCTGTGCTAGGAAAAACAACCTGACACCACCTGTATCCTTCACACACCTGTTTTTACTGAGCAGTAGCTTTGCAGGAGGCAATTACTAACTACTGAACACCAACAAACATACATTTGAAGGGTTTCAGTGAGACCCTTGCACATGACGAACCCATATTATATGGGGAACAGCCTGAGAAGAACTTAGGAAGGTAACTCTTGAAGTTTTCTACCTTTCACTTGTCATTAAGACTACTGCCCGTCACCCAGAACAGAAGTAACCTTGTTCAGCCGTGATTTACTCAAGTAATTGACTAACCGCAATAGGAAGAAACTGTTCCTGTATCGTGGGAGAATAAGTGCTCTACTTTGTCTCCTCCATCACACATCTTCCCCCAGACAGCAACAATAAATACCATCATCTGTAGCGATGTTTTTCAGAATTAGTCACTTGGAATAATTTCACAAGCTCCCATATTCCGTGGTGGCAACGTCTAGGCCCAGAGACTGTTTATTACACAAAAAATACTAAAATAAAGAGTCTACGAAACATCAAAATGGACTAGGTTACATTGCTCCAGAGGTTCAAGAGCTTCAAACACTACAGACGAATCAGCTGTCTCCAAGAGAAAACACCGTTTTCCATGCTCCCTTTTCAGGGGGCTTTTCCACAGCAGTTTTCAGCTGAGACCTGTGTAACAGCTGAACAGCGTAGCTGTTCTGAGCTCTGCTTTTGCCTCCCCCTACATCTTTTTCCCCAGTGTTTACCTGCTTCCTCCATTCAGACTGCAGGCTCTGCAACACAGCTTGCCTTGCGCTCTCTTATCTTCCAACACCTGATACCGAGGGGCCTGGACTCAGCAATACACGCAAAGCAACAACAGACAGAAAAACATCAGTTCATTCCATAGAGACTCCCACTTCAACCTACAAGTTTGCAACAAAGTTTTCGGTCCCAGTATATACCAGCAGTCCGCTGCTATAGCGGGAGAACTCTTTAGTCTCAGAACAGCAGCCTCACAGAACAAAATCCTCTAGCCATCGCCTTTATTCAGACATCATTTATTGCAAGTCGTCTTTTTCTTCATTCTGCCTCAGGCCTAGATCAGGTCAAGCAGACCAATCCTAACCAGAAGCAAGAGCTCTCTAAAGCCTCTATTAGCCAAGTGCAGGCTCTTGTACGACTGAAAAAAAGCCTCTCTAATGAGATCTCCCCTTCCAGCTCTCTGATTAAGCATAGTGGCCAGAAGAGCCTAAGTGCCAGAAATGTTCACTGTGGCTCTTAAATTTAACCTGTGTAGCCAGCCAAGAACAACTGCAGCTGATCAAATATGTGAATATGCACTACCTGACATCAGAGACAGAACTCAGAATAGGCAGGCATAACTCTACACCGTGGCGCTGCCGATTTTTTACAGCAGTTACCCCCAGAAAAGCTGTATGTACAGTCTAGTAAGCACTGTGGCCAGAGCTTCTGGCTTTGAGGTATCCCAGATGGTTTATCTGAACAAAAACAGCAGCAGGATAGAACTGCATAGGTTTCCTTTGTTAGCAGGGGCAAAGAAAGGAAGGGAGTTTTCATTATGCAGAGTAATGAGACTATCATAGCAATGCTAAAAACTCCACATAAAATACAACGCTCGGTGAAAGCTGAGATCATTACCATGTAATTAATTTTAAGGATTTTTAGGAGTCAATAGAAAGGGCAGCAGGGGAAGGGCACATACTGTGTGGTTTCTGAGATCAGCAAGTGGGAGGTCCTTTTATAGGAAGAAAAATCACAACTGTACTCTCTGGAAGAGAAAAGCAGTAGATGCCTAGGATTCTCTATAGCTCTTGGAATTCCCTTTATACATCCTAGTGCCGCGGCAACTGCAGCACTTGACACTCCTCTGGAGCTAAGACAGCCAGTAGTACATACTGCGTACCTTGCTGCTGCTCCTTAAAACAGCCATGATGTTATATTCACGGTAGTACTATTTTGCACGTGCCAGGGGAATATTCCCTTCGACCAGCGTACCTGGAAATGAATGCACAATCGACAGCCCTCGTCTTCCTCCCCACCCCTGCACACACGTACAAAGTCATTTAGAAGCAAGTTCTCAGTCTCCTTTAGTTGACTCCAAACATAATAGGCATTACTTCTCAGTAGTATTAGCTTTCCCTAAAGCAGCTGAATCCTTCGTGGCAGCCTGTGGGTTCAGATCCTCTACAGAATTTTGATGGATTCTGTAATTCTTTAAGAACTTCACCAAGTAACAGGAACATTGTTCAAACAAACTGCTATCTTAGGAGATGGGAAGGCTCCGCTCTCAAGCCTGTCACCGACTCGTGCGTACCTGCTAAAACACAGCCCAGACACATTCAGTTACTCGCATTTAGCACAACACGGAGCTCAGTCTGTGTCCATGCCCCAGTGGAAACAGTTCTTCCTCTGGACCGCACTGAGGAACGGTGCTCACTACTGTGTGTCAACGGCCATGCTGAAAGACACTATTTCAGGTGCTCTTCTCCACGTTGGCCTGAGTCCTCACCACAGTATTTTAGGGTCTGGTGGTTGTGTTTTGTGGTGGCTTCCTTGGGGTTTAGCGGGGGAAGCTGAGGGTGGGAAGGTATGTATTTATCCACAGAAAGCATTACCACAGTCCAGAGCTGTCCACAAGATAACACAACCAAGGAAGCAAGCAAGCCTTGAGATTGCTTTACGCCACACAGATTCTCCCACTGCTGACTGCTACTGACAGAGCTTCTTGCTCCGGTTAGACCCGCTACCTGTCTGTAGTACTGATTTCCCTCTTCACAAAGAAATAACCATTACAAGCTCCCCGTTGTTACAAGCTTCTAGGGTCTGAAGTATTTCTCTTTCTGTACAAACGTGGTCCACAACTTCACTTTTCCCACGCTGACATTTTATACTGCTCTATTTCGGGACTTCAACCACTCCTGCAGTCGGAAGCGCTGGGGTCTCTAGAGGTGCAGTGCTCCTGCTTTTTGGAGCCAGAAGCAAGGAAGAAAAAAAGCCCTCTGCATTTATTTCCCATTTCTCCACAGATATCAATGAATTCTCCCATACTTAAGCAGAGCAGATCCAGTAAGCACTACCACTTAGAGCACGTACATACTACTGAACCCAAACTTGAACACCTCACCCGGCAGAGACATTAAGAGCTTAGCTACTCAAGGAAAACACATTTAATAGCTTCATTTTTTTGACAAAGCTTCTGGAAGCCAGAGTCCACTTGCAATGGTCAAAAGTCAATGCAAAGCATTAGGTTCATCAGTAATGTTCTGCAGATATGCACCGCTGCGCTTCACTTGGGAAGCTGCGACTGTAATAGCCAGTCCTAGAATAAAAGTAGTTAGACCAGTTGAAGCAGGAGCCAAATGCTCGCTGTGAACAGCCACTTCTGTTTTCTTTAAACCATCTATAGTCAAAGAGTAACTATGTACACTCTGCACCTTTAAAAATGGACTGGAATGTAAAATTTTGCTGCCTTTGTGCTGTCAGCTAGGATAATTTTTTAAGTCATCCACTGCTGTATGTTACACATAATTGAAAAAATGATTTGGGATAGATATTACAATGCTCCAGTGACATTTCTTTCACTTGACCAGCATTATCTGTAACAGCATCCATCTTCCTCAAGATACGGTGCGGTAGATATTGTCCTACCCAAACAAATTTCCACAGCGGTAGACGATCTGTCTTACCTTTATTTTCTCCATCAAACATACCTCAGGGAAGTAAAACTTCCCTCCATGCTAGGCTCTTAAGTCTTTCCAACAGTTAAGTTTATGTACGTGAAAAGATACATAAGCTATTTCTTCCACTCAGGGAACAACCACCTCACTTTTTCCTGAAATTATCATAGAGATGGCTTCCAGAGTGACTAATATGACTTTCCTTATTTAGAACTCAACAGATGTTTAACACTGCGTGTTCTGTTTAGCCTGATTTGTGTCACGCTCGAGGTGTCGATGCTGAGAGGTTAGCCACAGAAACACCTGATGCTGTTGAGCCTGGCCCGGCACTGCTGTATTTGTACTGCAGGAAGCTGAATAGGCAGACCAGAGGAACTTAAGATATTAACAACTAGGCATATTCTAATTTTCAGTTACGAACTCTTATGGGAACCAAAGCAACACGGGAGGGCTGAAATCCAAAGCTTTGCTTGTGCTAGCTAGCTTGTCTTGAGGAGAACCTAGGCACGGCCAGCTAATTGAAAAAGCAATCCAACAATAGGAACAGCATTGCCAAAACACCAAGAAGCCCCCCACACTTGGTTCCAGGGATGGCTGGAATCCCAGTGAACCGGCACCCCCTCAGATGTCTAAACCAGGGCCGGAGAAGAGACTTCAGTCAAACATCAACTCTTGAGCGCAGTGCAAGGTTAATGAGATCAGCTGAGTGACCTGCATTATCACACAGGACATGAAACTCCACTTTCCCCAGCCTGAACATTTATGACTGAAAAGACAAAATAAACTTACTAGCCAAAAGATAGCAGAGGTGATTAACCCAAGTCAAAGCCCTCGGGAGAAGACTCCCTGACATGCAACTACCAGACCACTCTGGAGCAATACAAAAATCTTTGCAGGTCCGTATGGCCAACAGCAACAGCTAGGATTTGAAAATAAAGGAGAAGGTAATGTCTAGGGAACGTTTACTCTCCACCTTGTCTGATGTGCTGTCTACCACCACGTCTCCCTAACAAGAGGGCTATTTCATTGGCCTCCATTTTTCATCTCTCTGCTCAGATACACATTTAGAGACACTCGTCAGAAAAACACCCCTTCGTACTACTGTGATCAACCCTGGCCTGAAGCACTTAAGAACACAGTTAATCAGCTGCTCAGAATTAGGCCACTACCAGAGTCCTTTCTCTCACCACAACTAGTTTTTCTTTCCTCCTGTCGCATTTTCCGGGACAGTAGAATGACCATGATGAGTCACCAAGATGGGACCCCCACGCTCTGCAACCTTGCAGACCAAATTCCTTGCATGCCTCAAGTTAAAGGCTCCTCTACCTTCCCGACTCTTAAAGCCTAATAAAAATTATTTACAGCCTCTCTGGGCGATCTGGTTTAAGCCTCTCCAGCTCAAGTACAACACTTTCTGGGACACTATTAGGTTTCTTACGGTGCTCTGACTAGCAATCACATCTGTACCTGACTGTCAGGGGACACTCTTGGCTGAGCTGGCCACCTTCGACTATTGCTGAGAGCTCTGAAATTTCTCAATTGAAACATTTGAAAGTTAATGAACCCTTCTAATACAAAGCCCCCACAGCTCAAGAGTCCTTTTATGAGCCCGAGACAGGGTGGATGCAAAAGAAAACCTCACTTCAGGACGGCCTCTCTTTTCAAAACATGCCAAGTCAAAAGGCCTGACCCTCTGACACCACAAAGAGCTGACAGTCAAGAGCAAAAGGCATGACCCGCAAAAGGGCTGGACAGCTCTGCCATATTACACTGCACTCAAGGCCACAAAAGTGCCTGTAGCTTTGCTACAGGTAAAGCTACTGCTTTAACTTATGAATTATAACAATCAAGAAAAAAAAAAGGTATCTCACTGAAGAACTACTACATTATCAGAAAACAGGTCAAGCTAAGCAGCTTTGAAGGCCCTTCTACAAAGGCTCAGATTTAGCAGAAAACTGTAAGCATGACACAGCCAGCGCACAAGATAGATTCTCCCCCCCCCACCCCCCCCCATCTCGACTATGACNNNNCCATTCATTGTAATCAGAACCCCCAGTTGCCCCTATGGTGGGGTGTTTTTTTCCACCTCTCATGAAGAGAACAAGCAATGTTTTGAATTGGGCTGGCAATAAGTCACAGGCATTCAACAGATGAGTGCATGGCTGTTCCAAATGGTAAACCACACTTACCACTCTGAAAACAGTCATGAAGTCATAGCCATTGTCTAAACGCAAAATAAATTTAACAAAAAAGAGTCTGGAGTCAGCTACAAAGAAGTGTCACAGGGGAAAAAAAAGAAAAAATAAGCTTTTCAAAGCCATGTACTTAGGTAAACTTTTATATAAACTTTGGTTCATGTTTCGGGGACACCCTTCTGTCTTGTAGAACTTGTACCTTCACACAGTGCGATCCAGAAATAGAGCCTGGCTACTGTACTCTCTCGGCAGTTCCACTGTAATGTACCATGCGACTGAGAACTGCTTGGCCATCCATTTTTAAACCACTAAAACACATCAGTACTCCAGCACACCGTTTGAGATACAGAGAACTGCTAGACGTTTTTACAGACGTTGAACAAGCTCTTCAGCAGAAGGCAAGAACGGAAAACAGCACAAAGGAAACCCAATGCCTCCGTTCCACAAGTGCAACATTATCCCACATTCTGCTCATTTCTGTTCACCATTCCCCTCTCCAGTACCGCATGTCTTGCCCAAGTGACACCACTAGGCCCAGGGATACCACTGCTCTTAACAGAGAGCACTGAAACGGGATCGTATTGGTATCTCCACATTCACGCACACAAAGTGCAGGGCAGACTGGGTTATCATTACAGATGAAAAGGAAAGGACTATTTTTTTTTCTTTGGGGTTTTGCATTTTCTTTTTCCCCTCTTTTTAATTGCTAAGCCTGTAATTGGGGTTGAGAATGGGGAGGGGGAAGGGAAGAGAATCTGGTGAACAGCTGGGGCCCATCACTTTTCATTGCAGGTCTTGGAGAGACATGGTTGACAGAGTGATGCACAGAGGCTGTCCCAGTTAATGACTTCACCATTCTCCATCATTATCCCCATCATTAGGAAATTAGGAGGACAGAAGGTATTTACTGTAAACCTGCCACCTCCCAAGGAGAGATAAATAGAAACTGATAAATGGGATCTTCTGGTGCTGTTCGTCTATTAACCTTCTGCTTCCCAGTTTAGGCATATGCATGCTATCCTGCCATTAATATCCTGTAATTGGCATAGCAGTGGGCAACACAATCCTACCTTTCCCATATGAACGTCTCCTGTGCTGCACACACATGCACAACTACACTTACATCAAAGCTCTGCTAACCAGGCCAGTGAAGAGCTCCTGTTCAGTTGCTCGGCTTACACTTTAGCTCTGAGGTCAGAATTACCCGTCAGACCTGCAGGGGGTCTTAAGATAAGGCACCAATTTGGTCACAGGAGGCTTAGGGAGAGAGATGGGGACAGAGGACTCTGTGTGCATGACCTCCCCCCCACCAAGAAGCAACAAAACAGCAGGCAGATAAATTTGCAGCTCGAGTTGAGCTGCTATCAGTTCTGTCAGCCTACCTCTAAATACAGCTCAAACACACCTCCAGGGAAGAGAGTCTCCCTTCGCCGCAACCTCTGAACACCAAGGAAAGCATTTTCCTCACCAGCCGGAAGCAAACTGTTCTGCAAACCTTAACAAAAAAAAAAAAAAAAAAAAAAAAAAAAACAAAACACAACACCAAAACCCACAAGCTTCAGAAGGCTCAAAAGTTATGAACTGACTTTCCTAGTCAAAAAGCGGCCAACATTTCAGCAACTTCTTTGACTAACCCTTCTGTGATGCTCCATCACTGCACTTAAGGAGCTCTTCACATGCACTAACTTGCTTTACACTCACAAGACTGAACCTTTCAGAAAGGACAACTGAGCCACCACCTCCTTCTGCATCAAGCAAGCCCTGTGAGGGAACCAAGTGCATATTCCGAGAGACCAGCGTTTTACCTGAACCAGCAGGAAGTAAAATCAGACGGTCTCCTGACTAAACTTCCATTGTATTGCAACAAGTACCACCCTTGATAAAAAAAACAAAAAAAGCCAAACCACCAAACAAAAATACCTGAGAAAGTTACAATCCCAGCTCAGAGCCTAGCTTACTTCCAGTTGTCTGTATAGTATCATTGAAACCATTATAAGCCAAAAAACGTTTTTTCTTCTTTGCATATAACCTGGGCAAAACCAGACAGGTCTAGTCTCAATTCATTTAAGCATAGAAAACTAAACACTTGGTAATTTCAAATATTTAATGGACATAGAAAAACAAAAGCAAAAAAAAAAAGAGCCAAAATCTCTATTGCTGCTTCCTGACACATGCTTTAGGACTCAAGGGAATCTCCACTTAAAAGACCAAAAAAAACATACACCCTTTAAACTGTGTGGAAGTAGAAAGCCAGGTGAAATACAGAGAAACCACTACCCTTATTGCAGAATAGTGTGCAGAAACAGCCTGTACATGAAAGCCACCTCAAGTACTGCTGTTGCAGGGAAGGTTCCTTTATTCCAAGTTCATACCTCCCAGCTTTAAGACATACAGGACCATACTTGATTTATTTGGTGTCAGAAAGCATTTAATTTTTTTTTTTCTTCCCCAGCACATGTGCCTTCAATGCAAACAGGACAACAATTCCATCTTGTCCCAGCCTTTCCCCTTTCACACAAAGCAGAGTGAAATTTTGGCACCAGCGGGAAAACCGACGCTACCGCGACACATTTTAAGACTTCCCATATCCATCAGATTTAAGACACTACTACTAGAAAACTACGCCAGTCTGAACACCGTTTGTGTCAGGGACCACAGAACACCATTATGTCCTCCCCACATCCACACTGCCCCTCTCAAAGCCAGCCTAGTGACAGGAAAAAGTCACGAACCCCAAAAAGCACTTGCCCAGCTCTCGGTTGGCTCAACCCATGGCATCCACAGGAAGACAGAGCTAACGACTCTTTCTTAACCCAGCCTCGCCATCTTTTACCATGGCCTAGAGATGCCCGACTCTGCACCGATACACAAGGAGCACAGTGCTGCTGGCTGGTCTGCAGGTAGAAGTTGCATTTGCTCCTTCTATACACACTATCTTGTACACATTAATTCAGTGCAGGAGACTAATGAAAACGTGACTGTGATAGTGAGTTCTAACGGTAACACAAGTATTAATTTCCATCTGTCTAAGCAACTGGCAGTGTCCATCAATTATAGCGATAGCCAACTAACAGTTGCAGCTGCAAAATAAAAAAAAAAGGCAGAATTAACATTTCAAGTTACTGTCATTCACCTGAATTTTTTTACAGTTGTAATTAGCAAGCTACAGAAGCTGTCAACAATCAACATCAGCCAATCTGCCTGCACCAGGAACCAGACTGCCTGCCAGAAATTGCCTTCGACAGGTTTTTTTCCTCCTTTCGTTTCCCCCCATTAAAATTTTCCCTTCAAACCTCCCTAACACTCATCTTCTTTATCAACAGTCACTAGAATTGAATGTGTCAAAACAGAGAGAGACAGAATGACTGACACTTAACTGATCAAGTCATAATTATTTCCTTTCCTCAAATCTCAGTACAAAAATGTGCTGCTGTCTCTTTCCCATGACTCTCCTTCCCTGTCAGTACAGGAACAATACTGCAGCCCACTCACACAATTTGACCCCTACCTAACCCTAAACATTTCTTACGTGGAGATACTAAGAAATGAAAAGAAACATTCCTGAAGGCCTACTTTTGATGAGTGTGCACAACTGTTTCCCATTCTTTAGATTACGAGCTTGTTATACTCTTTACGATATCCACCTGTTCGATTTACTTCAGGCAGCGGATCCCCCAGGACGGCTCTATCTCAGAAACACCCAAACACCCAGTGCTTCAAGTTCTTTTTTTCTGTTGGATTACACCACACAAACAGGAAACAAAACAAAAACAACAAAAGTCCACCAAAACTTAAAAACCTAAACATTTGTACCTTTCAGTCTTACCGAGAAACCAATATTTTGTAAACACCTGTAAGAATGTAAAGCTTACTCAGACACAAACATCCTAGAAGAAAATAAACACCTTAAACCAGTGCTGCTCTACTTTCACTTGAAAGTTTTGTTGTTTGTTGTTTTTTTTTTGTGGGTTGGGGTTTTTTCTGCCTTTGTTTTCTAGTGGGTTTTTCTGTTTGGGGCTTTTTTTTTTTAAATAGAAAACAACATTTTTAAAGCTATTCATCCTCCTTCAAACCAAATTGTGGCACAGTCAAAATACACTTTGTCAATTAAGAGTTAATTTTTAACCCTTGCACTTGTAGAAGCAGACGCGGAATTACACTACGCATCCTATAACTAGACATGGACAGTTGTAAATGACTTGGTATAACTCGCTTTCACAGAAGCATCAACTCATATAATTAACTATTAATTGAAGTCATTTCACATGGATGAGCCCTCCTTATCTACTGGAGTAGCACCGAGGTCATCTCAAACATTGTGACCACAGAGATCTTCAATCGCAGCAGAGCAGTAGATAACATTTAAAACAAAACACTACTTTGAAAGGAAGGTACAACAGTCCACTCCACACGCATACACTGTTATCTGACCTCTACTTAGTGCATTAATTAAACTGCCAGTAGAGCAACCAGAAAAAAGGAGACAGTCACAGCAGAAAAGTAATAGTTTTGACAATTTTTACACCAGCCAACATTAAAAGCCACGAACAAGTGTCAATTCCTTTTCTTAAAGAACCACTGTAGAACCGATTTCGTAGGCAGCTCATACACTGAGATTTTCAAACCTGGTAGAGTTAATGTAGGATTTATGAATTACTACACACCACTCTGGAATCGTAACAGACAACGGATATTGGAACAGTATGTAGGGCAGTGCTGAAGACCCTTCCCTAGTGCTTTTACACAAATAACACTTATAACCTTGAAAATGAGAGAAAAATGCAGTCGTTAAAATAAAATATCTGAAGAACATGTTTAGATGAAAAGTTCTTTTGCTCAGAACTCCATTACCTACCTGAAAGCACAGCAAATAAGCACTAAAAAAAAAAAAGCCAACTACTACTGCAGAAAAAAGAGACTTAAGGCCTCTTAGTATAGGCAGAGCCACTACACAACACCAGGTAGAAATAACCTGTTTTAAAGAAACACAAAACATGACATAAATCCCTTCTTTACTAACCAGACTGTAAGACACAAAAACGCTTCCAGCCTCTTACAGCGGGACACAGCCCTCTCCCTGTTCTGTGCCCTTTATTTCCAAAAACAGTCCGTCTCAGTTTACCAACAGAGCTAAAACCCCGCTTTTCCTCAAACACAGGCTGAGACCCTCGGCTCCTAGAAGCAGCGGGAAAGTTACACCACCATTACACGCACTTGAGAATAAGAAGCGGAAAGCAGGAGTTACTCTCCCAGAGCACCCCCACCTACCAGCCGAGGCAAGGCACCCCACCACACACCCTGACGGTGCTGAGCAGCGCTCCCTCCCCACGTAACCGCACCTTACTGAGAAAATGCAGGCGTGCTTCTCAGGGCCACAGCTGCCGCCAGCCCTTCTCGCTTCCAGAAAATTCTGCACGGTGGCTGGTGCGGCGGGCAGGCGGGCGGGCACCATTCCGCACCGGGGCACTGCTGCCCCCACCCCTCGCCTCACAACACCACCAACTCGCCCTCACGCCGCAGGGACGA
>VZSZ01004702.1:176930-193598 GCA_013398815.1 Ibidorhyncha struthersii | reverse complement strand
TCAGGAGGGCGGCGCTGCGCCCCCTGCAGGCGGCCCCCGGCGCAGCCAGGTGAGAGGCGCCATTTTGTAACGCCGTCCCGCGCAGCCACGGCCCACAGGGGGCCCGCACCGGGCGGCGTATTTTGCTGTGCTTTAAGAAAAAAAACGCAGATGAAAGGCGGCGTAGACCGCGCTCCTGCCCCAAATCCGCACGGTGTTTGTCTTTAGCTGTCCCCACTGAAAGAGCCCAGAGCTGTGCTAGGTTTGGGACAGGCCTCAGCCAGGAGCACCAGCCAAACGGGATTCAGGCGGGAAGAAGAGAATTTAACGAGAGAAAAGCGCGCTAACCTCCTCCAAAGCAAAGGTCGCTTCAAAAAGGCTTGCAAGGATACACCAGGCTGACAGCAGCGTGCGGTTTCAGCACATAAAGCCGTTTTTTCAGAGCAGCCAAGGGGCGCGCAGGCCCTCCGAGCGGCCCCACGGGTGTCGGCGGGTCAGGGTGCAGCCACGGCCCACCTCCTGGCCTGCAGCGGCACGGGGGCTCAGCGGCAGAACGCTATCAGGAGTTTGTGTGCATCCAAAACTTCTCAGATGAGCAGATGAAAGAGGTCAAAATGTGACTGGGCTGGCCAGGCTCTCCCGTACAAGCCAAGCTGTGCGATTGACTGGAGGGCGACTGAGCCATCTTGTCTTCCTGGCAGGCAGGAGGCATGGCCACGTCTGACGGAAAATACGGAGACAGAAGTGTGCGTGCGGAGGACCGAAAGCGGGAATCAAGGGCAAGAGACTGATGAGGGAAAACCTGGTGGTGTGTTTTTTTGGAGGAATGTTACCAGCACCGTCACTTGTTTCCAGTTCTCACCCCCTATTCTGAAACGGACAACAGGGGCGTGCAGCTCTGTTTTTCAGCTTCCTAATTTAGGGCCAGTTCCATGAAGTTCACTGTTTCTGTCACAGCACCTAATTTTTTTTGTGCTTAGAACTGTTTTCTCGCTGAAAAGCCTAGCTGACTAAATGCAGCCTGTCCAGGGGAAACAGCAATACAGTGAACGTCAACCCCACACGGGAGCGACTCGGAGCATCCGAGGACAGTGCTGAGATCTGCTCAAGCAGGATATGCTCTTCCCATCGAGGATGCTAAGCAGGGGCAAGACCTTAATGAAAGTGGCTTTTTACAGTTAAAAGTACTGGGAGAAGACCTGTCTTTTTCCTCTGAAACAAGAAATGCAAAGTTTGCTGTAAAGTATAAAAGCACACTAACACCCACTGCCAAGGTGGTTTTCATTCGCTTCACCGCAGCCTTGCAGGTTGACATGGAAGTTTGAAATTCCATAGCTTGCACCGTATCTTAATTATAGAAAGTGCAGATTAAGCATCCTTTGGGTCCAGTTGGAAATGCAATGAAGAAACCTAAATAAAAAGATTTTTTTTTTTTCTCCTTGAGTCCTTTCATTTGCTTCCGCACACAAGCGCTGTGCGCTGTCACAGCCGTAACACTGCTGTAAACACACTGCTACGTTGGGAATGGGAACACAACATTTTCACTGAATTACAAAACTCGGGCCCGTTCAAGGACATAGTAATAACTTAAATGAAAAAATAACTTGTGGAAATACCACTGAAAATTTAACAGATCATAGGAAGTTTAATTCAAAACACTTAACAGTACTCTTTAAACATAAAAAGAACATTTTTACACTAAACTGTTGTAGTAGGTTTTGGGGTTTGTGGTGGTGGTTAATTCCTGTATGCTCTTCATTCATTGTATTATTTTGTAAAGGAAGAAGTTTGGGGTTAAGTTAAATTTCAGTAGGGCACTGTGGGGGTTTTTCCACCTTTAAAGTTACCCAGGATTTTTCTGAAATGGCAGAAGCAAGATCATGAATTCTGTTATATTAAGATCAGTAGAATTAGGATCGAGACTTAAGCACTAAGACCATACAAGGTCGTTTCATCTGTGCAGTCATACCATTCAAATGCCCACTGCCTAATCCTTTCAAGATGTCAATTTTACATGAATTCATGTTTAACTCGAAAAAATTTCTTAAACAGTAGAATTAAAGAGATACTCAAAATAGTTTCTAGAAAATCACTGAAACCTTCAAGTCCTGCGACTTTTGACTTAAGATGAATCTTGCCAAGAGACTGCTCACACGAGTAGGCCTTTGAGGAGCCAGGCACTTGTTTCATGTAACATGAAAAAAGGTAAGAGATTTTTTACAGCAGATTTTTCAAAAGCACCCATGAAATTTTTTACTGTAATCCCACAGAAATCACGACATCTGCTCTATAGAAGTACTTGCCTTTTTGCAGACCCCTCAACGTTTCACAGGAGTAGCCTTTGTTTCTCTGTTTGTTTAAATACCTTCCCCTGGTGCCCAGATTGAGGCGTACGGACAGGACAGCAGTATGCAGATCCCCGCTTGAGCACTGCTACCTGGGGAGCTTCTGACTCTGCCCTGCATCCATCCCGGACTATGCTTAAGTAGTCACTTATAAGATGTACCATTGTGTTAACATAAAAGGCATTGAGGAGACCGCTTGTCCTGGTTTGAGGTAAAACAGGATCAATTTCGTTCCGTAACTTTGCCTCTTAGCTGGGCCTCTTCTAACTCCTGAAATTAACAGCGTATTATGCAGACAATGTCTACTCTGAGAGTGATAAGACCAATGTTTATAGTTGATGCCCAGGCGTGGTATGCAGAGAGGCTCTTGCTTACACTTATCGCTGTAACAGCCAAGGCCAACCAACTTTGTTATTTGCCCCGTTGGAGGGTCGGAAGTGGAAAAGCGCAGTGGGGTCCCACCTGCAGAGAGGAGCGGACAGGACAGGTGACCCAAAACTGACCAACAGGGCATTCCACCCCATCTGCATCATGCTCAGTATAAAAGCAGAAGGATCAAAGGGTCAGGGGCTCAGGCTCTTTCTTCTATGGCCGATGTCTGAGGAGGACCCTGTCTGTTCGTCTGCCTTTGGTCTCGATCCTGAATGCAGATCCGGAATCCAGTTCCCATCTGTCCCCAAGTCCAGCCTGGGACTGCCCCAGTGCCAGCTGGTGTCGTGATTGTCATCCTGGGAGCTTGATACCGTTTTGTATATATTTCATTATTTCCTTGTATGTTATTATTAATATCTCATTAAAGTAGTTTAGTTCCTTCTCAACTCCTAAGTCTCTTTCTCCCTCCTCTGCCTCTCTCTTCGAAGAGGGGTAGAGGGGAGCATCTGTTGGTCCCATCTGGGGTCTCCCACATCCCCAGTAGCCGATTCGGCCTAAAACACAACACCACTTCGTTTTCTTTCTTTTTGCTAGCTGGTAATAAGGCTTACAGCTAAACTTCAATATTTATTGAAGTAAAGGGGAGTGGGATGGGTGAAGCCTAGAGTCCCACTGAACTAAACAGCAAAACTGCTGTTGCCTTACCCGAGACCAGTACTTGGTCCTAAACCTGCTCTCATTGGCATGACGCTAATTAGATCTGCCCCGACTGAGCAGACTCTTAGCTGAGCTTTTCAAATCCTTAGCACCTCCTCCCCTGCGGTCAGAGAGCTGGGATAGAGGCATAATTTGCAGCTTGCGCATTCACACAGCTAGAATAACGGACATCTTCCACGCTGAACTCAAATGGCTGCTTTAAGGCTTCTCTGACAGGATGTTTCCTCAGAAGACAAGGAGCTGAAAAAAGAGAATGCGATTAGGATGGACCAAACGGGTTCACCCCACAAGATTTCCCACGGGAGTATCTCTTCCATGAACAGAGCCTGAAGAAGAGCGTGTGTTACTCCACAATAAGCGTCACCACGTTCACGAGTCTTGTTTTCACGATGGTGTTTACAGTTAGATCTGCGAGAAGAGACACGGCTCTTTGTTGTCAGTACAGCATTTGGAATGACACCCAAGAAGGTCTGAATCAGCAAAACAACATTCAGCTCCCAGTAAAAGATGTTAAGAAAAATACACCAGCAGCACGGGATGTTTGGATGGCTGAGTCCTCGTGGTTGGCAGCTAGACACACAAGGATGACGGACACTGCGGAGCAGCAGTTCCTAACTGTCCACTGGGGCAGGAGGAGGAAAGCTTAGGAAAAAATATTGATTCAATACTGACTTCTGGGGGAGAGGTCTTCTACCATGCAAAATTCCAGCTTTTTCTTTCTGCTCAGACTGAATTTATTTATTTACTTACAAATGGCATTTACTCAGAGCCGCAGTGCTGTTCTCTCTCTGCCCTACTACAACCCAGATCACATTCTGCAGCAGTCTGTAAGCAGCACCAAGCTGGCGCCCTGGTACCGTTTTGTCAGAAACACACCATTCGGCAGTCCCGGCCCCTTGCTTGCTCACCCCGGTTCCTCCCTTGCTGGGCCCAGGCGCCGTCAGAAAAGCTCAGTGTTTATTTAGGCGAGAGGCCCGCTCTCACGGACCGTTCCCAGCTGTAAGACCTTTTTCTCTTCAGCTTGCACTGTACAGACAACTGGCATTTAAGTGCATCTCCCATGGAGACGGTGTTTGCGCTTTGCTGTGAAGGGTAAGGGCAAGTAACGGCAAACACAGACAAACTACGTCCCCTGAGACTACCAAGGCTGGCTGGAGTTCGTGGAAAAGACAGGCCACTGAAAGGAAGGTGATCTAATCGCTAGGGGGTACAAAAGACTGCAAAGCTGCAAAGACGACAGAAATCATTGCTTTTGCCCGAACTGCGGTCTTCCTACACTAAAAACTATGAAAATGTGGTTCTAGAGCAAAAAGCCTAAGTTGCGGGAATCGGCACCCTCATAACTTCTGGGAATCCCGTGACTGTATGAGATGCACCTCGAGGCAGTGAAGTTTGTTACCATCTGGTCCCAAGCAGAAAGGGACTCCTCAGCTCAAACCCAATCTCTCTGCACAAACACAGGCCGCCAGGATGAGCTTGGACAGACAACTTAATTGAACCTCTGTGAAAACACGAACAGCACCTGTTGTGAAGTCAAATCTGTGAGAGGGATCAGGTAACACAAGATGTCCAAGTATCTGGTTCTGTACGTACTAAGAATAGCAGGTGGATAACAAGCACAGCTATTGCTTTGCCTAAAAGCATTTCCCAGAACTGTTTCTGGGAAACCGTAAGGACTCTTAGATTTTTCCACGCCCAAGTAAAATGTTACACGTTTGTCTTTTTCTTCAGTGTAATTAAATTCTCGCCAGGCAAATAGGACACAAGAGCAATCTATAAAAGAACAATCCTTGGAAAGAGGATCTGACTCATACTCGCTCACTCCTGCATAGCAGCTGGGGTTTAATTGGTTTATTGGGAAGTGAGCATATAAACTAGAGAGAGATCAGATTTCTGATCAAGCATTCAAAATTAATGTAAATAAGACAAAAATAAATATTTCATATGAAGCATAAACCGGTACCAAGCCATTTAAGGGGGGGGAAATGGGGAAACCGAGCAAACAAGAAAACAATGCTATATATGCCTCTCCTGTCTCAAATACAGTTTCAAGGGACGCCGCTCATCACCGTTCCTGACCTCCTAACAGATGCATTGTCCCTTGCTTTTACTGTTGAATGTTATTTCTGTTGGGAATGAGAGATTATGAAACTCAAGTGATGGAAAAAAATATTTATGACCCAGCAGGGTATTGCCTGAAAGCATCCTGCCTGAACAGCGTGGTTTGTGTCTAGCTTTCGCGCCGGGGCTGTGGCAGATCGACACATGTGCTTCTCACCAAGGGCCTCCCAGATGTCAAGACAGAAAATGGTTCTTGGACTTAACACAACTGGCCATCTAGTGGGAAAGAGAGAAAACTACTAGACGGTTGGAGGCATTTTCCCCCTTTTAAACTCTGGACTAAAGTCCAGTTAAGGGAAACGACAGACAGAATTTTCTTAGACCCTGTGTAGTCTGAAAAATTTGTTTTATCTTTTTCTAATCAGACTAACAGCCAAACGCAGTCTAAAGTGTTCAGAAACTACACAAAAAACATGATTAATTTAAAGTTGTATTGTGACTCCGGAGCGTCTGGAGAGGCTCGAGTGTACTGAGCGCTGCAGGAACACCCTACACTCCTTCCTCCCCAGAAAATTGTCTAAATAGAGAAGGAAAGCAACGCGGGAGCAGGGGTAATTTGCCCAAGGTTTGTCCCCTCACCAGTTTCCTTTTCCAAGAGGAAAACGCACCTTCCCTTTGCACCTTGACAGCCTGTCCTACAAGCTACTGACCAGAATTAAAGGATGCACTCCAACTTCAACAGCCTCCTCAAAATGTTACAAAGCAGGACCAAATGCACAAACCGAAAATCAATTTTCCACTGTTGTGACTTCTTCAACATCGCAGAAGAAGCCAGAGGAAAGGGCAAAGCTCAGCTGTTACCAAAACACCTTGGAACGCTTTACAATCCAAAGGGACTAGAAGGGAAAGCAAACGGGCGCTGTTATTGCCAGCCATGTTTACTGGCGCTAAGCCTCACCAATGGACAAGGTCCATGTGTCATCGAGGCCACGGCTGTATGAGAAAAATTACATTACTTGACAACATTTGTAACAGCACCTCTGGTCTAAGTTAATTTAAACACCTCTCACAGAAACATTAGGGAACAGAGCCATAAGAAACTATGTTCGAAAAATCAACGTTATCGGCAAACAATGGTGTCCTGAAGCTTGCACTGTTTAGCACAGGGACAAAGTCTTGTCAATATTTGTTATGTTTCCCCAGCAGTAGCTGCAGTGCTCAACTGCACAGCGTTGCCAACGACTGGCTACAACACATCTTGCGATATTTACCTCCGTTCATTTCCAGTGCTTCTGCTCTTACGAGGCCAACATGATGCAGGTACTCAGCAGGTGGCCAACTTACGGAGTAGAGAATATTCCAGGGAAGTGCCTGTGTTCAAGCACCTGTGAACTGGTGTCCTAATCACCCATATTTATAACGCTTTGCCCCAAGCTGGCACCCAGGTGCACTATGCTGGCACGCCACCGCTTACAGAGAACAGCACTGCAAAGCCTGAAGATGCTTTCCACCTTGTTTGACAGAGAAAATGAGGGAACGGGCATTTAGTAAAAGGAGTTGTTAGAAACGGAGACCATATGCTGAAAAAGGACCAGTAGGCACAGCATCCTGTGTGTGCTACCTGCCGTGGCAGCAGTCACCCTCACGGCGAGTGGAATCCAGTCATTTACCCATTTGAGCTTCATCACCTGTTGTTGAAGCTGCCAATAAGTGTTCCAAAGATGGCAGTAGTTTTGGTCAAGATGACTGCAGTCACTGAAAAAACACCATATTCTTCACTTTTCATTTCCAGTTCCAGTGCTTATTAAGATCAAAGAAAGAAAAAAAAAAAAAAAAAAGGGAAAAAAAGTAATTTCAACATCAGACCCAGCTCGACTTGCACCTACATGATTTTAGGAATCAAGGCCTACAGCCCCAGAAGCGTGTCAGGGAGTTCTCCAAACGTGCCTGTCTCTCCCTTGCCTGTCTCTCATGGTAACTGATGAGTTTTTAAGTACTCGATGTCCAAAGGACCAGTGGTGCAGATGACTACAGTGTTTGCCTTCACCTTTTAAATCACGTGTAACTCTAGCAGAAGAGAGTACCCTGGGCAGTGCTCATTGCAGGAGAACTCACTAAGAACGTGAACATTTTGCCTAATTAAATACACTTCATTCCCTATAGAACAGCAGATCTCTCGATGCTAAAGAAACTGTGTAATTTCTTTTCAGTGAGATGGCCGTGCTTTTCCAAAAATGTAAATTAATTCTTGCAGGGAAGAAGAGAGAGTGGCCTGGCAAAAAGAACGATATTTGGCATGATTAGCTCTCCTTGCTGTCTCACATTCGTTTTCTGAAAAAAAAATCTGATGTGGCAGCTTGTTTAAAACTTGTTTATTGGGAAGAGGTCATAAGCTGAGCACTGTTCAGAATAGGTCAGGCATCTGATTAAAGGTTGAATAAACTGAAATACTTCACATGAATCTCTGAGACAGAAGCTTGATGAGGAGAGAGAGCTTGTCTTTGAAAAATGTTGCCAACTACCTAACGTCGCAGGCAGCCAGCAGACTGCAGTACTGGTTACAGGAGCAGGAAGATTAAATAATTCTGCTTGTCAGCATTAACAAATATTCAGTATTATTCTTCTATACTTCAGGACAGGCTCTTGCTGGAAGAAAGCCCCTCTGTAAAAGGAACATAATAAGAAATCATGCCAGCCTTGAAGAACTGATAGTCAAAACAGATGGGAAAAAAAAAAAAACATCTAGAAATGATCTGCAAAACAAAGGAGAAGAAAAAAAAAAAAATCGGCTGCTTATCCCAGGTCTTGTACCACCCCCGTGGGAAAGAAGATAGCTGAATGCACTTCTCCCGAGTCCCAGCCCAGTGACCGGTCCCCCAAAAGCCTTCTTTCCATCTTTTGTGCTTTTCGCAGTATGTGGGGAAAACGAAAAGAAATTCAGGGGGGTTGCTATGTTATACATTTTTGCTATTAGACACTCCTGTCCGCTCCGATGTGATAATCTGAGCTGTGCTTTCCAAAACTTTGTAGATCGCAGTCTAAAGTCTGGTGAAGTTAACAAGCTGATTTCATTCTTGTTGAATTGGAGCTGTAATGCACTGCGAAGGTACAAGACGAACAGCAATATGTTTCCTTTCCTCCTCCTTTCACTTTCCACTTCTGCCTCTAACTTCATCATTAAACTGTTAGAGAGAGCAGCCTGAAAAGGAGAAATTCCTTTTTCCTGTGGTGCCCGTGTAACGCAGGTGTGCTCTTGCCGTCCCCATGTAGTCTCCTGGTCAAGATCTGTAGCGTCCCGCTAGGCGGATTCAGAGAGTTATTTGCATCTGGGATGAAACAACGAAAATCAATTCACAGCCTCCTTGTAAACTCTGCAGTAACTGCTAGTTGCAAAAAAAATAACTTCCAGATTTTACAAGAGTAAGAAAATGTGTAGGAAATAGAGTGGGGAGAGATAAAACAAAACGTGAGCACTCACAGTTTTTTGATGGGTATGAAACTCCTCTAAAAAAAGAAAATGGGATTGATTTTTTTGAGAATGATTTCCTGATCAACAGCTGTATAGAGAAGGAAGGAACCGCCAAATTTATCAAAGGCAAGCGCTTGGTCCTTGCTACATCTCAAAGCCCGGAGCTCAGCTGCACTGCACAAGATATCGGGCTCTCGAGCATTCTGGGTCTCCTCGTGAAGTCCTCCCTTCCCAACAGCTGACCTCAGCACTGTGTACCGCCTCGCAACACCGGGGTAGTTATTGAATCAGCAAAGATCCTACAGGAGCTCTGACCCTTGATTTCTCAAGCCTCTCATTCTTTAAAGCATTTAAGTCCCTCTAACCTGTAGAGTGCCAAATAAATCTCTCAAATCATTAATTCCAGGCAGGCTTTTGCTAAGAGTTCCCTGAAGCATAAGACGCCTTCCTCCTTCTGAAAAGCCTCAACTGTGCCATAACCTGACCGCTCATCCAGTTAGAGTCCAGAAGTGACACCAGGGCCTTCTCAAGTCCTTCTCCTGCCCTGCAGCGATGACTGGAATGAACCATCAAACCTTTTGTGCTCCGCTGTGTCCAGTTACACAACAGGACCTGCGTAGATACCATTTACGCCAATTAAATTGCAATTGTCATGCGTTACTGGGCCTGGCTTCCAGCATGAAAAGCACTGGGAAGTACGGTGAACTTTTAGCAGATACTTAAAATTCCGCAAGTCAGGAATTTATTATTAAGAAGCCACGAAGTCACGAGAAGCCCAAGTCAGGCCCTAACGACGCTTCTGACAGGTGGCGTATGTTTTGCCCACAGTGGTTCTGAGAAGAGGCCAACAACCGTACCAGCACACCGCACAGCTCCTCACCCCTTACAATGCTCCACGTAGTCTGCTTTCCTTGCGGGGAATACAGGTCTGGCCCACGAAGCACCCCAGACTTCTCCATTTTGCAGACAATCCAGCCTGAGCGTTTTGGGTTGTTTTTTTTTTCCAGACTAACAGAACAGCGTCGGCTGCAGAAACACAAAAGGTCCCAGAGCAGAATCACCTTTAAAAAGGAAAGAAAAAAACCACAAAACCCAAACCAAAACCAGAGTTCTACCATAAAAGAGTGCAAAGCACTGGAAAAATGAGAAGAACGCAGAATTGCTCTTCCCCGCACCTTTTTCCTTCTGCTCTTTAGATACACTTATGGGATTTTCTCCTCCCCCCGCCCCTGGTTAGGACATTTCTCTCTCATATACTCTCACACTCTCTCTGCCTCTTCAATGCAGTCTCCGGCAAAATGTCAGAGGAAGGGAAAAGTGACAAGCTTGTAAGAAAATGAATATCTCATTCTGTTTGAATATTACATTAACCCCCAAGCTCTGCTGCTTCATTTGTCAGCTTTTTCAGAGCTCTCCATCTCGCCAGCACCCCTGACCCGGTTGGTCTGATTAGGAATGATCAATGTGCACATTTGCGGTGGAGCTCTTCGCACACTGCTAGACCCTCGGCCTTCAGTCACTCATGCAGATAATAACGGCAGTTCGAGTCACTTGCCCATAACTCCAAGCTTCATTAAACAGGGGGGATGTCACCGAAAGTCCCTTTAACTGTCTTCTCGCTTCTCCGCAAGGGAAAAAAAAACCTGACAGTGCTGAGAAATGGGATTTGGGATATAAATAAAATCCTGATTTGGGTATTGCACTCGGTGCCTGCAGTTGGCCTGCGCCTGTGTGCCAAAGTCTCCTCGTTCAGCGAGGGTGGGAGGAGAGGCAGGCTGTGCCGAGCATCGCCTCACAGGGACTTTGCACAGAAACACGCCTGAGGTCAGGAACAGCTTCAAAAGGAACGGTGTCCCCCGAATGGAGCAGGCGTTAGAGAGAGAACCCTGTCAGTCACCACCTGCGCTGCTGGCTGTCACACTTCTGTACCAGAGGTTTGTTTTCTGGGGACGTTACGGTGTCTGCTTGCAAGCCACGCTGCACATTACACAGCGCCGTCATCTTTGCTCAGACAAAAGTCCCTGCTCTTAAGGACGTGGGTCTTCTGCGCGACTTCATGTACCGCTTTGCAGGCAGAAATCGGTACTTGCTAAAACTGGCGATCCAGGCGGTGGCTGAACAGAAGCTCCCAGGGCAGTCAACAGGGAGGTGAAGGCACGGGAGCAGAGCGAGCCCTGCACCCCAGCTGGCTACTGCCGAGAGCAGCCATAGGGCCCCTGCAGGAAAACCTCTCCATCAGGATTTGGCTCCGGGCCCCTTGTCAGCAGATAACATCAGCGAGAGCTCTGAGAAAAATCAGAAAGATGCTGAAGCAGCTGGAGGGTTTGAGTCAGTGTGTTTTGAAGGAGGGGAAACACACGCACACAGAGGACAATGCTACCTTAAAAAGGGAGAAAGAAATCTGCACAAGTACACAGAACTGCAGCACTGGCTACAGGGCAAAACCTGTTTATTTTCTCTTCCCATTCCAATGTCTAAAGCCAGAAGATGCAATCAAAGAGAGGTTAAGTGAACCAGTGGAAACTGCAGGGACAGAAATTAAACTCCAGCCTCCTGGTTTCAGCCCAGGGCTTTCCCTGCAGTTGTAGTACTGGTAGTCCATGGATGAAGGAGAATATCTTAACGCATTAAAAGTGTCTGTAGGTGGTTGATCCCACCAGGAAGAGGAAAATCTGAAGATAACGAGTAGTCTGAAATGCATGAATAGAATATTGCGTAGCTAAAGGGTCATCCACCTGTGCGCTAGCACAGGTCTCCCTCTAGCCCCACCTGTCCCATTTATAATAAAGAACAGAAGTTTCTGCCTCTTCCATTTCAGATGGAGGTAAATAAGGGAACGAGCCCCCAGTCCGCAAGATTTTCCCTGGATATGAAGCAGGTGGACCTTAAGGTCTTTTTTTAAAACGTAGGCAAACTCCCAGACTGTGAGCCCAAGAAGCACCAGGACACGTGCCATGAAGCCCTGAGGTAAGATTGTCTTGCACCGATCCACGGCTGGCCAATGGGTTATATGTCAGAACGGGGTAAATACTTGCCGGAAACAGAAAGACCTGCGAAGATAAGGGCCTATGTCATTACAGTACATACAGCTCCAGGCAGCTGTTCGGGCAACTCGGTGTCTGACCTAACACTTAAGCTAAGTTATTACACAGAAAAGAAGATATTAACAGAGGCATGCGAGACTAGACGAGAACTGAGCTCTGTGCTCCGGAGATCCAGGCCAGGTTTGCTCCTACCTCTTCACAGCTTTCTAGGGTTAGATTTCAAACAACCCAGATGTTTAGGCACATTTGGATTTCAGTTTTTAATCAAACTCCATCTTCAGCTTAAAGGAAATACCACCACTGCTCTAGAATATAGACCGTTGTCTTCACCAGCAGAAAAGGTTCAAACACTTGCCAAGATTTAGGGCGTCAAATTTTTTTAAAAGCTGTTTTCTTTCCCATTGCAGTTAAACCACCCTTAAGAAATGCACTGTTTTCACAGAAGAACAGCCTGTGCTATTTCCCATCTACCCTAAAAATGAAATAAAAGTCTGATGAAGCATCAAGGGAAAAAACGAGATGTCTTCCCATAGGGACGCACTCCAAAACACACAACAACCCGAAACCAATCCTTTGCATGCCAGGTATTTCCCTGATGACTTGTGCACGGAGGTTTGAACCCTCGTAACTGTGTATGACTACTTCTTATCTGATCCCCGAGAAGCACACTTCCTACAGAACACTGTACAAGTCATCCCTCTGCTCTTTCAGTGGGTCTGAGCTGGGCAATGCTTTCCAGCAGAGCCCTAGCACAAGTTCTGCACCCTTTTCCTCGCCTGTAAATTTCTCTGAGTAGATCCTTCTACGTACGTGGGCCAAGTGTTGCGCTTGTCCTATCGAGGCATATTCCACGTACAGACAGGCTGCCGCTGATTTCAATGGGCTTCAGAGCAGGCTCATGTATCGTCACCTCTGCTAAGAAGAGTTACATATTCAGTGCAAACAGAAGCCACTTCCTCTGCTGACCCCAGACGGAATTTCCCTCGCCTCCGTACCACAGCCTGCAGAATGAGCCACTGTCTTTAAAACAAACACTCCAATGCAGTGCTTCTCATTAGCCCCGAACTTTTGTCCCCTTATTCATGGGAAGGAGTACCTTGGCCATCAAGCAGTCAATTCAGTGGCGCCTTACTGAATAGTGCCTTATTTATACGTGCAATGCCTGCCCAGCCTGCAGCTCTGTTTGGCTGAACGCCGGCAAACTGCAAGAATTATTCTAGCTGAAACAAGATGCAGGGAGCATCAGGATCAGGCCACAGAGACTTAAAGAAAGGCAACAAGCACATAATAAAGCCACATGACAACTGATCGTTACAAAAGGCTGTCCCTACCATCAGAGTGATGTATTGCAAGAGTTTTCATCGTGGTTCTCCCTGCTTTATCCAAATCCAGTCAACCCTCAAGTTCAGGTGATTTCTGTGTTTTGTTGTCATTTTCTCCCTCTCTGCAGTATTGACCGCAGGACAAGGAGTAGACTGATACTCTTATCCAGTCATGACACCCAGCAGGCTCAGCCGGAACCCTTCTACACTAAACCTGCCTCTCCTCGTCCTGCTTTAACTCTGTGAAGATCATAGGTAGACACCGCCATTCGCAGTATCAAATGGTGACGTAACAGCTCAGAGACCAAAAGCACATTAAACCCCTTGATTAGGCCAATCATTTTGTCCTCCTTCATTTAAGGACAAGCCCAGTCTCAGGTGGGAACCACAGCATTGCACAGAGGCTGAAAACCTAACCCCCACGCGTAACCGTGTCCCAGACAAGTTCCCAATTTCATACGAGCTATCAGGCTGCCCCCAAAGGGGCAACGGCAAGTAACACAGAGAGAAAAAGCAAGAGGGGGGTTCCAGCATGCCACTGAAGTGAGAGAGAAGAAATCCATATCCGGCAAACATGGTTACTTCTGAGAGGACAGCGATATTTATACTAACGTCGTCAGATACTTTGTGCAAGCTCAGCATTACTTAACTGACCCTGAGCCAAAAAAACAGCCCTGCTGTCCGACAAGTCACAGTCCTCACTCCGATACCGGCCGGGCCATGTCCCCAGAGATTTTTATAAAGGAACATATTACAGTTTGGCAGTCTGAATCCCACCGTGTGATTTATGAAAAGGGAGTATTGTCCGAGTTGCCCCCAAAGGCCAATGAACTTTTACAGAAAAGAAGAGAGGTGAGGGGCAGGAGAGGGATGCTGGACACACACACACACACAAAAAAAAGGCAATAAATACAACATGCATGTGCTGTTTAAGGGAAGGCAGCCTGAACATGCAACGGAAGTGCAGCCTGAACCCCAACACCTGCTGGATGTAATGGACTCTGAAGTGTTGTTTCAGAATTAATCAAGTCATTTAAAATCATAGCTGTAGTCTCCATTCACTACTCCTGTGCATAAACGCGCTGATCCCGATACTAATCCATGTCGGGTGACTTGAGCAATATATCACCATAATTGCCATTTTAGGGCTGCAAATTGGAGCTAAAATAACCAGATGCAAAAGAGATGGCCATATCATACTCTCAAGATGGATCTTCAAAGTTCAAGGAGAGTTCAAGCATGGAAGAGGCAATAGAGAGGGGTCAAGTGTAAGGAGATTGTTCATGTTCAAGAGGAATTAACTTTACAAATATATTGTTTCTGAGGTGGTAATTGTACCATCTTACAGCTATTCATACCTCATTTAATCTTTGCATTCTTCTCAGCCATTAGAGTGACTGTTCCTCATTGAAATAAATTTGATTTTGACAAAATATTCTGTTTTAAAAGTGCAACTAATTTCCCCAAGATTTTTTGAAGTAATTCTCTCCAAAACCACGCAGCCCCAAAACAGCTACAAGGTCTTCAAATGACAGGTTTGGGATCCACGCACAAGGCAAAACCACTGACACTGCCCACTCATTTTATTGTCAGCAAAACAGGGAGTCCGACTGCCTTAGGACGATTAACAAATACAGAGCTTGAGATCTCATCAAAAAGAGTATTAAGCATGCTGTTCTCACCCGAAATAATGCAGCCTGTCTGTGGGCTTGGTCTGCAAGCTTCAAAATATTCGAGCACTTCAGCTACCGTGGATTTTAAGGTCACCAACACGGAAATGCCTTCAAGCATTCAAGTCTATTATCTCCCATATAACTTGACAAACAACAGTTCACATAAACAGAAAAGTCGGTTGCTCTCTGAAGAAATCAAGCAACGGACACGGAGCTTTCAAGGGTGGGACTGTAACAACGGTAACAAATTGTACTGCTTTGTTTTTCTGAGGCTTACAACAAAGTGAGCCTTGCATAGTAAAAGAAGCATACCTGCCACCAGAAAACAGCAGTCCTAACACAGCTCTGCAGTCCTGTAAAATCAAACCAAAAGGCATTTTACTAAGCTCTAGGGCAAGCACAAGAGGTTTTGAGCCACTCATTAGCACTAGTTTAAGAAATTTCCTTATCTGATAGGCTCTAAGAAGTCAGATGAGCCCATTAATTACATGTTCTTTTTCCCAGCTTCGAATCGCACCACTGAAGTACGATTTCAGCTTACTGTTGAGCCACCACCAGACTTAAGAATTACTGTTGGAATCTAATAAGTCATCTGCACAGCCGAAACAGAAAACACACATGCCATTGTTTCTTTAAGGCTGGGTCCTAAGAGTCTCTACTGCAACGCCGTGATTTAAACTTGCTCCTGCTACAACTCCAGCAGACAAAGGGACAGCTTTCAGCCAGCGTAAATCAGCACAGCACCATTGTACTTGGGAGAGTTATGCTAATTCATCCTGGCGAGGATCTGGTGACCTGAGCATGTCCAAACAATGGCAGTACAGAAAGCTAATGTGCTATGGGTTACTTGATAATTTCTGCAGCATAATTGGCCAACATGGAAGCGTTCGAAATGACTGAAGTTCATAACTAATTGCAACCATTACCGAGACAGCATTATTTATGATTAACTGCATGTCGTAGGCCTGATTCCGATTTCACTCACATCTCATTCCAGTCGTTTTTTTGACAGGTAGCTTGTGACGTTTCCTGTGTGCCCGGCTTCTGGAAGAGGCCAGCGCTCACGGCTACAGCAGTGTTTTCAGCAGATCAAGTTCGACATCATACTGAGAACATCAGAAAAGTCAGGTCTTCGCTGCTTGAACTCTAGGCTGAGCGGAAAAAAGTCTGCGTTTAAGTTTTTCTTTTATTTGCCTGGAGGCAGAACTCTGCTAGCCCACCCACCGGGTCACTGCCCGCCCCTGATGCTTCAGGCAGCCTGGTGACTTGCCTGTCTCTTGATTCCCATATTTAGGTGGCTTTCGGGTCGGGTAGGAATACTGCAGCCTCATTTGACTGGTTCAGCGCTGGCATTACCTGCGATTCAAATACGTACCTGCTGCTTTGTACGGAACTGGAACAGAGCAGACATATTTCCTCAAAAACCTTACAGTGCATTTACAGTCCGAAAGACATGGGTCGAATCTCCAGGTTTTTTCCATAGGTCTGAGCACTTGGTCCTGGCGGGAGCTTTGGGGAGCTGGCTTCTCTTCAAAGTCCGCTTTCAACTACGGGTGCTAAGCTTCGAAACCCGGCTGACGGGAAGATGACTCATGGCAGCAGTACTTGAGTAATTCTGGAACTTCCTAAACAGTGTGAATTCAACGGTTACTCCCCCGGACACAGAGGCATACAAAAACGTGCTTA